>VZRN01005529.1:508078-543386 GCA_013397935.1 Dasyornis broadbenti
CCGCCGCGGGAGTGCCCTCCCGTCCCCACCTGCGGCGCGGGCTCCGCGGGCCGGGCCGGGCACTGCAGAGCAGCAGAACCGGAGACTCCGGGAGCGACGCAGCTGCCGGTGCCGAGCCCCGGATCGGGCGTGTGCGCAGCCGCGGGGCGGAGCCGGGCCCAGCCCGCCCGGCCGCGGGCGGAGCCGGCTGTGCTTTGCTCTCCTGCCCACTCGGGCCGTGCCGGACCCCCGGCGGCACAGGGCTCGGGAATGGCACCGAAACCGCCGTCCCGAGTGGTGCGGAGCGATCCCGTATCCGGGGGTGGAATCAAGGGTAGGGAAAAGAGGAATAGGGAGATCGCGCAACCCCGCCATGCGGCAGAGGGACTAAAAGGGACACAGCGGGATTCCGTCCAGGATTTGCCTGTCAGTCGGGGTTCAGAGTCAGAGTAACAGAATCATCTAGGTTGGAAAAGATCTCTGAGATCATCGAATCCAACCTGTGACCGAACCACCATGTCAACTAGACCACAGCACAAGGGCCACGTCCAGGCTTTCCTTAAACAACTCCAGGGACGGTGACTCCACCACCTCCCTGGGCAGCCCATTCCAATGTCTAACTACCCTTTCTGTGAACAAATTCTTCCCAATGTCCAACCCAAACACCCTCTGGTGCAGCTGAAGCCTATGTCCTCTCGTCCTGTTGCTACTTCGCCGTGCTGCCCGCAGCTGCGAACGCCCCCTCCTGTCCGCAGCTTCGTGGTACCTTGTGAGGCACCATCGCTGTGTTCTGTGCCCTTTTTGGTAGCTCAGGTGAAAATTCCTCGCCTTGTTGTGCTCCGGGAGAAAGGAGATCCTCGTGAGAGGAAAGCGGTGGCAGGTTAACAAAAGAAACCACTGCAGTGCGTTTTGATAACTGGGGTCACGTAATACAATGTTGTTTGTACGGCGGATGTTTACCCAGGTCAAGGGTGTGAGATGTTCTCCCAACGATTTGCCAGAGAAAGATTAAGTGAACGACTTGTGATGGTTTCTCTTCATGGATCCATGAAAACCAATATCCACTGTCTTTGGCAACGCGGGAGACGACTCTGTGGGGACGTGGGAGCACCAAAGGGATGAGAGCTGTGCACGGGGGTGATGGGGAGGATGTGTGCTAATGTCTTTACAAACAATTCCATGGGTGAGGGTATGAGTGTTAACATCTTTGAAATCGGTCTTATTGTCTCTACTGACTGCAAGCAGAAGGTTTGTTACAGAGCCCAGACAGCCTGACTCCTGAAACAGCCAAATGGGTCTGCACAAGCCTTACTTTCTGAAATTTGGGGTAAAATGTCAGGTTCAAGGGGGGATATGTGGTAGGTGGTTCGGAAAGGCTGTACCTTCCTAGCACCTCAGGGAATGGGGAAAGGAAGAGGGCAACATGCAGCCGGTAGTTTAAGATAAAAGGGGGCTGCACCCTCCAAGACCTTGAGAGAGAAAACACCTTGAGAGAGAAAATTGGGTGTGTGCCCCAATGGACTCTCCCTTTATTCGAATAAAGTTTCAGGGCTCCTCTGTCTCCTTTATCGACACTGGCTTTTCATAGCGAGATTTTCCATACAACAGGGTTTCTGTGATTATAAAAGAGTATTTTGCAGTAAGGAGGTACAGAATGCACAAACACTATTGCTGGTTCATGAACTGAATAGATTATGTCTAGATAAGGATTGCATGCTTAAACAGAGATACAGAAATTAATCAGTTCAGAAATACATGCTAGAGGGGTGGTATGTAATACTAGTGGTAGTAGGAGGGGTATAATACAGACAGAAATACTCAGATGGCAGAAGGAGAGAAGCTGAAATCACCACCTCTGGACTGAGTTATGGGGCAGCTGCAAGTAATATGAGCTCTTAGTTCTAATAGATCACTAAAAGAGTGCGGTTTATACTTCCGATAGTACATCAGTAAAGAAATCCAAGTAATGAATCTGCTTTCAAATTGAGTTTTGTGGCTGGGATATGATAAGTGAGTCAGGGCCTTGGAAGGTCTGGAGTTAGCAATCCATACAGCAGCTGATTGCACCAGTGTGCAGCCTCCCATGTCCTGTGAGCACCTGCAAGAGACTTAGACCCTAGAAGTACCGGTGAAAAATTATATTTACTTCTAATTTTCCCCCAAGATGAATAGCAATCCACTAGCATTGGTTATCTGAAAAAACTTCAGGCTGCCCACATTTATTTCATCCTTTAGAAATATAAGCTACTAATTCTGTGAATATTGAAGGTAATGAAGCCTGGTTTTCTGTGGATTTTCCTCTTGGTTGGCTATTATTTACCTGAATTATATTTTCTGTTGTGACTGCATATACCTAATATCTTCAACTGCAGAGCATTTTGACAGCAACACGCAGGCTCCCATGCTCAGAAATGGAAATTTATAGAAATTTGCTGACTGGATAGAAAGTTGTTATATGTTGGCTCATAAATGTTCAGTTCTTTGTGTCTCCTGGCTGTTTATCTATTTCTTTGAAATTTCTGTAAACAATATTATCTCTCAAACTCCGCTGAAGCTGGATAATGCTTTCAAGGTTATTGGAACTTAGGACAGACAGAGGCAGAGAGATTGCGTAAACCTTGTTTTTATGTAGCCTACCAGGCTAAAATTGGGTGGCATCCTATCTGAATGCTGAGCTGCGTACAGAACCCATTTTCATCTGCAAGCAATCTCCAAGTCCAGAAAAACAAACCACAACAGAAACACAAACAAACAAAACTAATGTGACAACTGTAATCCTCATCTAATCTAGAGTATAAAGAATGGGGGATTGTGTCCATTTGTCTGTTGCTGGTAGCAGAGAAGATACTTATGATTTCCTGTAATTACTTTAGGTTCATCATTACTTCACTGGGGGTTTTGTATATGAGGAAAACCAGGCTTTGCAGAATTATTACAGTTTGTGTGGATTATGTTCCTCCTCCACCTTAAATAGTCCAGGGAATAGTTATGCTGCCAAATTGTAAAGATCATGTTTTTTTCGTAAATTTCTCAATAGTTCATGAGGACATCTGAAAGAAAATGTTCGTTCCTCATACTACAGTTTTCATATTAAGAAACTTTGGAAAAGAGATACAAGTTAACCAGATAAAAATAAGAAACCTAATTTTTAGTGATTTTACCCTTTATTCCTGTGTTTTTTGCAAATCACCCTAGTCCCAAGATGCACTAGACTGATTTATAAGAGTTTACAATGGTGGCTTAGTTGCAATATTGCAAAATATGCTAAATGTCATCATTGAAGGGCAGCCAAAGTCACACTCAGGCCAAAACAAAAAAACCTAATACTAATGTATATTAGAATTTATACTAATGTATATTGAAAAGAAATTCCACTGTCTTATTTTGGGCTTTTAAAAGTTCAGTTTTGAAACATCCTTTTTTCCCCTCCTGAAGTATTATCTGTGCTTGAGAATTTAATCATATTCTACGGTAAATATTTTAACCACACTTAATACTTGAATGTAATTTGTCACAGATGCTTTCAGTGCTCTGTATTTTCTGATGGTGGGGCCTGGGCACTGAGTTATTTTGCATGAATAAAACATAAGCAGTATTTTATACCTGATTTGTTGCTGTTATGCTGCACAGCTACAGGTAGGTGTAATTTTTGCAATGCTCGATGGTCTTCTGCCGTGTATACTTTATAGTTGTGCTTTGTTCATCACATGTGCACAAACCTTAAATTCTGCATTAGCTGACAAATGAATGAGATTATTATATTCTGTAAGAACATGGGTTTTGCCCATTCCTCCACAACTCTGATGCTTTGTAAGAACTGTGTCGCATTTGCTGCAACACATGCTTCCTATACCTTCTGGGGAAAATGGCCCCTGTTTCTCCTGTTTACATATTCTTGTCTTTCTTTTTGAAAAAAACATTAGCTGAATATTGATGAGGAAAAACTAAAACTGACAACAATCTACAGATCTAGACAGAGAATAAATCTTTGGATCAACTGGGTGAATGACCTGGTGATTATACTTTTGATGGTTTTGAATAGCTTCTTTCAGAACAAGGTTTTTACAAATTACTTGCAGAACCATTTGTCTTTACCTTAGAGGAGTGGTGGTAGTGGGTGGCAGATGTGGCCACCTCCAGCCATGTGTTTGGGCATAGAATAATACTATTGTGAGCAGCCCCATTGATCTTAGGCTCATCTAATTTACATGTGATCTGTGGTGCAGTTTCTGATGGAGGAAAGTACAAACAAGGGTATTCTATATTATTTCTAATGCATGGCTTGTCTAGCTTTATTCAACTTTGCTTTATGCAGAGTTAAACCTGTTACTGAGAGGCTTAAAATGTGCAGCTCCTCAGGGGAAGACTTCAACTACCAAGGGAATATTTGGCTTTTAAGCACTCAAAGATATTTAACTTCTAAAAAGAATGTTTTTAACATATGTTTGGGAAAAGTAATGATGTATGTATGAGTTACATAAGCCTCTGAGAAGATCTAGTTTCATGTGTTTGGAAAGTTATGTGAGTGATGGTGACTGTCTCTCACTTCACTAAAATAACAAAATCAGTATGTCACAATGCAATAAATAAACGGGTTTTGCTATTTTTTTTATTTATGTTGATCAGCACCAAGAAAATTCACTTTTACTTAAACAGCTCCTGTATGGTTCTTCTAAAACACCTTGGGAAAAACCTGGTATTAAGTTTTCTATCTTTCATTTAGGACTCTCCCACCTGGTGTAAGACTCAAGAGTCAATCTGTGCAACCTTCTGCACAGTTTATTCCATTATTTATATAAAGAGATTGATTATGGAATCAGTCTTGCAGATACATGAAGTACTTTTCTGAGCCACAAAATATGAGAAATGATACCCGTAACAGATAAGTAAGACATAACAGAAGGTGCAGCATCAGGAGCAACTATGTGAACAGATAACATTGAGGAAAATATTTCACATATGGCCTAAAGCTGTTCCTGGCATTTTAGCTTAAGTGTCTTTTACTGTGTGCATTGCAACAGTAAATATCGTATTTATCAGTAGCATATGTCAGGTCGTCTTTGATAGCCTACCTATTGCAGCAAAATTATAGATGGCCAACTTTTAAAATCAGGTTGTGTTAGTCTGCCAGCTAACCAGCCTGCAGATGCATGTGTATTTTGGGAGTGCTGTACAAAACATTAACAGTGTGATGATCTCACCATTGTGGTCATGTCTAGCCACACGCAGCCTCTTCTGAAAGTTTGCCAGGTAAAGGTGCCAGAAGATGGGAGTTTTTATTTCTTGGAAAATAGATAGAGGTAACCAGTTCACAGAGGTTACTTACATTTCTAGAGGTTTAGCTTTCCAGCAAGTACAATTTTTACTTATTACTGACCAGACGAGAGTCAGCAGCTTTGCAAGGGATTTAGAAATTTGTAAGTGTCTTAGAAATGGGACACCCTGAATTCCCTTACTTCATAACAAGGTCTTCCACATAATGGTGATGGTTATTTTTCATTCTTACCCACTCAGGTGGTCTTTAGTTTTAATAGTTCATTTAATAAAAAAACAAAGCCCCTTTTTTCCCCTATGTCCATCTCTTATAGGTTTTATATTAGAAAACATTTTTTATTATAAAACTCTGCATCATAATTCATGAAGGCAAATGATAGTAAATAAATGTTTTAAGCAACTGTTCAGCAAAAAATTATACTTAAAAGTTCATTTTATTTCTTCAGAAAAATACTTTAATAATAACTTTTAGTTGGAATATTTGTTATGCAACAGTGCTATCAGAGTCAGTGTTCATGTTTCTGTTGTAATATGCTCTGCAGTATATTAGTGGAATACATATGGAAGAGATGGAACTAGAAACTAAAATTTAAGTTGTCATGATCATCAAAATAATTTTTCATGGAAAAGATGATAATGTAATTTCATTGTGATTATCTTAATAAGTACAATTTATTATGTCTGATTTTTTGACCACTTTTGCACTTCTTCAAAATAGGATCCTATTAAAATATTTTTCATTACTGTCATGAGAACTGCTTTGAAATATTTTATTGATAATTTAATCAAGCTATTATTGCCTGGTCTCTTATTGCAAAAGTGGTGCCTGTGTGGTAGGTTAACTCTGGCTGGATGCCAGGTACCCACCAAAGCCATTCTATCAGTCCCCTTCACAACTGGACAGGGGAGTGAAAATACAGCAAAAGGTTTGCGAGTTGAGATAAGAACAGGGAGAGTTCTCTCATCAATTACTGTCACAGGCAAAACAGATTGAACTTGGGGATATTAATTGAATTTATTACAAACAAAATGAGAGCAGGATAATGAGAAATAAAAATAAATGTTTAAAACACCTTCCCCCCACTTCTTCTTCCTTCCCATCTCTACCTCCTCTCAAACTTTACCTCCTACCCCCAGCAGTGAAAGGAGACAGGGAATGAAGGTTATGGTCTGTGCATCACATGTTGTTCCTGCTGCTGCTCAGGGAGAGGGGTCCTTCCTCTGCTCCACTGTGGGGTCCCTTCCACAGCAGACAGTCCTCCATGAACTTCTCCAACATGAGTCCATCCCACATGGGTCACTCTTCTGTGTGGTGCAGTTCTTCAGGCACAGGCTGCCCCAGCATGGGTCCCTAACAGGGCCCCAAGTCCCAGGACCAGGAGACCTGCTCCATGGTGGGCTCCTCTTTGCACAGGTCTGTAGGTCCCTGTCAGACCCACCCTGTTCCAGCATGGGTCTCCCATGGGTTCACAGCCTCCTCTCAGGAATCCACCTCCTCCACCTTAGGGCTCCTCCATGAGCTGCAGGTGTATCTCTGCATCCCCATGAGCATTCATGGGCTGCAGGGGCACAGCTGCTTCACCATGGTCTTCATGGGCTGCAGAGGAATCTCAGCTCCAGCACCTGGAGCACCTCCTGCCCCTCCTTCTCTACTGACCTTGGTGTCTGCAGAGCTGTTCCTCTCACATATTCTCACTCCTCTCTGCCCTGATGAAAATTACATCAGCAAAATAACTTTTATTTTTTTCTTCTTATCACAAAAGCATAACTATCATTCCTGATTGGCTCAGCCTTGTCCAATAGCAGGTTGTCCTGGAGCTGCCTGGCACTGGCTCTGCCAGACATGGAGAAAACTTCTGGCAGGTTCTCACAGAAGCCATCCCTATAGCCTTCCCCACTACTAAAACCTTGCCACACCAATCCAATACAGCCTAGAAATTAATCTGCAGATTTTCCTTCCTTTTTTGAGTGGTGGATACCACAAATTTCTTGCTAAATAGAGTAGAGAATTTCCATTTTGTCTTGCAGCTGTTAGCGTCACAGAGCTTTGGTTGACCTCACTTCTTGTCTCAGTAAGGAATCCAGGAACAGGATTATAAACCTGCAATTAAAGGATTGGTGTCTCAGACAAAGCAGTGATCATCAAGAATAAGTGGATCTAACTGTGCACTTCATTTCTAGATATTTAGTATGGTTCACTCAGTTTCCCATGAGTATACATATCTAAATAGTGTCACCATAACTGGGAAATAATCTAAAATAACCAGAAATAATTTTAAGCCCGATGTAAATGAAAAAAACCAGCTGCATAACATATGTATAAAGTCTGAAGAAGATTTTAGCAGTGGTAAAAATACCCCTTTCACTAATTATGACTTAAGTAATTCAATTAAAATCTAACTTGTTTGAAATTAAAACTAGATTTGTAATACAGGTAAATGTATTACATTCAAAGGAAAATGTACAACATTTATGCTTTTGCATACGGCAAACAGCAGAGTGGATGACATGAGTTGACCTAAATTAGATCATGAGAAAATAAAACTTACAGATGAACACATTTAAAACCATATAAAATTATTGCTTATGTTTTTTGAAAAATGGGAGAAAAAAGAAATGCCTGAAGGACAGATTTTATGAATTAAGGAGTTCACAGTTTATTTTGGAAGCGTGAAGATTTCGTTGATGTAGCACAGTTACTGAAATCTGTGTTTCTGAGGATGTTTATGTGCAGAGTGTTTGGACATTTCTGTGATCGAGTGCGAAGAGCAAGAAGATTTTCTCTCTCAATTTAAATTAAACGTATGGAAAAAGTTGGCTTACGTTTTTCCAGTCTGCTGATTTGATTTCCTTTAATGTAATTTCATGCTCTGTGAGAAGAATAATGTTCTTCAGGGAGGACACACCAGTATAAGGATAGGTGGAATATAAGAATATCTGGTGTGCAAGGATATCTGGCTAACAACTAGTCACCTTAAAAGGACAAGAAGCAAGAGAAGCATAAAACACTGATACAGCAACACTGAGGAAGAGGAGATAGCAAGAAAATAAGAAATAAAGGGGTCCTTTGGACACTGACTGATGACCACTGAAGGAACCCCTGAAGCACGGCCTTGAAGAGGTTAAACCAAAACTTCGTTGCTTGAAGAGCAAAGAAAGCAAGGAACAGGATTGTCATAGAGCTCATGGGGAGGTACAAGCTTCTAATGGAACATTTGAAAGGACTTCAGAGGTTCTGTAAAACTTACTTCAGGGGGATTAAGGGAATGAATAAAATTTATTTTATCACATATAGAACAAAGGCCAAGTGTAGGGAAAGGAAGAGGTGAAGGACATCTTCTTTTCCTGGTGAAGGTGAGGGACGTGGTGAAGGACCAGAGAGGAATGAGAGGAAAAAAAGAGGAGAATAAAACAGATTGGTCATGAGTGAAACAAGCTGCTGGCCAGTACAGTTCCCCAGCTAAGCCTTTGGGCTTGATTACCTCAGTGTAGCTTACACGGTTAAACTGTTGTTCCCATGTGGATGTGTCTGATTACCAGTGCACTTCACAACAGACTAGCTGGTGGCTGGGATGAGCATTCAGGGTGCTGGCACATGTATGCTGAGGCCACAGGTTGAAGGGGCCCGTAGTTCCAGGGGACAGTGACTGGAGAGATGGGTCAGCTGCCAGAGGGGCCCATTTGTGTGTGTGTGTGTGTCTATGAACAGCACAGCTGGAGTAGCTGGAGAGCTGGGTAAGAAGACTTGAAGAAGACAAGAAGAGCTTGGCAGTAGAAGGGCTGGGGGTCTGATAGTTGGTGACTGAAGGGACCATAGACCTGGACCAGCTGGCAGAAAGCCTCACGTGTGTGAACACTAGCAAGCATTAAGCCTGGTTATCTGGCAAGTAAGGCATGATCAGACCACCAGTTTTGTTCATGTTCATGTGAGTGCTTTTGGTGTAAAGCTGTGTATGCAGGGGCCAGTGAAGGCACTGTCCTCTCCTTGGGTTGCTCTGTGCTGCCAGATGTATGTCTGGGCATATTTGGGACACCTGCGTAGCTGAACTTCTGGACCTGGGAAAGGCCACAGCAGCATACTCAGCAACAGGAAAAAAGCCCTGAGGTCTTACAGCTCACCAGACTTAGCTAAACCGTAACAGCCTGCTCCATGTCCTCATGTTTGCATATCTACACCATGTCTTTGCTGTGTACAAACATTAAGATCTTCGTGTTGGCAGATGCACTTGTCTATAAGGAGAAGTCAGTAGGTCAGTAATTTATGGCCTTGCTTTTTAGCTCTTTCTCAGTAGTGGTGATAATGATTTTATAAACATACATATGTCCCAGATTTTGAAAACTTTCTAGAGATAACCGAAGTTAATATGCAAGTGCAGCAGAGAAGTCTGAAATGTCTGTCTGAAATGTAGGTGTGTTTATAGGAGCCCTATTCATATATTACAGTAGGACATTGATTTAATGTCTTATTTCAAATCCACCTTGTGGATCTCTGGGAATGACGTAGCTTTTGCCATCAATATGATCAGACTAAAAAGTTGTTTTTCTGTCTTCATTTTTATTCCCAAATGTACACTTTTGACACTTGATTTGTGACAGCTGACACCTCAAAGCTTATATATGGCTCAAGAGTTAAGCAGCACAGGGCCAGACAGAATGAGCTAGCTATAATCTCTCAAACATAAAATACTCTCTGACATTGAGTGTGAAAATCATCAGCCTGTGAATAGTGTCATATAGAAAAGTACTAAAATTAAGTGGAAAATTACTTAAGGAATACTCAGAGAATGTTAAGCTTTTAAACCACTGGTATATATTTTTCATCCTCTTCCCTTTCTTTTCACTGATATAATAACTATAAATTTGTTCCTGTATTTCAAATCCACTCACATGTCCCTGTTGCTGAGGAAAAGGAAGGGAAGGGAAGTTTCCGGAAAGGGAAGGGAAAGGAGAAGGAGACAACGAAGAAAGAGTCAAAGTCTTTCCCAGCAGGTTTCTGGATTTTTCAGTACTGTGCTAGAAGAAGGGACAACTAAACTACAAAGATAGACTTTTTTCCCTATATTTGCTTGGAAAAGGATAGTTGAATTTCTCCCCATCTTTCTTATAGGCTCCTTCACATATTGAAAGGTCTCCACTGGAGCCTTCTCTTCTCCAGGCTGAATGACTCCAACTATCTCAGCCTGCTTTCATAGGAGAGGTGCTCCAGGCTTCTGATCAACTTAGTTGGCACTCCTCTGAACTAGCTCCAACAGGACCGTGTCCTTCCTGTGCTGGGGACCCCAGAACTGGATGCAGCACTCTAGGTGGGGTCTCACCAGAGCAGAGCAGAGCAGAGCAGAGCAGAGCAGAGCAGAGCAGAGCAGAGCAGAGCAGAGGGGCAGAATCCCCTCCCTTGCCCTGCTGGCCACACTGCTTTTGATGCAGCCCAGGATACAGTTGGCTTTCTGGGCTGCAGGTGCTGGGTCATGTCCAGCTTTTCATCCACAGGTATCCCCAAGTCTTTCTCTGCAGTGCTACTCCCAGTGTCTTCATCCCTAGTATTGATACCAGGGGCTGTCCTGACCCATGTGCAGAACTCATTAGGTTCACATGGACCCACTTCTCAAGCTTGTCCAGATTCCTCTGGATGGCATCCCATCCCATCCCATCCCATCCCANCCCATCCCATCCCATCCCGTCCCGTCCCGTCCCGTCCCGTCCCGTCCCGTCCCGTCCCTCAGGCATGTCAATCACACCACTCAGCTCTGTGTCATCTGCCAGCATGCCGAGGGTGCTCTCAGTCCCGGTGTCTATGCCACTGATGAAGACATTAAACAGTACTAGTCCCAGTATGGATTCCTGAGGGACACCACTTGTCACCAATCTCTGTCTGGACATTAGCCTCACTTCTGGTAATTAGCTGCCTCATGCATCAGGGATCAGAGGAAAGAGATGTGCCATTTCTTCCCAAAAAGATCAATAAACAAGTTTCTGTAGAAGGAGACCTAAATATACACTGAATATTTTGTTTCATTTCAGAATGTTTAAACAGAGATCAAAAACAACCACAGTGTCAGGAAAAGGCTTGTTTCCATTCAGTAGGACAGCTATTTTCCATTTTGACTTACCAAAGAGAAGCTGTATTGTTTGGCTCACTAAAGTCTACATCAGAAAACTGAGATGTTTTATGATCCCGTTGGGATGTCTCAATCTCATTGAAATTTATTACCCAGCAGTGTGAAGAATACTAATTTACAATCATGTTTTTAAAATTAAACACCTACTAAAATATTTTGCGGAGGATTCAGTACTTCAGCTGAGTTCCGGCTGTGCTGTGCACACACCTGTTCTTAGGTATAAGTTATTTTGTTGCATTTCTAGGTCTCACTAAGGATCACAAATCAGGGTAGTCTCTGAACTCCCAAGTAGTTTGGAGTTTGTGTAGAACCACAACAACTGGTGTCTGATGAGCACCAGGCATCGCTCAGAGCTGTAGCAAGTGGTGCACAGGTGGCCTTCATGGCTCTGGATATAAAGCGATTATGAAGCCTAAGTGTTCTTTAGGATATGGATGATATTATAAGCTCTTTTTAAATTCAGAGTTTAAATGTTAGCACTTGTGAATCTTCTTCCAGCTCAGTGTTTTGGTGGCTTATAGTTACTGACACCTCAGACTGAACTTACTGGATGAATTTATCTTTCTTTTGTTTGTTTCTTCAAGCTTTTAAGGCTAAATAAACAATGTATTCTTTAACTTTCTAGTCATAAATTGTTTAAATTTGATTACGTTTGCTTTTGGGTAACAAAAAGCTCCCTTAAAGTAAGCTGTATAACATGTGTAAAGATAAGACTTTTCTTTGCAGTCTGATTATAGCTTTGGACAACACTTTAAAGCCTACTAGCAATTGTAAATCAATATACGTCAATTAAATGTACATGTGGCTGCCAGATCAAATTTGTTCTATATTTATTTACTCAGTTTGGCTGCTACCAGTTATTTCACCTTTTATTAACTACAACCAGCATGAAGCTAACAATGAAGAATGATGCAAATGTAATGATCCTATTGACTGAGAGATTCGTTGCTAGAGAGAGATTGACTGCACCTACTGAAACAGAAGATGCTTAGGTAATGGGTTTAGAGGAACTAAATATCAACTGAAACTCTTACAGAATGGACATCATAGTATTTGTCTCCTGAGAATGCCTTGATAATAGCCAATTCTTGTCAGCAGCTTGACCACAACTCTGCTTGTGGAACATTAAGGCTCACCATAATGGCCCCCACAGCTCAGAAAGTTCAGAAATACCACGGAATGAGAACACGAGGTAGTTTCACTTCAAAATACTAAAAATAATTTACAGCTATGGTTTTCCTCAGCCTTACGGAAGATACAGCCCCTTCTTTACCAGTTAGCCTTTACCAGTTGCATGGCCAGGTTTCCCGTGGCACGATTGCAGCCCTACCTGTGATCCTGCAGTGCAAGTGAACAGTGAATACAGAGAGCTGTCAAGTACAGCACTATTTCCCCTTAGGAGCAAATGGGGAATCAATACTGCCTGAACTCATTATCTGCTGGTGCATCTGCATTGCTTGTATAAATTGTTATTCCTAATAAGTGACTAACTCAGCATCCATTTGTCTACATTAATGTGATTATTTCAAGATTTTTCTCTATTTCAAGCAATCCTCTAGACAATTGCATAGTTACAGGAAGCTACCAGCTCTGTGATATTATCTAGCCAAGTTAAAAATGTGTGATGGGAACTTTGATTCGTACACTAGAAATACCTTTTCCACTTACACTTTTAAGATGTGTGAAGAAGACTTTCCTTATTCATTCAATGGCTAGTCCATATGAAATCTCATCTTCCTGATGAAAAAAGAAGTCCAGTCATTTATTTGCATAAACCCTGCATCACTCAACCATCTGCAATGCTATATTTTTAAAATACATTTACAATGTAGACTTGTCAGTTTTCCAAGCTTAGGAGGCAACTGCCAGTTCTGATGCCTGAGACTGATGTTCAGCTCACAGCACCATATTGGTTAGGAGCCTCACCCTTCACCTGCCCCTGTGCTAGGACTTTATCTATGTTCGGTACATTGTTGTAATTCGAGTAAGAGATGTCTGTATGCAGAGGGAAAGAACAAAATATAAGATCTGGTAGTAATGCTCTTTCTTTAGCACTAGCAAGGCACAACCATCCCTGATTTGCCAATAGGTTATAATAGGTGTAATCTAGCTAACTTTCTATAAGCTACAAAAGCAGAGCAGTTGCAGTAGAATATGCTGTAGTCTCCTGAGGATCGTTTAACATGGACTTTTATTTGTCCATGTACCTACAGATATAGTGACAAAATGGTCTTTTTGTTCCTGTGGCTTGCACAGAACGATGCAATCTGTTTGTTGCTATAATGGACATTAATCATTATTCATACATATGTGTGGAGTTTTCATTTATTGGTCAATCTGACTTTGATAAGAGGTGTCATTATTACAGTCTCCATGAGTTAATGAAGTGGTAAATGCTTCTGTCACGTCTTGGAAAGGAAAGCCAAAGAATATGGTGAGATGAAGCACTGAAACTTGCATCAGGCAATTCACTGCTTTTTTTTTTTTTAAATGTAGCCTTTCTAATAATACAATTATTTATAGTTTTGTACATTTTGTTTGTTTGGTTGGTTTTTGTGTTTTGTTTTGCTTTTTTTTTTTTGGTAAAAATAAGAATTTACATCATCTGCTTTCAAAGCATAAAGATGTCCTCCATATTTTATCCACAGAACAGGGGCAGTGCACTGGCAGCCTGCTGACATGCAGCCGGATTCAGACTCATCAGACCTCCTCCATTAAGAATTAGAAGCCCCACACAAATAGGAGAATATACAGCTTCATTTTAATCTTCTTTCCATTTTGGACAGTTCAAGGCTCTCAGTCTGTATTCTGACATTGAAATGCTTACAGTTGTACTGATCTGCATGAATGTGAGATGTTATTGTGAATACAAGGCCAAAACCAGAAAGCCTTTGAGTCAATGATGCTGCTCATGTGCATAAAACTGTGCCAACATCTGCAAGATCAAGGCTCAGGGGAACAATTAGCACAGATGGTTTTGTGCGGTGTGTATCTGTCTGTTAGGGCCTGGCCTGAGACCAGCAACTCATTTTACATTGGTCAGTGAGTAACGTTTCATATCAGCTGTAGTTTACTCCTGGTCTGAACTGAACTGGAAATGATGAAATGGGATTTGACGTCTTAATGGGCCCATTTCTCTTTCCAAAAATTTGAAATGCTAATACATTAATTTTTTTACAGACTTATTTGAAATTCATTTGAAAGTCATCCTCTAGCTACTACACATTCTCATGAAACATATAGTAAGGATAATTGAACTAAATGAATATATGAATTTTTTTTTTTGTGTTGTTTTTGGTTTCGGTTTTTTTTTTATGTTATTGTTTTGTTTTTTGGGGCTTTTTGGTTTTTTTGTTTTGTTGATTCTCACTTTTCTGAAAGGGATTTTCAGGTTCTCTTATGTTAGACGAATTTTCCTCCTTCCTCAGAGATGAAGTATAACTTCTGTTAGGATTTCAAGGCCATTTTTTGTGTGTGTGTGGCCTTTCCTTCCTAAAGGCCCAGTAAGTGACTTTTGGTCTCCAGTTTATTCCTTTGAGAACACGTAATATTTTCAACGTATAATTCAGCTAAATTAGCAAATCTTGTTTCATTAGAACCCCCTCACTAAATGTGCAGGAAGCCTAATTAGATACCAGCCCCTTGGGGTACACCAGCACCTGCAGAAGCAGGCTTAGATCTCAGGTGTAAACCTGGGGGTGATTTATCTCTCCCCTCCCACCCCTTCATTTACCAGACTTGTTATTTTACCTTTAAATGCTGATGGATTGCCAGCTCCTGAGCTGTGATGGATTCTGTGTGGCAGGGTGGGTGACAGTGAAGCAGCTGTATGAGAACAAAGACTGGTTTGTTGGTGCTTGTGTGATTCTATCTGTATGGGTTCTTTCTTTTAACGGCAGCAATTTAAACATGCAATAATTTGGCAGTTTTGTAGTTATGTTAGATTTCTGCACCCAATTTGGGAAAATAGCAAAATTTTGGCATCTCTTTAATATAAGCGTGTTTATAACACAACCATCTTAATTTGTTTAAGAGCACAATTCCGCTATTCTTCTTTGACCCACTAATCTCTATCTTAGTGCAGGGGAGACAGAGTAACAGAACATAGGTGAGGAGGCAAGTGGGGTGGGGAGAAAAGCATAGTGAAAGGAAGTAAGAAATAGATCATACAATTATCTAAATATTTCAATATTTAAAATACTTTCAGAATTCTTTGTTCAGAAGACTTTCTACAATACTTTCTTGCAAAGTGCTGTTTTCTGTATATAACAAGGAATATTTCATCTGTGTGTAACTTTAAGTACCCACTGCAGTTGGATGGATAAGATACTTCAATGTTGGTATTCTGATTTAAAATAAAATGCAAAACTCCAATCATTCCAAAGACAAAGGAGCCCAAGGGCAAAGTAGTAATTAACATGTGAAAAAGGTTGCTGGGGGAAAAAACCCCTTTATATATTTGCATGCTAATGTAGATTAGAAATGAATAAATTTCTGGAATAGTTACAATGATATAATATTTACAGCTTTGTTCAATATTTGAAGTTATGCTGCCAAAGTTTTTCAAAACCACTTGTGCTCTCAGCAAGGAGACACCATGACAATTACTTTTAGTATTTGTTCTTTAGTTTTCTTTATAATTCTTTTAGTTTTGCTTTGTAACTGATCACAGTAAAGAGGTGATCATCCTTCTATTCCCTGTAAAGATAAACTACCCTGAGAACAATTTGCATGAATCTATAATACCCTGTTGGCATATAGCTTTGCTAATAAATTATATAAACAGACAATATGAAAGGAACTTTTTGGTTTTTTTCTTCTTTTCTTGTATAATTGAAAAAATGCCTGAACTTTAAACCATAGTATCAGAAAAAAAAAAAATCATTCGTGTAACTATTATTATAGGGGGAAGAAGAGAAAACACAGAGAAATCAATATAGAGGTAATAGAAAACTCAGTGAATGAATGGGTTCTTCTGACACTGAGCAATCTTTTTTCAAAGAAATAAGTTCCTGTTTTATAGTGGTAAACAAGAAGTAACCACAGAAATTGCCAAGCTGCCTTCTAATTCTCAAATACTTTTCAAGTAAATGAGATAAACAAAAGAAAAAAAGCACTGAGAGACTTCTTAGGTTCTTTAGCCTTGGATGTGCCACAGTTTGATCTCAGAGCCTTATCACAGATTGTCTGTGCAAGGTTATATAAATAACCAAGGCTTCATCAATGAAGTGTATTTTCCTTCCTAATTATCCGTCATCTGTAATATATTTACTCTTGTTTTTTTAAAATGTTACTCTGAATTGAAATTGGATTTTTGATTACATATTAAATTTAAAGGCTAACAATTTTTGAAAAGAATGGAAATCTGGCTTAAAAAGAGGAAGAAAAAACAGAAGGGAGATTGTAAAGGGAAATTTTGACCTTGCCTGGTTTTGGCAAGAGGCCAAACAAACCTCAGGTGCTTTTATGATTTGAGGATTTTTCCACCTAAATGATTTTTATTTATGCAAAAAAAAGAAATCTTATGAACGTCTAAGAACTAAACTCTGGTCTGAATGAAAGGTAATGTTAGATCAGATATTGATGTAAAAAAAATTAGGAAAAAACATTATGTCCAACTCAAGTTAGAGAGAGGGTTTTGCTTACTGTCTTTTCAAATCTTTAACCTACCTGAGAAACCAGCTGATTTCTTTCTAAACCTGCAGGGAGTGTAAATTTTGTGGGGAATGCTTTCTACAAAGTTCTGCCCATCTGTTGCTCTGTAGAGCACATGCATGCACAAATGAAGTTCGTGAAGTAAATTTTAAAAAATATTTCTGAATGTTTTATGGATATGGAGATGAATTCTTGTATTTCATATCCAAAGTGTTGTGAACCGGAAGTCTTCTACAAGTATTTCCTTTCCTGTTGCTCATTTCCACTGTGAGAAACTGGTAACATACTTAAGATCTGTGTTTATCCAGTATATAAACAGATGCTTTACTGGGAATCACACCTTCTCCAGGAGTTACACCTTCTCCTTAAGCAATTAATCTTGCTGTAGCAGAGTCCTTATGTGGTGTTCCCATCAGCCAAAGGCATAGGTTATTTATTCCAATTAGTTCTCTAAAGGGCATTGATATCAGTATGCTTTATGTTCATACTCACCCAGGCAAGCGCAGGAGAGGAAGAAGTTTCAGGAATAACTGCAGTTGTCTAAACCAGTAAGGCTACATGGTTGGAAGGGAAATGAGAGATTGCATCTCTTACTAGTCACAGACATAAAGAATTTGTTATATTCTTTATTTTAGGAATTGTTAAAACAGGACTGAAGATAATCTCCATTATTACCCTTTACATTCACTAATTTACAGGAAAAAAACCCCCCGTTTCCTGTGCTTTAAGAGTCTTTTTGTACTCAGAGCAAGGCTATGTACTAAAGCACTGTAATGAACCAAAAATACTGTTTAGACAAATGATTACTGGCGGGATTTAGGAAATAACATAAATTAGTTGAAGTCCATTAATGCTCTAGGACATGTTTTGGGATGCCATATCTGTGGCAGATTATATACAAGGATAATGTGACTGTCAAGCAAATTAAATGAATCATCTCCACTGTGTGAAGTGACAGAATAATGAAATTTAAATATAAATAATGACTTCATTTATCTTAATTTAGGGGCTGCATCCTAAATCAGGTGCAGATATGAGATAAAATGGTCTGAAAAATGACACTTGTTCTGTAAACTCCGGAAAATTTTCTGTTTACGTTTTTTTTTTGTCTGAAGGATATTTATTTAAATATCAATTATATGTTTCATCAGAACAGAGCTAAACATTTCTACTAAACCTAGACTACATAGATAGTATATGCTTTCTAATATTTTTTAAAAGCTTTATATAAAGTCTAATAGAAGCTATTTAACATTTCGTCAAAAATGTGATTTCTGTGATTACCCGGAAATATTTTTGTTATCAGAGCCAAGCACTTAAAAAGACAGATTGTAGGGGAAAACCTTCTCAAAACCAATTCAGAATTAAACTGAAGAGCGTAAGCATTTCTATGTTTAAAATTTGAGCTAAGAACCTGGGGGGAATATGACAATTCTTAATAGTTGTTTATGGATGCTTTTATAATTGCAGTCCTGCTGCTTAAATTAACTACAAGAAATTCAGTTAACAAGGTAAATCTGACAAGTGGGTCATACAGAGCCACCTTCTTGATTTTGCTTTCTTTCATTCTTTCATAAATAAATGAAGAAAAATTCAAGCCATTTGTGCTCAGATCTGTAAGATCATTTGCAATACAAGCGATAGCATTTCAAATAGGATTGGGGGCTTTTTTTTTGCCCTGGGTTTTGAGGCCAATATTAACAGTTCATAGTTTCCTTAATAATGAAAGGCACAACAGGGAAAACTAGTATCTATCTAATGAAAAAGAATATCTAGCAATCGCTATGAATAAACCAACAGATCTTCTAAAGTGTGTAATACCAAGCTGCAGAGTTAAATGAAAGCAAGTCATGCTCATTAGAGTCTGCTATGACACCTAGTTAGATTCATTAGTGCGCTAAACAAAGGTTCAAACTGCAGGAGACAGGCATATAGTTGGGTTGTAAGTGAACAAAAGGAAAAAGGGAACAGATAAGGAAAAAATTGGTATTGCAAAAGTGTCACATCAGAAACTAATTCATTAATGATTGCTTATCTAAAAAAAAAAAAAATCTGTTTGGGCCATTCACATTATAAATAAGCATCTAAAAATCACAAAATCCAAAATGAAATAATCAAAGCCTCTGAACTGAACTGGCCTTCTGATCCCTAACAAGCTTTTTGCTTTAGCATTACCTGTCTCAAACCCATAAATCAGCTCTCCATCAAGAGATGTTTCTGATGCTCTGCTTTCCAGCACTGGGTGATGATATCCTGTAAAGGATGCTGCCAAATCGTAAGTTTTTTCTTATTTTCCAGATATTACATCTACCCTCATTTGTGTTAATATTTTAGGTTATTAAGAAAAAAGAATATTAACCTGCTAATTTCTTGGCACTATTTATGCAACTCATTTCTTTTTGACCTGGCCAAATACAATGGCCTA
The DNA here is from genome assembly GCA_013397935.1 of Dasyornis broadbenti. Classification (NCBI taxonomy): domain Eukaryota; kingdom Metazoa; phylum Chordata; class Aves; order Passeriformes; family Dasyornithidae; genus Dasyornis; species Dasyornis broadbenti. The sequence continues at coordinate 527,528 of VZRN01005529.1, forward strand.
GATGATTTCATTGCATTTTTGAGCCACTAGCACAACAGCATTGAATTTAATAATATAGCTGCGATCCCAGCTGCTTACAACAGGAAGGGAGTTCCTGGGAACTCCTTTCAAAGGGACTTCCTACACTGGCACCCACAGTGAGGAGCTGACTGGGGCACACTCCTTTCCTGAGCAGGGAGAGGAAGCCAAGAGGCAGTCGGTGCCTCAGGACTTCTCAGTTGGAAGGAGGTAGGGAGCCAGGACCAGAGGAAGTGGACAGAAGTGGTGCTGTCCTGGCTTGTGGTTTGGCTGGTGGAGAAGTGGTGAAGGGTAGAGGAGCAGAAGCAGTTCAGCACTCTCAGGGTTCTCTTCCTCAATCCTGTGTCTGCAGCAACCTTCAACTTCTCCAGAGGCTAACCCCCTACCACAGGAATGTGAATTGGAGAGGATCCTCTTCCTCAATGGTCTGCTATTTGACCACTAGAAACCAACAGTAGTCACTAGGCAGAGATACATGGATTTATTCTCAAAAATATGTGTAGGTTAGTAAAAAAGTTAAATTAGTTTCGGTGATAAAAATATTAACAATGCAATTATATTTTTTTATGTGGGAATCTTTGCCCTGCTTACTTTTGAGTATTTTCTGGCTTATGTATTTCTTTGCATTGTCCTATGATTATATACAAGATAATGGAATTATAATCAGCATTTCTAGATTGAAGTCCAACTACAGGCCTGCTTTGCAAATGAGCTGCTCTAAGTACTGCAGACAAGCATGCAGAGTTGCATTGCTCCCTGTAAATTTGCAAAGCAGTTGTCTGTTTGGGTTTTGTCAAGTGGCAGGAGGCTGCTATTTGGATCTAACTGCTGGAGTAAGAACCTGTTTTTCAGGAGAGTGTTTTGGAAAGGGTAATTATGTGGGAGGAGTCATTTAAGTGCACTGCTTCATCATAATTAATAATAACTGAATGAATGAGTCTAGTGAGATCGAATTACTGAGCCCAGTTGCTACTTCTGGGGCATCAGGTTTGACGTGAGGAAAACGATGGGTTCACACTTCCAGGCATCATGTTATATGACACTCTGTTGAAAAGGAAAGGTCACCAACTACCCCAAAACAAAGAAAGAATTTTAATTATTGGTTTTAGGAAACTAAATAATTCAAGTGATGCAAATTATCTGAGTAGTGTCAGTTTAACTCCTGACACCATAAATCAAACCTATGGGTGAGCTGTGTAACCTTGTGAACTAATCAAGACCTTCACAGAGCTTAAAAGGGCATTCTCCAGCTTATAGGTTCTGAAAATAAGACAATTTGGGGGATTTTTGCCACTCTAGACAGCTCTCAAGAGAAATCCTGTGCTATAAAAGCTGAAGAGTGAAAATTTTCTGGGCTTCAAGACTCTCCTCAATAAACTGTTTGCATAGTTCTGGAACACTCTCATTCCCTTTCTAATCAACCCAGTACTGCTTTGGCAGCAGGCCCTTGTCTATAAGGGTAGATGTACCTATACATCTTTTCTAGAGTCACAATTGGCACAAAAGAGCTACAATGCCTGACTAGGAATCCAAACAGTCAGGAATCAGAAGAAATTAAAAATAATGCTTTATTAACCTGAGTCAGCATGCTGATACTTTGACACAAGTGTGGAAAGACAAAATATTTTGACAGGTGTTTTAGTGTAATCCAAATGGGAATATATTGTAAGCAATGTTGTATTTCCTGGTGGCAGTGAGGAGCTGCTCTGCATATGGATAAAACACAGCAACTAGAAAGTACTGTGTTATTTTGGTCTAGAGGTTATGCAAAGGAAGTAGTCACATGATTTCTTGACTCTGGGGTTACCACAACTGGGAGAGCAATAGGACTGGATTTATTCTTTCCAGCCTCTAGCTCACTGTTCACTGAGCTCATTTGAATGAGCACTCCAATTGATTTGGAAGAGATGTGAAGTGTGAACTCATCCTTGTGTGCTGCTAACATGGCCTGAGCATAAACAGAATGTCCATTAGGTTTTCTTCATCACGGTTCATACATATGTAGTGCCACAGTAGAGACAAAGCAAATGTGTTTTGTTGAGTTCAGCCTTTCTCTTTTCATACAGTGGCAAATGGAAACTGTTTCCTTTTAATTTTTCTTTTTTTTTCCCCTAGCCTTCAGTTCCTCCAGGAGTCATCCCAAAAGCATGTCCTAATGGGACATTATGCTGCATCTCAAGTGCTTAAATGCCTACTAAATGATGTATCTTGTCACCTGCTGTGTCTAATGGCAGATGAGGTGCAGAGAGAAGAATGTACCTACCTCACTGTGTGATGCTGACTGAAGCGATGGGAGGGACTCCCCATGGCAATTCCTTCAGAGCCTGCAGCATGCGATTTGCTTATTCCATCTCTTAAGAGATATAAATGTTACAACCATAAAATGATCCAGCTAAATAGAAATATGGAGATAATTTAATACAACACTGCTGCAGAGTGGGTAACATGAATGAATACATAATTTAATATAGGTAAGTGCAGAAATGAGCTGTTGATTACATGAGACACCATTACTTCTTGTTACTGGGGCTTCAAAAAGATGGAAGTTTATTTCTGTGAGACTCAATTATCCTTTTTTCCTTGACTGCACAGTAAACAGCAGTCTAACTAATGGTCCTGACTCATTTAAGGATAAACAAGTGCCACCTTCCTGTCTAGATGTGTACGGTATGTAATGACCTACTTTCCAATTAAATGGCTTTGAAAGCTATAGTTAAAGCCCAGTTTTCAGTTTACAAAGACCATTCAAGAAAACTAAAACTAGTCTTGAACAGACAATGTGCATCCAAGACATCTTTTAGTTTAGTTCAAAAAGAAAAAACAAGAAAAAATAATTGCCGAATATCTTGAGCAAAAATAAATGATGCGTCTTTTAAAGATATTAAAGGCGTGTGGTAACAAGGATGACATTTTCCATCTTGAAGATTTAAAAATAGTTAGGTATAAATTAGAAAAACTTTTAATATTTGACAAAACAGTATGCTGACTGACCTCAAATCTCAATGATGCAAATTATTATAAACATACTTTAATGCATTTGAATAGTGTCATTTAGTCAATCACCCTTGGAAAGACACATTTTTAAGCAACGCTGTTAACAGGATTTTACCTGTTTTCATCTTGGCCAGTTTTTGATGTAAGTTATTAACTGATAGCCCATCTCAGAATTGGCAGAAAGTCCAGGGATTTGGAATGGTTTGGAGATGCAGTTAGATACAATAGCCCACAGATGGAGATGGTGCTTTCTTTTTATATTGTTTGGTAATTATGCATACCTCTGTGGATGGAGATTTAAACAAGGAGAAGGTCTTCACAGTTATCACGAGGTGAATTTCTTTAAAAAATAGTAAAATCTATTGTAATATGTTTCCTTTTGAGCTTTATTAAAACTGTTAATGTGTTCTGAAAAGATGAATTGAAAGATGAAATAGATTGTGCAGATAATAAATTCAGCTTTGGGGATGGGAAGTGATACTTAATTTTAATATTCAAAAGAAATTTAATATCAAGCTTTTTATTTTTTGAGTCATCTTAGATGTTTGCAATATTGAAGATAATCTTTATTTTTGAAATAACAAATGATAGGTCTGGCAGTTATTTGGGGGTTAATATTTGTATATCTATTCTTTACAAGCCTTGCTGAGTTGATCCTTTTTTTATGGAACTTTATATCCTTCACGCCTTATAGCTGTCTCATAAAGTCCTCTGTCATCTACTCCCAGACAAATAATACCCTGTGTATCATTACACACTCTTATGATTTTTTTTGTGCATGAAACAGTGATTCTTGGTATATTTCTGCTTTCATTTCATGCTATCTAAGCCTCTGTAATTCAATTACATACTTTAATCACAGTGTTACCATGACAGGATAAATTTTCTGTGGTTTATTTAAACTACATTTTAATTTTGCTGTTGTTACTCTCTGGGGTCTAAAAGTCTACAGCTGGCACTGGAAGGAGAGGTGAATCTGGCATAGGCAAAGTTTTACAATAATGAAAAAAAAAACCATTTCTTTTTTACCACTACTGTCTTAGAATAATCTGCATTAGCCATTGTGGGAATACGAATGAAAGTAGAACATATCTGCAATGTTTTTAACACAGATTTGACTTGAAAAGGAGGAACCAGGTGTAGGGGGACTGAAGGCATGGTTATAAATAATTTAAATATTGCATCACAGCACGGTTAGGATTCCAAGAAAACCATATAATACTGAGTGTTCCTGACTTCCAGGGATTAAAGTTTCTGAATAGAGATTAAAGTTTCTTCTGAGCAGTATATTGCATGATGTAATGCCCGTAACAGTAAAGATTAGGGCATGTTCTCCCCATGTTGTGGGAAACAATAGGGGAGGACAGTTCAGAAAACTGCTATTTTTTTTTTTTCTCTGCAGAAAAAGTGAACGTGAATACTGCAAAAAGTAATTTAAGGCACGTAGTAGCCATGTCCCAGCAACTTCTTATCTCAAGTTGAGCACTGTCCTTTACTAACTAACTAAACTAAAGTACGGACTTCAATGTTTTAACAAGGGGGTTTTGGACTGATTTTTGAAAAGAGCCTATCTTCAGGATCTTTTTTTCATTTTTTAACAAGTAAACCTTATTTCTATCTAAAACAGCAGAGTGGGATGGAATTATCAGAACCCCAACATGGATATAACACATAACAGTCTTATGGGAAATTAGAGAAAACAATTACAAACTTCAGGGGCACTCAGTGAGATTCTCAAGACTGGTGAATTAGAGTTTCATACTTATTTGGTCATTGAAATGTTATATCAAAGCACTTTTTTTGGTGTAAATTAATGGGCTTTCAAAGTTTTACACCAGCAACAATTTTCTACTTGCAGTTTGTCAGGTAAACTATAGTTTTATATAACTGCAAAGTGGTTGAGCTGAATAGCATCTGGAGGTAAAGTTTAGAAAGCCAGATGAAAGCTGCTGGACCAGCATACTGTCCATTATGCGGTCACCATTAAGATTTCAGGACTCAAGAGCACACTGTTCATATTTGCAAAAATTAAGTGGCCAAGCCTGGCAATGAAAACAGAGGATGAAGTAACAGAGACTGGTTGCTGAGCTATGTAAAGGCTTTTGCTAACAGGTGTACATGGATGGAGGGCATAAATAGCAGCATTTTTTATATACTAAGGCTACTAATTTCATTATTGGTTCTTAGCAGATGCATTGCAGGTTGTCTATAAAAAAATACATTTGCTTGTGGCTAAAGGGTGGCTTTCTAGTGAAAATGACTGCTTGGAACTTTCAACTGTTTATATCCCCCTAAAGGCTGCTTCTTAAGTACAATAGAATCCCTTTGTTTTTATTTTTAAGGCACAGAATAGCTTTTTATGCTAGGAACCTAGTAGTGCTTTGTTTGCAGCTGTTCTTTTAGTTTATTTTTTTAAGTAAACACACCACATAGAATTAAATCAAAGTATGTCTTCATATATAGATATGTTTTTTAAAAGCTGTTATTTTGAGCAGCATTGTTGAAGAACAGCTATTTGGGAAATTGCTTCAGGCAACTTGGAGCTCTGCAAATCAGAAAGTAAAGGCAGAATTAAGCTTCACAAAAAAAAGAGTAGTTCTAGAAACTCAGAAGGTTCCTCAATATGTAATATTATTGGCTGACTTATTTGTTTCAGTCTTTCACAGGTGAATCAAATGTAATCAGCAAATTCATCTCTGTAGAGCACAGAATTAGAATTGATCAGGTTTGTATTAGTACAATGAGTGAGTCATAGTACTGCCTAAAGTTATGGGAAACTCTGCTTCTGTTTCTTGCTAACTAACAGAGCATCTGTCCCCTCACCTCTCTTCAAAAACAAAATTTACTTTGAACAACAATTCGTTCCAGAGGCATGCATGCTGTGTTTATTAGACTTTTAAAATGCCAAAATATAACAGATGTTTCCCACTTCTTCTGGGAGGGGAAAGTAAAAACAACATTATAATGATATAAGGAATCCAGTCACTACAAAGGCTTAAGAGAATCTAAAGCAGAAAGATTTTCTGAGAGCTGTAGAATCTCATAGAAGTTGTTCAAAGATAAGTATGTTTTCTAATTACAATAAAACCTCTCTATTGCAAAGGCAAAACAACTGTATCATACCAGGTTCCATTTTTCCCTCTCTCTCTTTTTTTTTTCTTTTTTTTTTTTTGTTTGGTTTTGTTTTGTTTTGCTTTTGTTTTTTTAAGAGGAAGATTTTGCTGATGTCAATCTCCATCAAAAATAATGGTTTACTTGGCAAGACAAATCCCATATCTAAGATCATCCACCACTTCCTTCTTCTCCCCCAGATTCTGTGGTGGGTATGATACCATATGGTGTGAAATATCCCACGGGTCAGTTGTGGTCAGCTGTCTCAGCTGTGCCCCCTCCCAACTTCTCCCCACTTCCAGACTCCTTGCTGGTGGGGTGGGGTGAGGAGCAGAAATGGCTATGGCTCTGTGTAAGCACTGCTCAACAATAACTAAAACATCCCAGAATTACCAACACTTTGCAACACAAATGCAAAATATAGCCCCATACTAGATATTGTGAAGAAAATTACCTCTGTCCCAACCAAAACCTGAATAATTCCCATCCTATATCTTCTCTGGAAAAGGAGAGTAACTTGAAACGTAAAAGATCAAACGGAGTCACCTATGACAGAGACTTCCATTTTGCAAGCCAGTCATTTTGCAAATTGGTTAATTGTATGTGCAAGCAGGTATTCACTAATTAGATGCTCAAGTATCCATTTTTCTCAAACAATGGACAATTGTGTGTATAAAATTAAAGGTTTTATGGACAGCTAGCTCTTCCCCTGGTAATGAGATTAAGCAGAGACCATCTTAAAAGACATCATCAGCATTTCAAGGCTTCAGAGAAGTCAAGGGGGATGAAATACTCTTATGAATAAGCACTGTGTAGTGTTGCCTAACAATTAAAGCATATATGTAGTAATATTAATATCAGAAAGCAGCAGAACCCAATATAAATGATAATTAGGAGAAATGACAGCTCTGCAAAAAGGAGCGATAGCATCATTAGTGCCACTAGGGGCTTTGTGAAGCATACTCTTGGCTGTACAGCTATAGAATAGGGAAGGGGGTGGGGAACTACAGCTTTTGATCAGGCCAGAGAGTGCTCTGGAAATTCAAACCATTGCCTAGACAGATTGCAATAATTTTCTAATTTTCAGAAGGGTCTATGTATAGCTTTTCAAAGTGTTTTCAGTCAGGCATTATAAGTGCTTTTTGAAAATAGGATTTAAACGTGATTCCTGAGCTTTTCTTTTGCCTTCTCTCCATATTGTATTAGGATAATTACTCTAGAGTGACAAACTGATAGTGCTGGAGGCTTTTAAAAATACATTCAACCGAAAATATAATGAACTATACTTTGTGATGTAGAAGATAGGATTACAGAGATCTTATTTAATGTTTCTTTCTTCCGAGACTTGAGGATTTTGTCTGCTTTGTAGGGATGATATGAGTTTTATCTACATTCATAAACAACTTCCTAAGCCCTGAGGTAAATCTAAGAAGGGAAAAATAAGAAAAAACAATGTATAAATTGGAAAATTGTTGTTACTTTCTAACAATTTTTAAAGGAATAACTTTTAAACCACATCAAAGGTGAATAAAATTTTAAAGTTATTTTATTTAGAATATGTAACAGCCAGTAGTGCTTTCATTTTATAAAAAAAAATTAGAAGAAATAATTACATAATTTTCTGTGTACCACAGGGCCTAGAGAGATGCTTCTGATCGTGTTTGCCAACCTTGTCAGCAGGTTATGCGTGTCCAGTGGAAGAAGAATAAAAGTCTGTAACTGAAATCCTACATCCCAGAAGCTCTTAGGGACTGAAACAATTTTCTGCTTTGATTCTGCTGCTTCTCCCTCTCCCTCTTCTTCTCCTCCCTTCTCCTCCCCTCCTCTCCCTTCTCCTCCATTTCCCCTGTGTGGGTGATTACTTTTCAGTTTCGGGAAGGTTAGAAGCTGTGGAGAAAGCAAGGCTTGTTCCAAGTTCCATCCAACCTAGTGGTCTTACAACATTTTGAGTTCAGGTTTTGGGTATATTTAATTTCTTATTGTCTAGAAAACACCAAAACTACAAAAGATCCTAAACACTAGCTTCTAAAGTCTAGAGCCTTACACTGAACAATAATGAGGTTTCTGAATGAGAGTTTATAGCTCAAAAAATAAATTTGTATTATTAGCTAGGTTATAAACATCTGTGTGGCTTATTAGTCAATACTTCTGGCTTTCAAATATGCAAATATATTTACGTGAGCTGACTGAAGTGACTAGAACCAAGCCTGGGTTGACAGGTGAGGTATAGCCAGATTTTGGTCTAGAACTGGTGGAGCAAACAAAAGGATCACAGAATATTCTGAGTCTTAAAGGACACACAAGGATCTTTGAGTCCAGCTCTTAAGTGAATGACCCATATGGGGACTGACCCCACAACCTTGGTGTCATTAGCACCATGCTCTGACCAACCGAGCCAATCTCAGGGCCTATCAGACACGGCAGCAAATAAATAATATCCTCACCAAATCAAAGAAACTCGGCTTTGAACCTCAAGAACAAGAGACTGTCTATTATTTATTTATGTTTTATAAATCTGTTTTTTGACATTTCTACTCAAGTTTAGATAATGCTACTGATTTCAATTGTAGTGCTTGTGAACAGAATTTTGTGGAGGATAAGGCAGACGAGTTATTTCTGCCTTTTCTCTTAGCCACACCTATCTTTCACTACATGCTGTGACCTTATGACCTCATTTAAAAACAAACAATTCCAACTCTGATCTGAATAAAATCTGAAAATTAAAAAAACCCCAACAAACAAACAAAAAACAAAAACAGGCCACCAACCCCCAAATATTTCTATAGTTAGGAAAATTCCCTAGGGTTTCAGAAGACCCAGTCATATGAACAGACATGCACAGTTATTATTTCCCCCAAGGGATTTTAGAAGATACAAACAGAGCTCTGTAGCCATTTCTGCTGGGCAATTTTTATTATGATTTATCTTCTTCTGGTAATGCCTCTGTGATACTAGTTCAAAGCATGACAGCACTCTGTGTGACAGTAAAATGTCTTTGAAAACTACCATAACAAAATGTTTTTATATTCTACATAGTCTAAAAATTGTGCTAAATAGTCTATATCCATATTTCCAAAAGAATCCATTCTATACCATGTCTGTATTATGCACAGTTTATGCTGTATCACTGGTCAGGCCAGCTTAGAAATGTGACATATTTTCGGAGGTATTGGAATAACGCTCCACTGAAAATTTACAAAATTAGTATTTGTGTCTGGTATGCAATATAGCAGTCTACTAGAAAATTGTCATCTTTTGTAAAAAAAGAGTATTATCACAGTAAAATTGATAATACATGCAAATGGAAAATTCACTGTGGAAAATAATTCCTATTTGACAGCTACACCATCTCTTGATTTTGTCCTTTGGAACAATGGTGTTTCCATTTTTCTGAGCCAAAATCACCGTGAGGTGTGGCTTGCATTTGGCTGTTCTTGAGCAACTCAACACAGAAGAGGACATATGAAGTTTAAAATTATGTTGTTTATATTGTAGTGCACTAAAAAATGAATATGTCTGGCAGTCATGGTCAGCTCACATGTGTTAGTGATAGGACGACTTGGTACCTGCTTCTGGTGAATGAAAAGACCCCATAAACATTTATGTTGTCAGACCAGAAGCAATAAATCTTTTATGTAAAGCACGCTACTTATATAGTATCTGCATAGGCATCAGGTATTTGCTCCTCTTGAAAAAAAATCAATTCAACTTTATGGCTAAAAATTGAAAGAAGTGAAACCCTACACAATCTTTTCTTACCACATCTACTCGCAGAGCTGAAGAACATGACCTTACTCCATATAGCTATAATAAGTGAGTTCCCTTGAAAGAAAAGTAGTTCATTGGAAGAGCTCAATGAGTGATGCTACATTTCTTTTTATTGATAAACTAGTGATTTTTTTCCAGTACACTTATGGATACTGTTGGGGATACATTTTTAGCTCTCTATAGGAACATCTGGGAAAATTTTATCCAGTCTGCTTCAGCTAGACTGGATTTTTATAGTTCCTGACTTAGCTACGAATTGTGTCCTTTCTGCCTTTGATATGTGGCCCTTTGTAGTAGATTCAAGCCTTGTTCATTCTGTCAAAATTTCCGTTATGCTATATGTCTTGAAATAGGATTATCCACATGTTTCCTAAGGGATGATGAGAGTAATGAGCAATTAGTTCACAGTGGGCCAGCTTTTCATGTAAATTTTTTCCTTCTATGTATATTCTGCTTTCGTTAACAGAAACTGACCTTTATATTTCAAATTGCCAGCTCCCTGGAGTTTCTCTTGTCTCCAAACTATACTGAAAAAAAAAAAAAAGAGCAAAGAAAAAAGAATGTTTCAGTAAATTATCCATTGTCAGTTTAATGCCAGTGTAAACATGAGACTGGCAATTAAATAATTCTCTATTTAGTAGTTAAAATGTTAAGAAGGTTCATTATTATTAAATAAAGGTAATATACAGCTGGCGTTTTATACAGGCATTACAAGTGTAACAAAGTTGTGCAAAAATGGTTCTTGCCAGGTTTTTCAATGCTAAAGTTGACATGCTTTTGTTTGGTATATATTGTATGTGTAGTGAATGATAGAGTTTCAACTTTGTATGTAAGTAACTGTGAAACAAAAGCAGGAAGTCCAGTGCAGAGTGTGTTCCAGGAGCATGAATCCAGGAGCAGAATGTTCGCCTCACACTCCTTGTACCTTCAGCATAAAGCAAGGGAGGGGTGAGTTAAAATATTGACATTAACTTGGGATGAATCTATTTTCTTGCCCTTGTGGAATATAGGTGATCAGGGATATACACCCCTTTGAAAAAAATACATTGAAATCATAACGAAATTAATAATATTTCTCTAGTAGTAGGGGTAGGGTAGACTTTGAGCTGTCCCATCTCATGGCTGACAACTGACATTCCTACAAGTCTCCTGCAGCAGCTGTATGCCATCCTGTCCTGTTCATAGGAATGTACTCAAAATACATTGCTGGGAGAGACACTGTGAAAATAAGAGTTCCTTCAAGAGACCAAATGTGCTTATTGGCATGGCAAGCATAGAGGATCACAGATACAAATTGAAGTGGATGCTCCTAACTTTATTTCCTCTTTCAATTTCTCAAAGTCTGAGTGTTGGAATCATTCTATTAACCTTATTGATCTGAATAAAATTTTCACTGCTTGTTGCGTAAAGCTTTTAGCAGCAAGGCTTGCAGGCCTTAGGCAAAATAAATTTACCTCAGAAGGTAAATTCTCATGGGGATAAAAAAAGTTAAATATTATCTAGTTCTGCTCTGAAACATTTTCTTCCTACAGTTACATAAATGTCATTCTCATCTCCCAGCAGCCCCTTTGTGCACAGCATTGCTGTTCTGCCCTTGCTCTGAGCAACACGATTTCAGGAGCTTCTTTGCCCCTTTCCTGCCAGGTGTCGCCTGTCTTTCCTCCTGTCCCTACAAAGCTTTCCATATTTCTTACTCTTGACAGCTGGAAATATTTACTGCTCTGATCGTCACTGCTGGAGTTAGCGGTAGATATAAAATATGGTATCTTCCTTAATAGCTGATTCAAACATCAGTTCTCCCAAGGCAAGATTTTATGGCATGGCAGGACTTTCCTCAATGACCAATTTATATTCCTGTACTTCCAAGTATTCAGTTTTCAGGGAATACACAGAAAAATGGATTTGAACAGAAATGTCCAACATCTGTTGTTATTCAAATATACTTTTTATAATTATTTCTAGTAGATCGAATGTACCGCTAACCATTCAACTGATGTCTGAGGAAAATTCTCTAGCAGAAGCCTTTCAAAGACGTTAATCTGTTAAGAAAACTGAGAGATAGGTCTCCCAATTTGTATATTTCAGATATGACAAAAGACATTTTTGTTTCTGAGGCAAAACCAGAGGCATCCATAAACAGATGGAAAAATAAGCATTCTTTCATGTTTCTTCTGTTTTAGCACATGTGGCCACAATACCAAGGGAATGCCTTCAAACCACCCTATTGCTTATGCTTGTAAGGAATGGTCCTTGATTAAAAAAAGAAATCACCAAATAGATCATATAATAGATCAATAAATCACATAGAGGAAGGAAAAAATACATTTTTTCCAGTAATAACTTGTTTCTGATTTAAAAATAAATCTAAAAGTAATGGTTTGGAAAAGAGCAGGTAAGTGCTGGGCTGCATGATAGGCACGGATAATGTAAACCTGCCTGTGCTTCACCACAATTTTCCCTTAAATGCTTCCCTGTAATCAGGGGTATAGTTGTGTGCTGTCCATGTCCACGTGGTGCTAGAAAATGAAAGCTTTCTAGACTGAACAGGAATGCCAATTAGGGTCTGCTGTGCTGGTGATTTCTTGGGTAGACTTCTGCCCACTGGAATAACTAATTAATGTCACATAAGGGATAGGCTATGTAAAATAGTAACAACTCAGTCAATTTATCACAGCTTTGCTGAAAAGAGGCATAAGATTCCTTATTTCACTTCACTTTGTTGGATGGTTTAGGTCCTTGACTATAAACATGTATTTTCTTTTGTCAGCTCTCTTAGGAATGATTTTTTCCCCATTTATTTTTTGCATAATTACAAAACCCTTTAAAGGTTTCACAAGTTCTTAATAGATTTAAGAAGATATTTCTTTAAAGTCTCACAGAACACTTCAGTCAATTTCTTTTCAGTACTCATCCTTGATTTGCTCTAAATGGTCTGACAAGACCCACATAAAAAAAATTACAAGTACACCTTGCAAGGCTGATATGTTTGTTTGGAATGCGATGGTGACTGCATCATAACAGAATACTACATTTCAGGTATAGCAATATGCTTGTTCTTAGTGTGAAATGAGGATTCTTTGAAACAAGAATGTCTGTATCCATGAGATGCTTAAGATTACTTACCTTATATGTATTTTTATAAGGTGTATATACATATGTATATGTGTATATCGAGAGAAAGAGCATATCATTTATGTAATGAAAAAATGGAGAATAAGTTAAAATACAAATAGCATTAAGGAGCATACTGGTAAAAATGTCAAAGAGTTTAAGATGAATAAATACAATGGGTAGAAATCCTAGTTTTCTCTTTTGCTGAGATGGAAGACAAACAAGAGCTTGTGTGAACAAAAGAGAAAAGAGTTTCAACCTAGGCTACCTTTTTTGTCAGCTTTTCCCATTCTCAGCCTCTCTCTAAGCTACTGCCCCTGACACCTCCAATTTACGGCCTGTCTCAGAACTGGCCCCTCCCTGTGACTGTACACAGGCCACATGCACAAAAATGTTATTAGCTATTAGTTATTGCTGAGAAACTGCATCTCAGGCAAAAGTTATTATGGTCAGAGCAAAAACCTAGTGCTTGGTATTAAACACTTACTTAGGTAAGGCTTGGGAAACTCAGTCTATTCCGTAGGTGCTGCTGATACCGTTAAAGTTACCGTATGATCAACTTGTAAGGCCAAATGGGCAGAAATTATTTTGGCCTATATCTTTGCCCTTCCAAAAAGAAATAGGAACTTAGGATGAAGTTTTACTTTGACTGTGCTGTTTCTTGCCAGTTGTCATGACAATCCCTTTTAGAAGAGGGATGAGTCATTTTTGGCTATCCACATGTAATACCCTGAGAGATGAGGGAAAAAAGAATCCCCAAAATAAGAGTTTTGCTCTATCATATTAAATTCATGTGCAATTTATTAAAAAAGGAGTAAGGAAAGAGTAGTGAATCTGTGAATGGTTAGTAACATTTCAGAGAGCTCTGCAGAAAAGAAGGCTATGGTGAAGGATGTAATTGCCATCTTCAACTACTGAGGGAGTGTTCGCAGGGAACACAGAACCACACCCTTCTCAGGTGCCCAGAGAAAGGATGAGCGGCAACAGATCCAAGCTTTTCCAAGAGAAATTCTTATTAGGAAAAATGAAAGCACTCTCTACAATAAGAAATAGCCAAAATTGAACAGTTTTCCCAGAAAAGCTGGAATCTCCATTCTTGGAGATTTTTGAACCTAGGCTGGACAAGGTGTTGAGGAAGCTGATCTAGCTTTGAAGTTGCAGTGCCTTGAGGATGGAGTTGAACTAGATCATCTCTCAACAACCTAAATTATATTGTATAATTACATTACTGATTGTAGATTGTGATATTTCTAAGTCATAACAATGATGTGGCTCTCCACTTCAAGTGTTAGTTAAATTAAACAATTTAAACATGATTTTCTCCTAGAGTTTGCAGCAAAGTTAGGAAAGACAATACTTGTGTGCAAGACTATTTCTACATCACATACTGAAGCAATTTAAAGACGATTCAGGGTAGACTGCTCAGAAAATCCAAATGCTGATTGTTAAAAAGATGGCACTTTCAACATTTTGTGCATTGCTTGTCCTAAGTCTAATAAAAATCACAATAATTTTTCTAAAATAATCTTTTAATAATGGAAATTAAACTGGTAAGTATGGTGAACATTTAGTTTACATATAATGAGTTAACATTTGGGTATTTTTAAAATAACTATTCTAAACTCAGTGTTTTGAACAGTGATCCTGCTAATGTGATAGAACAGATGCTACTACTGGATTTATAGAGCAGATTTCTATAAAATTCTGAATGTCGCTGTAGATTGATCACATTATTGCAGGACATGCAATCAAGCTTTCAATTACTCACTCATAGGTATTGGGTCTAAGCTTACATTTAGACGAGCATTTGACATATCAATCCATATGATACCATGAAAGATTTACTAAAGTTGATCATACCATAACTCGCTTTTGTTATGTGAAAAAAAAAAAAATTAGGGGAAACAAATGAAAAATTTTTTCCTTTCCACTTGGAATATTTAGATTCCGCAGAATGTCTAATGTTCTTTCAAGAGCTGTGAATAAAAGTTGGATTGATTCACTTATTTCCTCAAAGCACATGAAGAAAAATAAAACTAAAATTATTTTGCTGCAGTAGTTACTGCAAATAAATCTACTGGAGATATTCATAAGCCTATTCACTTACAATTTTGTCTGCTTATTTTAGGAAGGGCATTAAAGCAGTGATTTGGGTACTTGCATAGTTTGCCTGGCTTTGCTTCTCATCAACGTTTGGAAGGATGAGAAGTGTGAAAAGTCCATTTTCTTTTTCAGGCTTGAAATTCCTGACATCCAGGAAGGAAAAGCAAATACTTCCATTATTTAGGGAGAGAAACGTAACAGTGACTGGAAACGCTTTTCATGATATGAAGTGAATATTCACCTTTCTGAGAAACACCTCTCTTCAGGAAAATGTATGAGAGTCTGTCACTGGCTGTTTAATAATTCCAGACGTTGATGATTTACGCCAGACCTGGAGAGCGCAGTGTTTGCCTGCCATCTGTCCCAGCTAATCTCCGAATTCCATCTACAAACGTGGATGACTTACAACTTCCCTGATTAATGTCATCTATCATTTTCTTCATAACACAGAGCAATTAATCTCGGCTGGTCCCAGGGGTCCGCCGCAGTAATAGGTTTGTGGGGGACAGAAACAACATGCAAAAGTCCGTTTGGAAATAACACCCTTTAACATACCCTTTCCATCCTTTACCTCTCCCCCGCCCCATTCTTCTTTCCTTTATTATGTGTGTGTGCGTGTGTGCGTGTGTCCTTTTTCCCCCCTTCTCTCTTGTTTGCCCTCTCCCGCGTCTCCTCGCCGTCTCACAGCCGTGACGAGGCACCGGCGCCAGCCGCTCCCTGGCCGTGGGAGCGGGCGCGGTGCCCGCTGGCCGCC
>VZRN01005529.1:543678-632744 GCA_013397935.1 Dasyornis broadbenti
CGGGGGGCGGCGGGGACGCGGAGCTGCCGCAGGGAGGTGCGGGATGGGGCGGGAGTTGCGGGCGACCGCGGTGCCGGGCTCTCACGTGCGCCCTCCGCTGCGCCCCGTCCCCGCCGCTCGGCTCAGTCACACCGGGACCTTGCCCGCGGTGCCCCCTCCGCAGCTGCCCCGGCGCGGCTGGGACCGACTGGGAGGGAGTTGCCGTGTTCTGGCAGCCGCTGCGGGCCGTTCTCGTCGTGGAGTTGCGAAGGGGCCGGGCGGGTGCCTGGGAGAACTGCTTGGGGGGTCTTGTGGGTGTCACGCAGAGTTTAGCACTCTTTCAGCGGCTGCTTGGCTGTGGGTACGCTCTTGAGGAGGGGAGGCAAAGCAAAAAGGCATGACGTGAAGCCATGGCTATAAAAAGCAAAAAAGCTCTCAGAGGGGGCTTGCCCGGCGCTCCGTGAGCGAGCCTTTGGCCCTGGACTGAAGCTGTCAGGGTACCTTGTAAAGGCAAATAGTCGCAATCTCAAGAGAAAAAAAATAAAATTGTCGTTTGTCAGGTTAATTGGTGCGTGTTACAGGAGCAGGGCTGTAGTTGCGCCCTTTATACACATGCATAAGTACCGCTCCGTGCCTGGAAGCGTCCGGTGCTGTTACTGACGTGGTTATTCCATGTTTTGTAACGGGACCAGTGAAGCTGATGTTGCAAGAGTAGCGGAGAGGCATTTGAAACGAGACCAGAGAGCGTGGGGACAGTCTTATATCCCATAGGGTGAGAGGACTTCTGGAGCTCTCTGATCCAAAAGGAAAGTAAAGAACAAGATATAGTTAAAAAAGGAAATAACTCTTGTAGTAAAGGCTGTTGGCGTAATGTTAAATTCAAGGCACTGGTGTTTCCTTTTAACAACGCAGCCTAAGCAAAATGTAAATCTGTGGTATTATGGAAACTGAAAAAAGTAGTTCTGGGTTATGGATTTCTATGTTGTATGCACTATTTAATGTCTAACACTGAGATTGGGATGCTGAATTCTAAGTGAATTTTCTGGTGTGGCTGCATTTAACAATTTATAAATAATCACTGAGTTCAAAGAAGCTGCACTGAGCAGGTTGTTTTAACAGACTTGTACTTCATAAAAATGTCTGCTTTCTGAACTCTGATCAGGTTATCCTTTAGTTTTAATGTGTGTAAGATAACATATTAAAATAATTTGCTGCTTATATATAGATCACAGGATCTATCCTGTTGTTTCCTGACTTTAGTCCTCTTTTCCAAAGACTCTGTTGAAAAGGCCATTTTTTCTAGAAGGTCTCTTTGAGAGCATCTGGAAGACAGTCAGGGACAAATGTTATGAAAGTCACTTGAGAACAGCATGCTGTGCTTTGGGAGCAGGTGATTTTCTTAGGTACAAGTTGTCCATGCCGTGTTCCTGTTTTGGCTATACTATTGGCTTTATTTTGGAATGACTTGCTTTCTTTTAAGGCCATTGGTGTAATAATAGACAATAATTTAAGACTTTCTTAAAATGTGCACATTTATGTGACTGGTTAATTTTGTGAGACCTGTTGTGACTTGAGATTGAGAAGGACTGTAGAGATGTTTCATTGGTTTTATGGCCCTACTCTGGAGTAATGCAAGTTTTCTGGTGAGATGAAATTAGAGCATGGGCTCTAATTCCTCACTGCATTTTCTCCTTGTAACAGATTAAGGCTTAATATTGTCAGTGGCTTGTCTTTGTCAACTAAGGAATTTAGAGCATCTTTAGGAACTATCATATTATTTCTGATGTTTTATATTTCATTTTTCTGGGCAGTACGAAATACCAGAAATTCCAGCTGGTTAGGCACTTGGATTCCACATTTGTCTTCCCACATTGTGCACTTTATGACAAGGGGGAGTAGTGGGAAGCTGACAAAGTGATAATACTATGACACAGTATTTCTGTAGGCTATAGATCACGTCAGTGTACCATATTTTACAGCAGTCGTACATAGTGGGTCTGTCACAGCTGGCCATAAGAGCTGGGGGAAGGGAACTGGGATTGCTGCAGTTAGGCCCTCCTCCAAATCCACATGAGAACAGCAAAGCTTTTATTTGGATCCTCTTGAAACATTAATGTGAACAGTAGAGAAAGGGATAATTTTAATGGCTAGTTTGTGCTTGATACTAAAAATTGTTATTGAATTAATGAATTCAGTTGAAGTAGTAAAATCCCATGCTTTCCGTTCTTTGTAATTCCTTAGGTCAATATGTGTGGGGTGGAATACTTTTTCACTTATGTCTTCCTGACTGCTTTAAATTTTAAAGGTGTTAAGTCATTGCTTTATCACACTTAATCAATAGTTAATCAATGTGTCCCCAATGTATTCGGAATGTAAACAGGAAAAGAAAGCATTTTAGTTTCTATTTTAGCAGCTGCAAAACTATTAAATTGGTTCTTATCCATAGCAGTCTACCTTCTCCAGCTCTAGTTCATTAGACTGACAAGAAAATGTGTAGATGATATGAAAGATATCCTAGAATCTGTTCCTTTAACAATTTGTAAAAAAAATCTTGCTTCTTCATTTACTTTCTTCTATGCTTGAGACTTTTACCTGACAGAGGTTGAAACCAGGACTAAATGTCTTGTGAAGGAGATGCAGGAGAAGATGAGCTAGAATGCTAATATTCACATAGATCACAGGTTTCAGTCTGCTATGATGGATTGTGCTGATGTAAAAGTTACTCTTCCTTTCAGAAGCAAGACTATTCATGAGCTAAACATATTCAACATCTTCTTTGAGCAGTTAGTTTATCATAAGCATAGAATGATGTGTCAGAACTGTGCCTTCAACTCAAATTATGACATACAAAGAAAGTACCCAAATACTATAAGAAGTGGTTCTCACATTTATTTTGAATTGCAGACCATGAGCAATTTTCCAGTGGAGTCAATTTGCCGTTTAGATTTTGGTTTCAGTAGGCCAGTTTTTCTTAATTGTGTGTATTAGATCACTTAGAAATAATTTGCATATTACAAGTAGAAAATTACTTTTGTAGTATTTGATTATCCACTTTAACTTTCATATGGTTGACTGAGAGTGTGTGGATATATAGCAGTTTTCTTGAAATTTATGTATGAAAACCAAGTCTGACTTTACACAGTTGTCATTATCTCCTCTGTTGTGTATTTGGTAAAGATGTTCATATCCAAGTTGCTGAGGTTGAGGTCTTTGAATGATATTGTAATGAATTCGTTAGTCCTCATATTAATATTTGAATAAGTAACTGATATAAGATTTGTTCTATGATAGAAACTTGGGGGAGAAATAAAGGAAATACTCACCTGGATGGTTGATGTAAAGTAGCAATGGGAAAAGCAAAATCTAACCTTATGATGGCTGAGTAGAGAGAGTTCTGAAAGATCTAATAAAAGGAATAATATAAACTCACAGTAACTTATGATGAGATGAAATGTTCTGATCACGCATTTTCAAGAAGAAATAACTGAGGTTGGGTCAGGTGCTGAAAAGGTCTAACAGAATGGTCTGGTCATGAGGAGATAAAGGAGGTCCTGGTTTGTTTGACCAAGTGAAATGAAAGCTGTGTAGGATATGGCCTCCATCTGCAAACCCAGGAGAACATCAGCTGAAGGGAAGCAGAGGGTTTTGGTAAAGGACATTGCTGTCGTGAGAACAACTGAGTACTACCCTTGAAATAATTTTCTTGCAGAAATTTGGAGAAAATCCTCCTGTTGGAACACATGGGTTGTGAAACACCCAGTGGCATCAGAGATTGGTTAGGAAGTACTGCAGAGGTTTTGAGATGGAGTTTGTCTCTTTTTCCAGAAAGGATTATATGTGTCCGGGGAATGGTTGCATTTAGTTTCTGTCAAAGCTTTAAATGTCATGACATGCAGCATGCCAATCCAGCTCCCTTTCATGCTGTTTAAAATGAAGCTTCACAAACTCTTAATTCTTTTTTTTTGGTGCTTGCCAATGTTCAACCCTCTTGAGTGACTTTTCTTCTATGTCAGCTTTAAGCTGCTTGTTGCTCCTTAGCAGGCTAAAGCCGCATTGTGTGCAGCCTGTCCTTCTATTTTTGTTTCTTTTGCCTTTGCTTCAGCAGCCTTCTGGGCTGTCTGAAGTGGGACATAAATCTCTTCTGCTCTCTCACTCAGCTTGTGCCTAGCTCTGGCTCTTCCTCTGAATGGCCTGATACACTGTTATAAATTCCTTCCGAAAACACACAATACTCAAAATGTTTTCAAATGAGAGCCTTTTTGTAAAGGAATGTGAGAAAATGGGCAACCTAGACATTTTTAGTTTCTCCTGTCACCTTCACATACCAAGGGCAGTGAGGAAAGCTGTATGTACTACTATGTAGTAGTTTGTGGAGCTGAAATTCTGCTAACAGTGACAGAATTAAAAAAAAAAAAAAGACAAGTTTAGAAGAGCTTTAGTCTGATAAATCTTGTTGGGTTTTTCTTCTCTCTTTTTGTGTTGTGCATGAGAGAGTGTAATTTTGCTTTTGTGTGGCATGCCAGCATCTCTGGTGGAACCACTCACATTTCAGAAGCACAGGCTTCTACTTAGCTCTCCGTTGTTCCTTAGAGATGTCTTTTGGATGAATCCATTAGCAAGCATAGTAGAGTATGTGCTGTACTCTTCCTGCTTCAAGTCAGGATGTCAATGTTTGGGAAACAATACTCTTTCTCTTGGAGGATACTCAGGTAACCCATAAACTTTGGAATTACTTGTTTGTCCATTTGGGTAGAAAAGAGTTTACTTCTAATGGAATTTTATTCAGTAGAAAGATACTTTGCACGAGTAATTTTAAATAGATTCCAAATGGAGAAAGGTAAGTCTTTCTGTCTTCCCTGGCCTAAGAAGATCAGTGGTGGCGGTAGTGTGTGGAATTAGAAATCCAAATGTTATCCAACAATTGAGTTTGGAATAGGGGCATGTTCACCCTGGCCAGAGTGAAAACAGCTGTGAGAGCCATGTTTAAACCATGGTTAAGAAATTTGGATGATTTTTTTCATTATGTTTATGAAATTATTTGCCTCCTCTTTAGCTTTTTGCATCCTTAGTCTTGATGACAATCCACTCTTCTGGTTTTATTTTTATTTTTTTAAGTAACTTCTCCCTTTTGCTTACTAATCACTCACGTCTTCTAGTATCTGCAACCCCAGGGGCAGTGAAAAGTTTAAAGCTGAATTTTTAAGGAAATGCTGCTGCTGAGTGAAAATTCTAAGTGTGTAAGATTTAATAGAATTACATTGAAATGTCCATGGGTAACTTAGAAGTATTTAGTTTTTAGTAAGACTTATGGACAGAACTTTCATAGAGTATTTAGTATTGCTTTAGCTTAAAATTTCAGCTCGGTTGTAAAATAATTTAATGTAGGATAAATAGCCTGAAGGAGAAAATAACCACATGGTTCTTGCCTCAAATAATTTACAATATGGGGTCTTTACTCTGCAAAGATTAAATTGTGTTATCTATCAGAAATGCAGATAGTTGTATTGAAATTTGTAATGACCTTGGGAGGCAAAATTACATTTTGTAACAAGAACAAAAAAGGCATTAAATTAATTTACTGATTTTAATTTTAGAAACTATTAATTATATTCGGCATTTATTAATCTTTCTCTTTGTGTTTTTCTAAGCTTGGTGCTTTTTTTTGTTTGTTTGTTTGAGAAAAGAGAATAAAAGTGAGGAGAAGCCTACCCCAAATCAGTCAGTAACAATTTTTTTATGTTATCCACTGCCTTAATGCATGTATAGTTTTTATAGTCCTTCTTTGAAATTAGTCAATATAATAAAAAAGCTAATCAGAAATCTATATTTTTTAAAAATTCACTTTATAGAAAAATGTTTCTGGGTGCTGTGATTTTCTTTTTAAAAATGTGCTGATCAAAGTACTTTGATGGAAAAGGCTTCTCCTGCTTTGCTTTCAGGGGGACCTAAAGTATAAATGTAGTATTTTATATTTCCCCCAAGTCTTTAAGAGTTCAGTTTTGTCACTGAAGGGAGATGTATTCTCCCATTGACTTTAATATGTGCAAGATTAGGTTCCGGTAGTCCAGTAACTATATCATATGGTGGCGTTCCTCCCATTAGATACATACAAACAGATTAATCTTAAAATAATTGAGGACAGATCAAGACACTTTGAGAAATCCACTACAGTGACAATGTGATTATGTGAATTGTCTGTTGCATGTAAATCTTACTAAGGATGATGGATAGAAATCCCAGGTAGGAACAGTTGTAACAATATACCTTTTGTGGTCTCTGAAATTAATTTAATAAATGTTTTGGAGATTGACTAATATACAGATAGTGACCTTTTTGTTTAGGCCAGTGTGAAGTCAAATATATCTTGGAGATTAGTATTGATCAGAGTAAAGCCAAAATCAATCTTGGATTTTGAGGGTCATTACACTTGGAAATAGGATGCAATACTGCAAATGTTGGGTTGTTGAAGGCTTTTACAGTAGTTATGGAAACACAATCTTTTACTTAGGTGCAGTGTCTAAAAAATAAAGAACCTGCTAAAAGATTAGTTATTTAAATAAGTAATAAATTCAGCTTCTT
This sequence comes from Dasyornis broadbenti, assembly GCA_013397935.1. Taxonomy (NCBI): domain Eukaryota; kingdom Metazoa; phylum Chordata; class Aves; order Passeriformes; family Dasyornithidae; genus Dasyornis; species Dasyornis broadbenti. The sequence goes on from VZRN01005529.1 coordinate 550,237, forward strand.
GGAGATTTCCTTAGTTTGAGAGATGATATCCAACAGTCTTGAAGTTGGTATTAAAGTTCCCAGTGCTGGAGGAAATTCCCCATATGGAAGTAATAAGATGATGTTGAGGAAAAGGTTAATGTATGTTTGTTTAGAGAGATTTTTCTTTTTTTTTTTAAGTGGTAAATTGTTTTCTGTCTTGACTTCTTTCCTGAGATGTTTTGGTGAAATTGAAGTTGAGAAGTACAAGTGGAAGAGGTAAATTGCATTACAGTGTACCTTTGGAGTATTGCATAGCAAGCATAATCAGTTTTACTGAAGGTGAGCTAGTGCTGCTTGCTAAATCAGAAATCTTTGAACACGACTTTTTATTTTTGTCTTTAACAGGTTTTTTGTTTGTTTAGTCTGGTATAAAGTCTCTGGCCTGTGCATCTCATTTAAACATAATCTGGTGGAAATTTTTAAGATCTTACCTGAGAGTTTTCAACAGAAGTAAATGTCTATGCCATATTAAGTGAAATAGCACAAACAGTATTTTATCCAAGAGTCCTCTGTAAAAGATATCTCGGTTTCCCCCCTTATTTTCAGAACCTGTTAATACATGAAGGTTGTTTTGTTTATCTTCTGATGTAACTACTTCTGCAGAGAGCACTGGATGCTGTTCTCCACAATTAATTGATTCAACTGCACTGATATCTGTGATTATACTTTCTGCTGTCACCTAGCCTTATATATTAAAGTCTCAAAAACTATATTTAAGATGTTAGATTATGTATTTATAGTTATTAATGCGTACATATTTCTAATCTTAATGATGTGTTTGAATGCAAATAGAAGTCTATATTTACATGTGTGTGTATATCAGATTCAGGGACCATGTACCATTGTCCTTGAAAATGAAAGCCCTATATAAAAGCAGCTATTGATATTGGAAGTGATCTTCAAAGCTGCTCCGTTTAAAGGTATTTAACTATTAATAATGAGCTACATTCCAGATACATTAGTTCACATTCTGAGAGATCAAAGTGCCAAGATTATAGATAGCAGTTCTTCAGGCTATAAAAGTCCTTTTACCTGAGCAACTCTTCTTATCAGTGGACTTCTCTTGAATTTCTCATAATAGTTATGCTCAGAGAAAATCTGGGGTGGGTATATTAAGAAATTCACCTTATTTGTACTTGAAATAACACTTTGAAATGTATTAGCAGTAATTTCTAGAGAGGACTAGTATATGCCACCTTTTGCTGCAATGACAGTTGCTTAGGATTTAAGGCAGGCTCAGCCAAAAAAAACAACAAATCACCAAAAACCCCTAAGTGTTTTTCAAATTAAAATGGTCTAATAATCAGAATAAAGCTGTTTTTAAAAATGTCTCAGAAAATAGGACTTCTATTGTAGAAATAATTTTCTTCTTACTGAAATATTTTGGATGAAATTTGCAAGAAGATTATTTTCCAATGGACGTTCCCACATGGGATAGTATATGTGTCAGTTTTACTGAGTGGAAAATGTTTGTCCACAACTGCTTCCCATTCCTGTTTCAAGTACTGATAAAGGAAGATACTAGAATTGAGTTAAGGAATTATCATTGTTTAGCTTCTCAAAAGAAAGAATTTGTATAGTAATTATATTATAATAGTAAATTTATATATTCTGATTTTTGATGTTTGTTTTTCTTCAATGAAACTAATGAATACTGATCAGAAAAAAATAATGATTTTTCTATTGTGCTCAACCTTAATATTAATACTTGTTTACTCTAAAAATTATTAAATAAAACACATAAAGTACTAATCTACCTTGAGCTAGCTAAAGAGCCCCAAATGCATGTGATTTCTTCACATCAATCTTTTCAGAGTATGGAATTCAAACGTTAATATATTTCATATGTGAGACCTTTAATGAAGAATAAATGATATATTGAAAAGTGATGCAACCACCTGATTAATTTAGTTAGTTTTGAAGAGCCCACTCAAAATGGGTCAGGGTTGCACTATTTGCACTGACTTTGAGAAAGTTTGGAGGCAGTAGGAAATCTGACCTATATTTTTGAACTGGGACTTTAGAAACTGGGCTGAAGGAAAAATCTTAAAAACTTTTTTCTATACATGAAAATGTTGATGTTTGGACACAGACTTAACCTTGTTCCAAGAATTCATATATTAAATATGCACCTGACTTAGAGGCTGCTTTATTTCTTCATCTGAGAGCTTTAATCACTAAGTGAAGTTCATTATAATTTTTTCTATGTAAGAGCAGAGGAGGCTTTAATTACATTTAGCCAGGCATGCATCCATAAAAAAGGTATTGTATGTCTGAAAAGTGGTTTCTTATGATTTCTAATGGTTTGTTGCTTTTTTCAGTAATGGAATTGAGTACTTTAGAAGTAAAATATTTTTTTTATTTTAAAAAGATTAAGAATGTTATAGCACTGAAACTGTGTTGCAAAGTGCTACTGCTTTGATTGGTATGACAAGTGTCCAGTAGTGTTTTTCTTGAACTGTGCCTCCGGCTATGTCACTATGTTACAGTTTCCCAGAAAAGAGAGCACAGTCCAGATCTTTTGCCTATTATGCTACTGCCAATTCATCACAGAAGACACAAATTGTCTGACTTGGAGTCTGAAAAATTTGCAGAAATTTCAGTCTATTCTTAATTAGAAAAAAAAAATGTGAATAGCTTTAGTAAAAGCATGACATTGGGGATGCCTGCTAGTGGTGTGACTTAAATGTGTTACTTCTTTAACTAGTCATAACTCTACTTTTCCCAAGTAGAAAGATGGCCACCAGAATACAAAAAAGTTTGAGAAAGAAGAAGTATTTACCCTTAGTTACTGTAGTTTTTCTTTTCCTCATCTGATCAAGAGATCATCCTCTCTTGAATTTTTCCAGGCCTTTCAAAATCCTCTAGTAAGTCCCAAGAACTCTTATTTTGCTAAGCTTTCTGCATGAAAGGATAGTCTATAATCTGTTTTTCTTATATATGAGAACTGTAGAGTTCAAAAAGGAGATTGATACTTGGGATTTTTGGCACTGACTAATGCTAGTATTCTGTTGCAATTCAGTATTTTACATGCTGACTTAGTGAGGCTTTACAAGTTTCCCATGAGCATGTACAAGTTCCACTTGAAAACTGAGTAAGGTGGGTGTAGAAGTCATCCAGCACACAGAAAATGATGGCATGATCTGATCAGCTGATACCAAAGACAGTGCAAAGCTTTCCTTTAGACGGGGTTCCCTTGGACAACTTATATTCTCTTTACACCATTTGCAATATGTTAAGTCACAGTGCTTTCTACACAAACCTCTTCCAGGTAACTATGATTGTAATCAATGTAGTTTTGTGGTTTTGTGTTAGAAAATGTAGTGGTTTTCAGATATAATTTTGCCTGCTCCATGGAAGTTTTTAGGAACACTTGGGATTCTCCCTTTTTTCTTCAGATTTCCAAAAGAAGCTTGTCAAGACATGAAGGGAGCATCCTAACTCTGTCGTGATGGCAGCAGATTTGGTGACCTAGCTGCTCAGTGAACTTGTAGATTCTTTTGAAGCAAACTTATTTGGGGAAAAGAGCAAGTATTTTACCCAGTTTTGCTACCATCAACTTTCTGGTGTCAATTTTTTGTATCAGAGTAGAAGTTTTACTCATGGGTAGCAGTGACATTACATGCCTTCCATCTGAGTCTGTAGGGTCTTTGTGTATGCTTGAGGCATAACTTGTCATAAATGTGCTACTGATGAAACAAAAGCCCTTTTTTATTTCTTTTTGTCCTAATTGCTAACAACTAGAGAAAATGAAGACTTGCAGTACTTTCTGTAACAATGTAAAAGTAAAATCAAGCTATTCAACTAAAGTAATTAGAATCTTTTTGTTGCTTAACTTCTGTGATTTTTTTTTTTTTTTTTAGGTTTGTTTTAGTTTTTTTTTCTGTGCTGTATTGTGGTTAGCCCAACAAGCAGTTTCCTAGTGTCATGTCTTTATATGGCCTGAACCACAGCTTAAGTGTGGCAGGCAATTGCCATTCAGTGCATGTAGCGAGGGAGGAGTGACTTTGTGTGAGGCATTTAAAAAATTGACTTGTTTAATTTTTGTTTGCTTCTTCCTCATGAGCAAAGGAGACTTTCTTTTGGAAATATAAATCGAAATGTATGCTAATGGCTAGAAAATTCCTTCACGTACTCCAAAAGAGGGTTACAGTACCAAGAAGAACCGAAGTATCAATTCCAGGCCTCATCAGCCGAAAGATGCTGTTTGGAAAAAAAATCTGCCTCGGGTTACAGCTAAAACATTTATTTAACTAGTCTCATTATAAGACTTTATAGACTTGCAAGAGAAATTAATAATTCAAAAGGACATCTGTTAGTAAATAATTAAATAACCATTTTTAAGCTAACAGTCATTAGTTTTCTATGTAGTATTTCTGAAGAAGAGTTCTCCAGTAGAAAAGAATGTGTGTGGCAAGATTACAAGAAGAGAATAAATTGGCAGTCTTCAATATATGAAACACATTAATACTATTTAATGATTTATGCTTTACTATCTTCTGTAATCCTCATTTTTAGCATTTGACCTTCAGAGTATGTTGTGACAATGAGTTACACAAAACTGTAAAGCTTCTGTAAAATAACTGTTACTTGCATTTGAAAATTGTCTATAATTTTATTGAATGGTTTGTAAGCCTCAGTTTGTCTTTCATTCCTTTTGATTTTATAGACCTCTGCTCTAGCCATTCTATGCACATTTTTCTTTCATGATGAAAAATACATTTTTCGAAAATAAAAGTCACAGTATAATCTTTGAGCATCCATGTTGTTATGCCTTATGTTTTTACTGTTCTTCTGTATCTCTGTAATGGTGTAAAATGAACAGCAAGCAGAATTCGAGCTGTTTTCATAAAGTCACGTTTTGATGATTCTTGGTTTGCTGTCTAAATCTTTTTCCAATTAAATATCCTTCCACTCTGTCCCATAGCTGAAACTAATAAATCTTTCTCTGCTGCTGAACATCAAGGGGGCATTTTCAAAATGCTCTCCTTTAGGAATCTAAAATGTCATTCTTATAAACTGATACAGAGTCCATCTCTATTTATATGTGATTGGGGTTGTGTGTGTGTATTTTTGTAATGCATCACTTTATATTTATAGGCAGTGGATTTCACCTGTAATTCAACTTTTCACACGTGGCTGTGAGAGCCTTCTGCAACTTTGAGCATTCTAAATTATTAGCAGGTGTGTTTTTCCTCATTATCAATTTTTGAGCAGTTACCTTTTCTTCACTTATGTGTGGAAGTGTAAATATCTTTATCTGCAGATAGATTATATGTGTTATATTTTAGATATCATATCTCCATATTATATATATATACTTAGGTGTTATGTTGTAATGAATGAATACATTTCCTTTATAGATGCAATACATCCTCTTATTCCTGTATCATTTCTATCTTCTTTTATATTCTTTTGGCTACCGTTAAACCCACATACAGTAGATATTCATTATTGGTCTATTTGTGTTGAATAAAATACCATTTTACACAGAAGTATGTGTATATGCAGCTACATATACTCCCATATTTGGTTTTAGCATCAATATAAAAATACAGTCATGTTTAATCTTAGCCTTACTGGTAATTTTCATATGTACTGCTTAATCCTTACACTGCTAGTTTTGTAAAATTGTCAGAGGCTTCCTAATTTTGTAGTCATTTTTTCTCCTGTTAAAATCATGTCAGTATTATATGAGAGCTCATTTTGGGGCTACCAAACCTGAGACTTATGCAGAGATGTTTAAAAATAGCAGCTGGCATCAAAACTAATTTTTAATAATCCCACGTCCACCTGAACAAAATCTGCAATGCGGATTCACCTAGAGACAGTAATTTTTTTGGAGGGGAGGGGGGGCTGGAATATAAAAATAAATTATTTTTATGAAGTTTAAACTTTGTAAAGCTCTGACTCTGTGGTTTTAACCTTTGCTTCAGTGGGATGGAGCAATTGTGATTTACAAACTATTCACCGTAAATTTGCACGTTTTTGGAAATAGCTATCTGATAGAGAAATTCCACAACTGGAATTTCCGCACAGTCCGCACAGATCAGTGAAATTTGTGCCCTTTCATTGTGCCTGTCTCTTCTTGCTCTCTCTCTCTCCAAGTTGCTGTTGTGTCTTGGGAAGATTTAGTCAAAGAAATAAATACCAGAAGTGTTCTTACCTTCTTGAAGCAGTATCCTGTGGAATAGGAACTGCATAAGGACAAGCAATACCTCTATTTGTGCATTCATCACAGGTGCCAACACTGCCATGGAGGAGGTGTTCATAAGCAGGGGGTTTGCTGAACACACGGGGGTGTTCTGTGGGGTTTGTGAATCCTCACCTTGGAGGAAGGTCTCTCTGGAATGCCATGCACTCCCATAGCAGAGCAGCAGGGACTTGCTGGCACCTGTGTGCTGCCCATGGGTCTGTGGTGAAGGGGAAGTTTAGACCCAGGTCAGAATTGTTCATGTGCTAAGAAGTGTTGTGATTTGAAGTATTTTGTTTGTGAGCTGGTGTGCTGTCCGTATGCAATGGTAATCCTGCTTTATGCCGTAGCTAGAGCCTGTCAGATACTCAGAAGGCTCTATCAATGTTCCATATTGTTACTTGGTGGTAGCATGTTTGGATGTCCTTCCACACCAGGAATTTATAAGCACATTTAAAATAGGCTCTTAGGCTTGTGGTGGGCAAGGACATCCTTGTTTGTTATTTTCCTTGCGGATGAGTGCAACAAAGAGCCTCTGTTTGTTGAGTACACTCAGTAAAGGGTTCAGCTGTGTCTGAACAACAGTGTTAAGGAATATCAGGCTCTCCAAACAGCCCAGAAAGGATTATACCAATTTTTTTCCAGCTGAGAGGCTGTGTTAACAAAATAAACAAAATTGAAGGAAAACAATCACCTCCTTACCTAATTTAGCTGGGAGAGTTTTTAAAAACCTGTTTCAAATCTGGATGTCACTTTTTAAATCTAATTAGATCTGGAAGGATGTTTGTGAGACTGAGCCAATGTCACTGAGTCGGCCTTGCACTGCAGTGCTTCCAGCAGAAAGTTGTTGCAATGAGAAGCAGAGTTTGGATGGGTTTCTTTTGCTTTTTTTTCTTTTCTTTTATTTATTTTGGGTTTTGTGGGTTTTGTTTGTTTTTTCTTTTCTTCAAATAAGTGCATCTTAAATACTATTTATTTGCTGTGACCTCCTGTGTGATATTGATTGTAATTAATGTTGAATTAGGTTGCATCTGCATTTAATTTAAAAAAAGAATGAGCTGGAAAGCATTGCTTAGCCTTGTAATTGTACTTTGTTTTCATATTAAGAAATATTGCTTATTAGGAGAAGAACCAAATGTTTGCATGTGTCTCAAAAAGGTCCCATTTAATGGATGTGAGTGCTTTTATCTGAGTTCCTGTTTAAACAGTGATGGCAAGACTTAGTCTGAAGATTTTTGATAACAGTAGGAATATATGTAGGAATTATCTTTTCTTGATTTAATCTTGCTTGTCAGCGATGTAGAGTTGTGCCTCGTGGTTTGCTGTCTATTAATTAGCTTTTGTCTGTTAATCACAGGATGGAAAGTTACTCTTGTAGGCAAAGTTGAAAACCTCGGAGGGCTGGGGCTGGTGCCATTTCTTTCCACTGGCCTCAGAAGGATCCAGGATAAGTCAGAAATGTGGCCTGTCTTCTTCCATGAGATGTTATTTTCTCTGTAACTCCTGTTCTGAAGGCAAAATTGCTGGGGAAAGTAGTCAAATTCATATCAACTTCAGTTCCTCTTGCCCAAAAATCTGATTTATGTGAGAATACTTTTTGTTTGTTGGTGTTAGAAATAATCAAAATAATTAAGATGTCTTTACATGTTTATCTGTGAGACAATTGAAAACTAAACCTATGATTAAAATTTAGTATTTGTTAAATTATACTGAGTTGGGTTGGTAAGAAGAGGAAGAATCTAGCATTTTTATTCCTTTTTTATTTTTAAGTTGGAAATAATTTTCCTGTATGCATGAGCATTTTTTTGCAAGAGGTGGTTGTTTTCCTGTGTTATCCATATTCACTGAAACAAACTTGCTTTTGTATGTACTTCTGCTTCTTTTAGCCTAACAAAGATGAACACATTACTTGAAGGTATAATGTGACACATCCTTGAGGTGCTTTCTAATGTAAGATTAACATCCGCCTTCCCTTTAAGCCAATCAGAAGTTGTACAGAAAGTACTGGGCACTTGTTAAACTCTGGATGAGACCTGAACTTCTTTCTATTAGTAAATTGTTCTTGTTACAGGTTTCTCTCTGGCTTTAATGCAATATAGGATTAAAAACTGCTGACCTTTAATCCTGTTATAACATTTTCTTACCTCATGCGGTTAGCTGACTTCAGGTTAAGTATTCTGTGACAAGTTTGCCAAATTTGTCCATGCCTGGTATCTCGCGGAGACCAGTGTTGCACCACAGCCCCGTGCTGTGTAAAATGTTTCACTTCCTTGGTTGCTCTAGGTCATAGTGTCTTGATTTTAACATTTTTGTTGTCGTGTTGCTTGTGGCACTGCTAGAAGTTTCTGGGGCAGCATGTTGGTTGTGGGGCTTGGGTTGGAAAGCCCTGGTCTGCTCCAGGGCCACTCCCCTGTTGCTGCAGGACAGCGCTGGCACAGAGGTCCTTGCTTCAGCTTCAAGGGGCCAAGCAGTGGCCAGAGCTGTGCTTTTACTAAAGCTCAGTCACCTGAGCAGTGCAGAAACATCTCTGGCAGCTTCTGCACCAGCTGTTGTTCACAGGCATTTGAGGAAACCCACGAGAGCGGTCTGTGTGTTGTGCACACAAAGGTGCAAAGCAGTGGCCCATGGTCTGGCCATGCTGTCCTCCCTGCAGCTGCCTGAGGTGGGGGACCAGGACCCTTCAGGGCTCCCTGTGCCTCTCTGGCTGGCAGAGATCTCACTGCCATTTAATTGGCATCCTGTTTCCCCCCGAGGCCGTGGCTGGCTCCCTCATCGCCTTGATGCCTGCAGAGGGACACAGCATGTCCCTCTGCAGTACCACGCTGCCTGTGACTTGTCATGCTGGCCTGCTGTCATGGACCATGTCCCTCTGGGGGTCCTATCAGCAATGCTGTCCTCAGGAGTGTTTTTCAAGATATGGTTATCGGTTTAATTTGCTTAAAATTTGCCATAAGGAGAAATAGGCTATGAGGTCTCTCTTCCTGAGAGGAATTTCCACCAGGCGAAATCTGTCACAGAGCATTAGCTGCACACTATCACACTGTGCTGCTAAGAAAAAGAGCAAGTGAAACTAAAATAGCTTATCTCTCTGTTAATATTTCACTCCATTATTCTCTATATTATGTGTGTTATTAGGAAGGCTGGATTCTTTAGGAACTAAGCTGTTCTAGTTGGTGCTTTAAATCCTGAAATCTTAGGTCTCTGACACCTTTGTCTCTGCTGTAAATAGTTTTGTTGTTGCATAAAATCGTGAATTTCAATGGGGAGTAAGAAGAAAGTGAACTCAGCATTTGAAGAGCCTTTCCCACAGAGTGGGAAGACACAGAGTAGGTGGATTTAATACACCAGGGTGAACTCACTGACCCTGATGGAGGGAAAGACTTCTGCTGAGCCCTTGGAGTTGTCTTTAATGATATGATCAGTCTTAATACTTGGTGGTGGTTATGCAAATTTAGAGACTAAAGTAATGCATGTTATAAGATCTACAGCTACTGTATCTAATAGTTTTGACTAGATTTGGCATGAGATAAAGTTTGCCTACTCGGACTTTTTAGAAGCACTGTTTTTGTGCTACATTCTGGCAAGAGCTAAGCAGTCCTTAGTTTTCCCCTGGAAAAACTTGTTAAATTAGTTGTTCTTGAATTGGTTCTGAGGAAAGAACGTTACTTAATAACATAGAGAATGTGTATTAGTTCTAAAGAGTAAATATGTGGTTTTGAAACTGTCTCCTTTTGAAGAATTTTTATCTAATATTTAGGACACAATGCAACTTTAATAACTAAAATTTGTTTTAGTTATTAAATTGTATTATTTCAGTTACACCAGTTATTGGTGTTTGATAGAGGATCAGGAGAGAGTGGATCTGTAAGGCTTGGGATTTTTTATTGTTTTCTTCTTTTCAAATCCATAATAAAACTGATGGTATACACCTTAGGCAGAGCATGCTAAGCTGCCACCTGATCAAACCCTATCACTGTTTACAGTAAAGCAACTTCATAATTTGCAGATATTATAAATTATTAGTAGCGCTTACTTTGTGTTCACTTCCGGATTCTGTAAGGATTCACCACAAAAAAACCCCTGTACAGCAGTACTGTTTAGCAATTCCATGTCTGAAGTTGTTTTATATTTGTTAACATTTTTTTCATCAAAAATCTCATTATTGAAATAATCAGACAGTCTTAAAAGCATTTCAGTTATTGGCTTTTGGGATATTGCCTTTTTTATATAATTGCCTGTATTGTTGACCTTTCTGTGACATTTGCAGAATCAGTGCCACACTAAGTATAAATCTGTGGGTCATCCTTTTTCGGTTGGCTGCTTTTCTTTTAAAAGTACCATTAGCGTTGTCATTTTACATTGTGTTACTTTGTAACTGTTTGGACATTTCCTTTGTTTGTTAAGGCAACATTCAAAGCTTGAGGAGCTCTGTTGGCATTTTTAATACTTTGGGATGCATGCTTTCTGTTTCTGAAGTCTTAAAAATATTTTATAAATAGCCGTTATTTAATAAGCTATTTCTTAATAAATAGAATATAATCATCACTGTAAAACACTGATATATCATTCTACTTCCTTTATATATGGAAGAAATACCTTTTGAACACATCTGGCTTTTATCTCTTAAAGAAAACTTTACCAAAAGATAGGTTTTTAACTCCGAGCTCATTGCTTGGTAACTTAGGGATGACTTTCATTTGACTGTGAGAGCATAAGCAGAGCGTGTGAATTTGTGAAAGGTGGTGCTTTCATGACCAGACTAGCTAAGAGAGTTTCATCCATAGCCTTAAGAATTCCTGTTTGGCTGGGGATTTTTTGTTTGGGTTTTTTTATGTCTAATGAAGCTTGATCCAAATAGATCTGTATGTATGTTTAAGTGTAAATTGAGCCACAATTCAATATATCTTTCTCTCAAGTCTAGTTATGTTGGTAAATTGGGTTCTATTCACTATAGAATTCAATTCAGTATGGAATATAGAAAGAGTAATGTTGAAGTGTTTTAGGATCTGCTCTGTGAATTCTCTTTGAGGTGATTAGAGCAGACAGCCCTTGGCCCTGAAATCAACACGACTACAGAAGGGATTTTGTTTATTAAGAAATGCCACAGCAATACAAATGTTTCTTTTAGAAAATAGATTGGCTCCTCTTAGTTAAGAGGAGAATTTCTTTAAAACATATAGTGTGTTTTAAAAGGGATAATGTATATTCCAGTAAAGATCCTGTGAATATTTTCATTATATTATCTAAACATTTAGGAGTATTTAAGATTATTGGAAATATTTAGGTTTTTTAAACTACATTCTTTTTATTTAATGTTTATAAATAAGAATTATAATATTTTAACTTCTTAATTAAGATGCATCCCATGATTTCAAGTACTCTGTCATGAATTTCTAAGGAAATTCTTTATTGCTGATGTTTTATTGCTACTGTATTAGATATTCCTAATCTCTGTCTGTCATTCTCGGGTAATATTTTTTTACTCAGACAATTGAGCTTGGATACTACAAATGAATATAGATACAATTAGTGCAAGCCCAGTCTAACTTTAGGGAAAACATGTTTTTTAATGATTTTCTTTCCTAAGATGAATCATAGTAAAGAAAAACCACTGTGAAATAAATCCAATAACCTGGTGAAAAACAACATATGTCCCACAGGATGAGCTCAGTTGGTCAGAGCAGGGTGCTAATAATGCCAAGATTGTGGGTTTAGTCCCCAAACAGGCCATGCACTCAAGAGTTGGACTCGATGATCCTCGTGGGTCCCTTCCAATTTGCCTTCCAAATACTCTGGAGATATCATCTCATCAAGAGTAAATCTTATGGTATCTCTTATTTGGGGCAAGTAATATCAACATCTTTGAAAAATGTAATATAAGAAATTGTTAAATATTTAAATATTTAGGCATTGCCATAATTTTAAGAAATATTGTCATTAGCTGTGGGATTATGGGTTAGCATGAAGACATTTATTCCTGTGAATAAAGCAGATTTGACTGGATCATGTTGGTCCGTAATGGGTTTTAATTTATGAGGACACCAGAGTGTGTTATATTCTTTTGGCTCCGATCTCACCAGATGATGCTTTCTTCTTCAGGATATCGGGCACTTCTCCTCTGGTTTTTGACATACTTTTGTCACTCATCTGTTGTAAACTGTACTCTGCTTGTACTTGCCTGTTGGTAAAGGAGCTGTTTGGACCTGGGTAGCTTGGCTGCCTGGCCTGAATTCTACAGCTCCTCATTGGCCTGTGCTGCCAGGATCTCAGAGAGCCTGGTTTCTCATCTGTGTGTTGATGTCCCAGGGTCAAGATGCCAACTGTCACGGATGGAGTGCCCCCTGATGGCTGGTGCCCATCTAGGAGCACCCAGAAGACAAGCAGCTGGCAAGGGTTTGCTCATGCCACTGTGGGAGCTTTTACCCTGTTTGTATCTCTGGATTGCTATGAAACTGCTGTGTAGCCTTTGCCAGGAATCATTAATAATCATTACTTTCTCCCACACAATTAGAGGACAATTTACATCTTACAAAACAGTTGTATGTACCACAGTAAAATTGGACAATCTGCTGCTTCCTTCCCTGTCAGAGCTGGGAAAATAAGCAAAAAGTCACAAATGTTGCTTGCCTGGTTTACTGCAAAGCCATTAGTGGTAATAAGTGGTAAAGAAATAAGCCGATTTGTAAATAAAGGAAACCTGATGAAACAAAATAAAAGCTAAGTGCCAGGGGCCAGAACTTGGTTTAAGGAGTATCCAGCACTGTTCATGCTCAAGCTTTTTGCGTGGGTATTGGGAGCAGAGATGTTAAAATGTATCTGTGAACTATTTTGCTCTGATGCATGGACAATCTCCTAGACGGATACTGGAAAATCTTACCTATTTGTAGTAGCTAACTTGTCGTTGACATGAGCTCAGGAATAAATACACTGTTGCCTTGCATCTCTGCTGTGACTAATTTCTGTGGATTTTTATTTCAAGGATGCTACTGGGTGAGTAGCTGGAGAGAAAATGAGTTTACTCACAAAATCATGAGAACACAGTGAGCTGTTCATGCAACAGTACCTATCAAAATGTTTCATCCCAAACTTGCCAAGTCTGACGTGTGTCACTGTGTGTCTTATGGTAACCTCTTCCAGAGCAGAGGGAGGGGACCCTGGGAGAGCATATCAAGAGGAGATGTTGGGATCACTGTGGATTGGGGTGTGGTCCTTGCTGCCCACATGGTGCCCCTGACAGGAGACACGCAGGAGGCAGTTGCTCCAGAAATGACATCTCTCACACAAGTTGCTTCCAGGTTGTTTACTGTTGAGATGCCTCTGGATCCCTGGTGGAACTGCTCAGGGAGGGCTTTGGGCTTTGTACTTTGAAAACAAAAGCCCTTTCTCTCCAAGGTGTAAGTGACAAGTTGGTATTGAGGCAGAGCCTTCAAAAGCGTGTTTTGTTCATCAGCTGTCAGAATGTGTGAGGCTTCTTCTTTTAACAAATGGTAACAAAACAGATAAAAGCCCTTACATGGTGTTTGATAACATCTTTGAAGGTCTCATGGAACCCCGTTAACAGTTGGTTATATGAGGAATTGTCTTCCGTATAGTCCTTCAACACAGAAGTTACAAAAATAAATTTGACCAGTTTATCAGGAAGGAGCATGAAAGTGAAGGTTTATAAGAACCTTCTGAGCAGTCTGTTGTAACAAATGAGTGCCAGGAGATGTGGGCTTGATGCAGGGTCTTTGCTACCACAGAGCATTTTAAGACAAGTATTATAGTTTGATCATCAAAGGAGTAAGTTGAAAATTGTATCAGAAATCACAGAGCAGTTGTGGATATTATTTCTGTTTGACTGACAATATGCAAGGGAGTGAATGTAACAATACATCCTTGTCATTCAAAGGTTTATTTTTAGTCTCACTTTCACAGTTGTTTTCATCTCCACCACTGTAAATCATTCATACACCATAAACAATTTAGAGCTGTGTATGTTTGTTCCTGAAGCATAAATTGGAGTATAAAATTCACTTTACCATCTTACTGGTATCAATTTAATACACACAGGTATCAATAGATCCTTGGACCCAAATTCTACTTGCCTTGACTCTCAAGTTGTCTCCTAAGTAATTAGCAGTATGAAATGATACCTTTCTAATATCTGAAAGACTTTCAGTTTTAGTTTAACTTAGATTTTATTATTTGATCCTTTAGTATATTCAATTTCTCTCCTTTTGTTGCTTTAAAACAAAGGTATAACAGTCTGGATTGATATGAAATCTTACATGAATTTTCATAGTTAATATCGCTGAAGTCTTAAGGTTTCCCATGATTGCCAAAAAGCTGAAAGACTGTTGAAATTGAAAGCTTTTTAATAAAACCTAAAGCAAAGCAAAACTGATTCTCTAGTACTTAAAAACTCAATGAAATGTCCCATAATAAATTTTGAATTCCCAGGTTTTGATTAGGATATTGAGGCCTAGTTTTCAGACTCACAACTATTAAATGCATATTGCTAACAAGAACACTGCTGTTACTTCAGAAATTACATTGTAGCCTATTTCTGTACCTTAACTCTTTCCACAAGGGACTCAGATTTTAATCTTTAGATTTTTATTTTTTTTTTATAAGTGTCCTTATACAGGCTGGTTTTTTTCCAAGGGCTTCCAAAGTGGGATTTTACTAAATCCTGCTCTATCCCTGTCAACAAGTAAATGGTGCTGTGATTTCCCTGATGTTCAGAAAGAGGAAAAAAAAAAAAAGTGTTTTAAGTTTTTCTGTATTATGCTAGTCTGTAACACTAGATTTGCTACAGTATAAGCTCACTTCTGACTGTGATAGGAATTCGTCTAGGGGAAGCTTTTATAGGAAAGGTCTTGTACTAAGAGTTCTTATATGAAACTCAGGCATTTTTCTCGGTTGTCACTCAGGAGCAAGGTGATTTTGCATACCTAATTTATAGGAAAGTATAAGTTAAATTTCAGTGTTTGTCAATACTGTTTTACAGAAATTCCAGTTATTTTCTATGGAGAGCTCTTCTTGCTTAATAAATGAATTTAGAAACTGTCATTCAGCTACCAAAAAAATGCTTAATTTGAATCTTTAAAAATGGGCTGCCACAAATAAATTTAATTAGGTCATGCTGTCCCAGAAAAAACTCCTGCTTGACTTTGAAGATCTGGAATAAAAGTAGTTATTAGACAACAGACAGGAGAGAACAGGAGAGAAGAGGCAGCAGGTTTTTTGGCTGAGAATTTTGTTTTAAGTTTAAATCACCATATTTACTTTTTTATTTTTTGTATGTTGGCATATGAGTTCAAAGTATAGCACAGTTCAGCATAAACAAAACTTTGTTAAAGTGATGGAAAACTGGGCAATTGTTGAATGTGGTACTAGCAGCACTGAACTAACAAGCATTAATAATATTACATGTTAAGTTTCAAATACTTCATCCTCCTCCCTGTCCCATTTTAATTTTTCATAACATATAATTGAAGGAAAACTAGTGGATGGCACAAAAGCTCTCCTGAATGGTGTTTAATCAGAAAAAGTGCTGTCTTCTCTCATGCCCTACATGTTAGTGTAGGCATAAACTTTTCAATACAAGTTAACTGTAAATACTGATTTTTATGAATTTTTCTTTCAGAAGACAAATGGATGACACTATGTCTTCCACTGGGTGTACCTCATTAGAATTTATTGAAATCCACTACTCTCCATACTGTAGCAATGAAGTCCTTTTTAAAAAAAACAAATGGTAATTTTTGCATTTGCTCTTTTAATGTGTAGTGTCACTGCAATCACCTGATGAGATTGTAAGGTTAACGACTGACTTTTAGGAGAAACTCAGTTTGTCGCATCTACCTCTGAGTTGCAAGTCTGATGGCTGATTCCCTAGTCAATGTGAACTACTAAATAACAGCTTGATTTTTGTGGGGTTTTTTGGGTTCTGTCTGGTTGCTTTTTTTTTGTTTTGTTTTTGTTTTGTTTTTTTTTGTTAACAGATCTCTCGTGTTTGTACATCTTCTCTGAAATTTCAAGTGGAGATAACCTGGTAGCTAAATAACCTTTTTCTAAATCATTCCACAGACTGAAGACATGGTTTGTATCTGTGATTTTATGCTCAGAAGAAATAGTTGGAAGGTAAAAGATCTATGAGGGAAAAATCAGGAGATGAGTAAATGCAAAAGTGAAGGAGGGATAGAAATAGAAGTAGCCTGTCTAACTGCAACTTGTTCAAATTTTCAAATGCCTCGAAAACAAAAATGTCAGTTTTGATCGAAAGTTCAGGGCAGTAGGACTTGTGTATAAAATTTGTGGAGTGGTCCCACTTCTGGTATCTGCAGAGGTGGTGGCAGGCTGCTGGGCAGTGGGGCACTGAAGGAAAAATGACATGGTGACAAAATTTGAAAGGTGTGGAGGACATACTAATCACCTTTGGGGTTTGTGGAGGATGTGTTATTTTCCCCATGAGTTTCTAACCATGTAGCACGGTGAAGAGAATGTAGGGATGTGGCACGGGCTGAACAGAAACTCACATAGTTTTGTCTGGGCCCGAGATTACATATTTATTCTAAAGGTCTTAGCTAGCATAGCAGGTCCAAAATAGATCACCAACAGGAAAATTACATTTTGCTTTTTTCTTCCCTTATTTTGAGGTGTTTTTGAAATTCAGAATTTTTAGTGGGGAAAAGAGCTATTAGTAAGTGCTAAAATAGGTGTACCAGAGCCAAGGTTTCACACTCTACATTTTACGTCCCAAACTTGGAAGGTAAAGTCTTACTGTGGTGGGGTGAATCTCTGTTTGGTCCCTTTAGAAGAGAGACAGCATCCTGCCTTTTCGTGTGAACTGAAGTCAGAGGAAGGCTGGAGATGCTGAGTGGGGCAGGGTGATAAATCTGGAGAGTGGGATTTGCTGCTTCTCCTGCCAGGACAGGGCCGTTGTTAAGGGACTCTCATTCTCTGAGGACATGCTCCTGTAGTAAAAGCTACATGAGCTGAAGAGAAATCATTAGTGACTCTCTCTTTGGAATGTCTCTTGTCTAGGTAGGGCAACAAAGTGTTGATGGTTGTATTGCTGGAGGTGGAAAAATAACAGAACTTTTCTATGCCTTGATGATCTGCTTGCTCCTAAATATTGTTTTCTGCTTTTTGTGGACTGTATTCAGAACCATAGTGTAAAACTGGACTAGTTTTATTCTCCTTCAGCACCCTGTCAAAGATGCTTCAAGGGATTGTGTGTCATATGCTGGATAGCTTTCCTCAAAAGTGATGCTTCTTTACAATGCTAGTGGTCAGTTACTTTATGAATTGAGCTTCTGAAATCAATCACAATATATCAGAGTAAGCTGCAAATGACTCTTCCAAAGAGCTCTTTTAATGGATATGTTGCAGATATGGATATATAGATAGATTATTTTAACCTTTTAGTAAAATAAAATGCTTATATTCAGTTAAAACCATCTAATTAGATTCCTACTCATAGTCCCTTTTTCTCAATAAAAAGGTAGTAGTATGTCTTGATTTTAGTTTATTACAGTCTGGCCTGTTTCATAGAATTTAGCTTAATGTCATTAGAGAATTCATGTGCTTAATTTGGGTAGAAGCAAAGCTTAGTTTCTTACTTGTATTAATAAGGTGGTAATATTTCACTGAACAGGCCTGATCCTGTGAGGATGAGAGCAAGGTGCAACGTGAACTATCGTGTTGTAACTTAAGATTAAATGTATGTAGCTTTTACACAAGGATTGTTCTTGTGAATATGTGTAACAGGAAGGCCCGGAGGAAGTTTGAAAAGATAAACTTGCATGTAGAACATTCAAAGACCTCTTCACAGAGTTGTATAGGCAAGGACAGATCGTACAGGTCAGCTCGTGCTGCTCTTGGTTTCAGTTTTCATAGGCGTGTATTTGTTGTAGCCTGGAAGTCAGTGGAAGGTGAGGAAGCTGCGTAGGACCCTGTGTGAGCCAGACAGCCAGCAGTGCTCTCAGGGATCACAGATGTATATTTGTTCTTTAAAAAGCACATTTTGCATCACTCACATTCCTCATGGCTTCAAAAAGTCTAAGAGCAAACAGGAATTCTGAATTTGAAAATCTTGATATACTATCCTTTTCAAAAGGATTGAAGTGTCACATTGAAACTTTTATATAGTTTCTTTAGTAGACTATCAAGCACAAGACTGATGTGTTGGATGGTGTTCCCTTCCCTGTAAGTGTTCCAGGTAGCATGGTTATGTGCATGATATAGTAAGCCCTAAGTAATGCAAAGGATCTGAATTATGTAACTAGCTTTGGTATTTATTCCTTGGTCAAGATCCTGGGAGGATGGTGAAATTGGGTTAAATGCAGCGTATGTATAGAGCCACGTGCAGTACAGTAACGCAAAACATTTTGGTTTTATTATCATTAGTTCCCTGTTGGTAAGAAGGTTGGCTTGGATTCTCATGGTTAGCAATCAATAAACTTGTCAATAATCTCACTGAGTAGATTAAAATAATACAGCATTTTGTGGAAAAGGACTGTGCACATATGTAGTAGTAGGTGATCTGTAAAAGAAAAAGTAAATAATTTGAGATTTTTAATGGAAATTATGGTATTGTGTAATTTTTTTGTTACTATTTTGAAAATTATTTCTAAATGCACATGCAGACTGTCCTCACTAATGATTCCTCTTAAGAGAAAAGTAATATAAGGATACAGTCCTGCTCTAGGGTATTTGAAAATTGCCTCAAGTTTTCTAAGTAGCTCAAGGCATTTTGACATGATAGGTCTAGGGCTGTTGCAGTTTCTGTTACAAATTCATGTCACATTTTGTATTACGTTTGGTAAGATAGAATTTACTTTTCCTCCTTTTATATATTCTGTGTGAATAGGAGATACCTATCATTGAAGAGATAATGAATGGTTATCTGTGAGTAAAATCTATCTTCTATTACCTCTTAGCTATTTGTGCCACCATTATGTGTGTCATGTTATGGGAGTTGTAGATTAGTGGGATGACAAAAGCGAATAGAAATTATAATAATTAATGTGAAATAAAGGAAAAAAAATAGATAAAATCCAAGAACTCAGTTGTGCCATTGAAGCAGATTATTTCATTTGATGTTCAATTCTATCGCAAAACTATTGAAGTCATTTTACAGACATATCTGAGTGAAAGTTAGTTAATAAATTTTGTTGTGGTCTTTGACTAGAACCCATTTGAAATAATAGGGTGGGGATTTTTCCACAGGGATTTTGGGAGCTATTCACATCACTTGCATCTCATATTTACTTTATCCACTATATTTGAAGTCAGGAACCTAACTTTTATTGAAGATACTTTTGGCTTGCACCCTAGAGGAGATTTACTTATATTGTGTTTGTTAGCTAGGCAGTGTGAATAGCCTTCATGAGCCAAACTGTATGTCCGTGGTCATTCAGCCAGCTTCAGTGCACTCAGCAGGATTGTATGGGTACTGTAGAGATCAGAATTTGTTTAGTATGCTTTATTAGCATATATTCTTTCATTGAGAATAGTAGTCTATTGTATTATCCAATCCTTTCATGAAATCACAAGGATGTGTGTAATGAAAATGATCATTATGGGATTTTTTTTTTCATGCATGGTGAATTGTTTATAAAGTCCTTTGTGTACCCAACAAAAAACCCTCTCACTGGGAGAATTGGTTTGAGTGAGTATGTTAATTCTGAGGCCAGAGTACGACTGTATGCTCATGCTAATCAGTTAATTTTTAAAAGGAATTCCAATAAAGTAAGTAACGTAGGCTGAAGATAGGCTATACTAGATACCCACCATAATTGGACAAAATTGCTATGGGCAAAATTATATAGGGTAAAATGGGGCAATAAGGTTTTCTAAGCCTTTCCTAGGGAGAGGAAAAAGAAGGCCTTTGGCCTGAATTTATATTCTGAGAAAGAAAAAAATCCATTTTAATTTCTTCCCATAAAATCTAATGTTACTTTTCCAACACTTGGTTGTAACCTCTGCTCTTGGATTTAGCAGTTTGTTAAGAAACTGTAAACACTGCAGAGGCACTGGATATGGTAGCATTCTTTCATCCAAAGTTAATAGTACTTGTCTGAGTATTTCAGGCTTCTTTTTTACTAGTACTTGAGTGATGTGGGTTTAGGTGTAAACATCTGGTTTTATGTTCTTTAATAGTGTTCCACACACCTTTTTCTTTATATAGAATTTCTTGTAGAGGATCCTAGCATAAGAATGTTAAAAAAAATATGACTGTTCTGTCCATAAGAATGCAAAAATGAAAGATGGGTGTTAAAAATACACATGCAGAAGCCGAATTTGAATGCATGTTGTGTGAGAGATTTGTGCAGTGGTTTCCCTGCTTTCTGAGAGATATAATTACTACGACAGTTTGTTGTTGGAACACTTACAGTGCATATATGAAGTCATCATTGAGAGACTTAAAAAAACCCCGCTATTAAAGTAAATGAAGTTTTGTTGAAGAAGAGAATCTCCTGAATGATTCCAGTGTCAACAAGACCTATTTGATATCAGATTTTTCGCTGTGTGCTTTGGTTGTGAAATGAAAGCCTCTGGGTTTTTGGGGATCTTGGCCAACACTTCTATACAAGAGAATTCAACTGTGTTGCAAGTGGTTTGACAATGTGTCTTTGTTGTAGTTAACAGTAAAACAAGACCATATTGTTGCCTGAAATGGGTGATAGATGTTGAAAGCTTTGTGATACTCAGGTCTTAATTCAGAAGTGGTTTTGAAGAAATGGAATTTATACTTTGTGTTTAAAGCCCATTAAGTTCTTTTAATAACTAATAGTGTGTTTTGTTCAAGGTGATATTTTGAGACAGCCAAAACCACTTTTGATTTAATGTTTTTTATGTAGATTTGTTTAAAGGATAAATGGCATCTTCTTTCAGCTTGGTGCACTTGTAGATGTCAGGAAACTGAAGAGTTAGAGCGAGAGGAATATTCATTCTTGCTTTCAAATTTACCAAGTTGTCAGAGACTGAAAATAGTTTATGCCTCAAACATCGATATGAAGTTTTATAAAGAAGCTACAAACAAAGAAACCCCCCTCAAGACTGGGACTTCGGACTGAAAGTCAAGCTGCTGATTAGAGAAAGGGAAACCTATTGTTCAATCATCCCCAGCTGAGTTTGGGGTGGGGAAGAGCACAGCTCACAGAAGCCAGGTTTACACAGACTTCCTACCCCAACCGAGGAGGGAGGTTTCAGGTGCATGGAAACTCCCATCCTCCATTACACAAACTGGTCCAGTATAGGGAACCCGCAACCCCACATGCCACATCCACGGGACATTCACATGAGAAGCAGCTGAGGGGGTGCCCTAATCCATCAAAGACCCCCCAAGGTGCTAGGCCTTGCACCACAGGACTGTACGAGATGCAACAGACCCAGAGTTTGCTGTGACAGACTGCCCCCACCTGCTTCACGGGGACATGGCTGGACATTGCCACCTGGCCTGAGGGTTTATTAACCCATGGGATTCTACACTGTTGGGGGACCTTCACCACTGAGAAGACCAGCTGAAGAGTATCACCAGGGCGCCAGTGGGACCCATGGAGCAGTGATATTCTTTTTGTCCTGTCTCTGTCCCTCTCTGTCCCTTCACCCCTTTCCCTATTTCTCTCTTCCTCTCTTTCCTCTTTCTCTCTCTCTCTCTCTCTCTCATATTTACTACCAAATAAAACCCATGCTATTGACTGGCATATGGTCTCGTTTACACCTTAATTTGGGCAGAGGTATTTCTAAGAACCTTTAATAATCGGACCATAACACAAGTAGACCAATGATTCAAACATTTTCTTTAGTGATAAGCCTTATGCTTTTGTCCAGAGGACTTGGATCCATAATTCAGATTGCATAGATGAGGGGAAAATTATTTTCTGCCTTCATGGAAGCATTCTGCAACATAAGATACTACATAAGAGGTTAGCTAATTGCTGCCAGGGTAATCATTCTTGCTCTTTCCTCTAGTGAATTTTCAGTATTGTCTTACAAAACTGGCCAGATCTCCCTGAGTAAGGTCTCATGTGAATGACTCTGGACTTTGATCTCCACTGCTCCAGGGGAGTACAACTCCTACCATAGCTCATAAAACACAACCTGGGCTTTTGTACAGTTGATTCTGAATGATAGTGCCAAGATCTTAATGGATTAGAATCTTCCAGGGAGTCATTAATGTTTTGTGACAGGAATGTCTTTTGCAGAAGGTGGCCCTACTTTAGGAGATGTTAAGTAGGTGCTTCAGCATCTAGAGCTTCCGTGTTGCCCTTCGTTTTACTGTGCATCATCCATGACTGCCAGTAAAACAATTAGTTAAAAGCCATATGGACTTTTATGAGATGGCTTTTCTCAAAAGGAAACAGCAGAGAGTGAAATAATATGTTCTCCATAGGAGGCTCTATGTTGTGTTTCCTGTCCAGGATAGTGACAGTCTTGGGTTGGAAGATGAATTAAAATATTTGGCATGATCTACATGATACAGAAGGAACTGCTCATGCAAATGCCATGAAGCAGGATCAATTATTAAAACTAAAGTATATGATGAACTGGTCATGCATAAAACTTACTTCAGGCTTTATTATTTGAAGTAGCTGAATGCTTTCGTTATTTCCAGAGTTGTACATTCTTAATTTATCTTTTTTCTTCCCTCTTGCATTAAATCAAGCTGTTCTCTACTGAGAGGGTGGTTAAACACTGGAACAAAGAGATTGTCCGTAACCTGACAGTGTTTATGAGGCATTTGAACAATGCCCTTAATAACTTACTTTAACTTGGTCAGCCCTGAAGTGGTTAGGCAGTTGGACCAGATACCATTGCAGATCCCTTCCAACTGAAGTAGCGTGTTCTATTCAAACATGAGCTGTGAGTTGGTTCTGCACTGAAAGTGTAAATTCATATTGATGTATCTGCCATACTCCAGAGGGTCTGAAGTATGCGCTCCTTCTGAAGCGCAGCTGAATGATGTCTGCCTGATAGCACTGGGCCTCTTGGCCTCTTGGAATGGTGTAACTTTCCCTAGAAAGTGAGCAAACAAAAGAAGATGGGTTTCAAATAAATTTGAGAGCAAAGATGTTCAAACAGGATGAAAACAGGGCCCGAAGAGCGAGAGACCCTTTGGGAGACTCTTTAGTCAGTCTTATGTAGAGTTTGTGGGATACTTATTTCCAGATAGGCCAAGTGTACAGCCTTTAAATAAGCAAAGCAAAGGTAAAAAATATATATAAGTGATACACACAGTTGTTTGTGTGGATGTATTCATCTATATTTAACAACATTAGTTTCTCTGAGTCTGTAATGAAATTTTTGTCTGAAATTCCTAACATTTGGCACATAAGATGGAGATGTAGTTTGGAAGTCCAGGTCCTGCTGCTTTTGCCAAGAAGTTCGTGTGCTCAGTATTTTCAACCTGTCCAGAACATGCCAATGTGTGTGCTGGATTTCTTCTCAGTGAAGCAGAAATCACTGTTTGTCTCTAGGAATGCTGCAATGAGATGAACGTGTTGGGTGTGAGACTTGTTGCACTCTGTGGTGAGTGTATGTTGTGTGTCCTAATTATGCTTCAGAAGGGCTTTTCTTATGGACCTTGGATAACACACAATCTAATTCTACTGAAGAGTTGGTTTGGTTTTTCTCTTTCTCAGTAGTAGGCTATCACAATGACATGAGGTAGAATTTTGTCCTTATCTACACCCTTTCTAGCTTCATTCAGCTCCAGAAATGAGAAAAGGCCATTTTTAGACCTTAAAAAAAGAAATGTCCTTGCAATGTCTTACTGCGTCATTTTGCTTTTGTCAGTGAAAACACGCACTGCTGTGTTATTATTTGGCCTGAGCATTTGCACAGATTATAGGGTGCTGTCACAGTTTCAAGTAACTTCAACAGTTTTTTTTTTTAATAGAAGAATAGAAACAAATGACCCTTGACCCACAATTTTTGTAATTGTTTTATTTTGCATATCCCACATTAATCAGCTTCCAGATGTGCATCAAATTCTTGTGGTCTTTTGTTGAGCCACTCATTCAAATAGGATTTCATATTTTACTTAGTTTTGTATGATAGAATATAACACTATATGAAGTTTCATGGCTTTTAAAAATAGAATTTCTGCAAGCTCAGCTAGCATCTGGACTAATGTTCACTTAGATACAGAAATTTACAGCAAAAATGTGGAGAATAATGTGATCATTTGATAGAATTAAACCTTTGAGAATTAAAAATCATAAGATTCAAATGCTTATCTATCAACAGGTGTGTAAGTTGAATTTTTTTTTCAGTTATTTAAGCTTCATTTTATTTTTTTAATTGAAGAAATAGTCCACTTGGTTTGTATGCTGTTTCCCTGGAGTTTGGCTGAATGAGAATCTTTAAACTGTTTAAAATGTTTTCATTATAGTGATCTCTGCTACTTTCTCCAGTTGCTTAGGATTAAGTACAGTTGTGCTTGAAAAAAAGGTAATATGTTTCCAGCACGATGAAGCACAAACAAAGAATGCTTAAGTGAAGATTAATTTGAAGTTCTGCAATGCTGATAGATTGATCTTTTTCAGCAATAATCAATAAATAAGTAACCAATAAACAAGGCATATCAATATGCAGGTCTTCCAATGAAAAAAAAAAATCACAACATGTAGAAAAAAGGATTAAAGAATAAGGGGAAAACATAATCAGTTTGTGGTAAAGCAATGTATATGGCTTTGATCATTTACTTAAAAGTTGGGATTTAAAAAAAAAATTATTTATACATATTACAGGCTTTGGGGTTTTTTATTTCTTTTGTGCATGGGAAGGAGATGAGTTGGGGAAAAGGAAGAGGGAATTGTTCTGTCTTTAAAGTATGCATCCATCAGTTAAAAGCATGGAAAATTCTGCAGTGTCTGTAAGTTCAAAGTAACGTGTCTGCATTTTCTTTTCTTCAAGAAAACTTAGGAATTTGATTATATCAAGAGAACTTCTCTGCTCAGCACCGTTCTAGACTGGATTTCAGTACTTGATATTTCAGACAAAAATGCATTTAATTGGAACTGCTCATGAGAATACTTACAGATCATAAATTTCTCTCTCTTAGCGTTGGTTGATTCTTTTTTTTATCTTTTCAGTGCTACATCCCTATTCGGCTTCTGCAGGCCAAAGTGTTGCTCCAGCTCCTGTCGGATTTCTTGGCATTTAGAGCTCTTGGCCATTCCTGTGTTGCTTAAATGTCTTTGTGTAACTTGTGTATCTTTACCATTTCCAGTCATAGCCCTTGGTCTTTTGCAGTTTTTTTCTTTCTTCTTAATGTGGAATTTACATGGGAAGGATGTTTAAATGAACTTAGCTGATCTTGGCATTTCCCTGCCCACTGAGGTCTGCCCACTTTTCTTTCTATCTTCATCTCTATTTATACCTTCTATTGCATATTTTTTTTTTTAGCCTTATGTTATTCTCTTTTCTGGCAAATTTACTTAGTTATTTCAACTGTAATATTTTAAAATTTTTCTTCTGGAGTTGAGTGTTGTGTACCACTTCTGTAGAAAAGAATAAACCATACAATGATCTTGCATATCTGAAATCAATCTTTGTCAGTAGGAGCAGACAGCTCAAAAATGGGATTTAAAGTTTTTTCGTTCATCATTGGTTTTAGGCTTAATTTTCCTTTGTATTTGACTGTTCAGATTCATTTGTATTCACGGTTATTAAATTCAGCTAGCTAGTTTAATAATGTTTTTGTCAGTTTACAAGGATATATTTGACTTATCTTTACTAATCTTAAGTCCCATGTCTCTTCAAGTCTCCAGACATGATGATCTTTATTGTAAATTCTTTCATTCTTATTTTAGCAGAGTTAGCATATAAAAAAAGTTGCTGCAGGCTCATCCTGAAACAGCAATGACATTGGTTTCCCAGAACCACTGTGCAAAGCCATAGGGATCTGCCTGTAGGAAACCATGTATCTCTCTGCCTTAATCCTTTATTAAGATCAGATAGGGCAAGGGCTTCACTCAGTATTAATACTATTACTTTTTGAACCAGAAACACTCCATTGTATCACTGTAATAATTTTCCAGAGGGTTCCTGACTGATTGCAACCCAGAGGCCATCTCATGCTATGCAATGATTATATTCTTTCTTTTAATCTGCTGTGTACTCTGATCTTATTTCTTCCATCTCTTTCATTATCAACCATATAATCTGAAAAACTTGAAACACTGTGGGCCTCTCTTTGCTTATTTCCTTCCTTATTTAAAAATAATTAGTTGAGAAAGACATAAATGTTGTTAATAGTGTAGAATTTTAAAAAGAATTCTGTACTGGAATGGAAGTTGTTCTTTCCTCTAGCTTTTTATGTCCAAAAAATGATTTAGGTAATCCAGATGTTGCTAAGACAGTAATGTTTATTTATCACCAGAAAAAAGAAGTCTGTAACTCCTCAGTTTCCAACCTTTTCGTAGTTTAGAGTCTGGAAAAGAGCAAGAACAGTAACAGTTAACAGTTAAGGTTCCAGCAAAACATATTAGCTTGAAGTCAATAAAAAAGAAACTTCAAGCAAGTGAAGAAAGGACTGATGTAGGCCCTCTTCCCTGTATTTTGCTTCTTACCCAAATGCTATAGGCTTACACTTACCAAGTTAACCTCAGCATAATAAGTCTTGTTTGCCTTTGCCACAGTAGAGTGGATTCCAGACAAGCATCTCCAGGTGGAACCTCTACACCACCTCTTTTTTGGTGAGCACTGGTGGTCCTTCCTTGAGTCTTGCTTTGCCTGATGGAATGATATATGGGGACCATCACTGGAATGGATGTTTGGGTACAAGAATGCTTATTTACAAACCTGTGTCTATAATAGCTGTGTGATAAAAATAGAGAACTACAAGTTCTTTTAGAATTACACTGAACAGTAATCTCCTTATCAGCTGCAGTAGACATTAGCTTTTGAATTTGACCAGTGTGACCTGAAATTTTCTGTCAGCCATGCTTTCTCTGTTCCTATATATGAAGGAAATAACTAGAAGAGGCTGTTTGAGAACCTTCATTTTCTCTAACCGGGGGTAACATGGATTATACTTATTTCCAGAAATTATAACTCTGGACATCATATGGTAATATTCTTCCTCATTTTCCTCAGGATTCTTAAAAATATTTTAAATTACTTTCTGGATTAGATTATGTTTTTTTCAATTTAGGTTTAAAGTGCTGTCCCATACCTGCAGCCTTCTTAATTAAGAATGCCTTTGCAAAATCTATATGTAAATATTGCTAATTCTTTAAAAATTGATAATGTGTCTTAGTATCTTTCATGAGGAGGGATCTGGTTTTGTTTCCTGCAGTGTTGATGTGCATCGCTGAGTTAGCATAAACACCACGTAGAGCTGGAGGAGACAAAGAGGTACTTCAAGGCGTCTTTCAGTTGTTCTAGATGTCTGCTTCCAGGGCAACTGACTTCATCCTTAAGCTGCGTTGCCTGGGAGGCTGTCTTATATATCTGCCTTCTATCTATTTTTAAATAGCTTTTTTCTATGATGAAAGGTTAATCTGAAGACAGGAGAGTGCAGCCTTCACTTGACAGTTTTAAAATTTAGGGCAGCCCATTGCATGAGTTCTTGGTTTAGATTAGGTTCAGTACTATCCCAGGAAATAGGAACATATAAAACAAAGAATACAAAGTATTTTCTAAGATGCTGGAATATAAATTTCCTGACAAGAATGTATGGGTGAGAAAGATTAATGCTGGGTGGGAGGGGTAAATCTTTTCACAGAAGGTTGACATTTCAACCTGATTTGCCAGAGAACCAGTTATGGATATGAAATCCAAATGTCACTTCTGTGATTATGTGAGTTTGTTTCTTCATATTGTGAATATCCAAAGCTGTAAAATATGTAATCAAGTTTACTATAGCAGTAAAGTTTGGGTTTTATTCTTTCTCTTTGTTTTTTTTTTTTTATTTTTTTATTCTTTTTTTTGTGTCAAAGTAAGGAAATCATTGTAGTGACTACTGAATTGTGACTGTCAAAATCAGAAATCGAATTAATGCAGGTGGAATGAACTTCCTGGAATCAATTCCGGACCTTTCATTGCTCTTATTTCTATTTGCATGGCTAAGGCAAAATATGTATCAGTCAGTCTGGTTCATAAACTTATAGAAGCCTGGGTATCTGGGTTTCTTTGGATATTTTGGTTTTCTTTTTGATCACAATATACCAATATATTCCAATGTTTTCTTTACTCTCAGTGTGATTGTAGAAAGCAGTGAGTACTACTCAGTTCTTCTGAGTGATTTACAGTACTTTGTCAAGAGTGGCATAAATTGAAAACCTTTAGACAGCTCAGTGAGAAGTCCCTTTAATTCTTTATCTCCCTGGAACTGCAGTGCAACTTTCTAGAGTCCAGGTACTCCCAGCTGCCACTGATACCCAATGCAAGGCGAAAGCTAAAGCTGAAGCCAACAGGTTGACCAAATTATAATGCTACCCGCAGTGTCTTGCTTGCTTGCTAGTAATTCTCAAATCTGAATATCTATGCATAGTTTGTTTTAGGTAATAAGAATATTAATCTGTAAATGAACCTCTGAGATGCAAATATAATGTGCTGAATAAATACCAATTATTATTCATTAAAATGCAAATGCAGATAGGCACTTTAGAGACAGTTTAGGTAGTCAAATGAAATGAAATAAAAGTCAGGACATCAGTAATTAGACACTTACAAGAGCCGTGGAATATTTTACCATGATTGCTGGACACAGACAATATAAAGTTCTTTTTCCATCAGCTTTATGTTGCAGCCTCCCAACCATTTTTGTCTCCGATGACTATTTAAAATATTCAGGTACTGCAGCTTGTACTTAAATTTTATTAGATATATTCTAAAGATAGCTCTTTCTGTGGCAGTAAATTTTGGCTGACTTCCACTCACTTTAATGAATTCTGTGGTTAAATCCCTGTGTGCCACGTAAAAAAATTCTAATCTCAGTTTACAGAATATAGTGGAGGGAAATATTTATTTTAGCACTTGATGAGCATATGTTTTCTAGGTTTACACAGGTTTTATACATTCAGTTCAGTACTCAGAAAAACCATTAAGCCCTCTAAACACAGATGTCAGTCAAATAAGTTAACAAAAATGACAATGAAATTTTGTGAATTTTTCTTCTAAATGATATGGTGGGCTTGTTACGTTAAGCACTGTTGGTGCTGTAAGTTGTTTCTCGATTGAAGATAATTTGTAGCAACTGTTTTGTGTTTAAAGTGCTATCACAAAATGTGAACAACGAAGTTTGGGACTTTTGGGACATGGACACAACTGTAGTATGTTGTTATTAACTTTTAAACACCCTTTGAGGTTATAAATTTGCAGCAGTCTGCCAATGGCTGTCTGATAACAGAGATTACTCTTGGTCTGATAACAGCACTGTTGTGGCTTTGTTGAGTCATATCTGTGTGTGTATGTATACTCCTGCATAATTAATGCTAAGTATAGCCACATACCAGCTTTTAACGCTTCACTGTCTCGTGAGTTAAATCTTAAAAAGATCAAGTAACCTCATAATAATTGTATGTATTGTTAATTAGTGATCTGTTGAATCCCTTTAATCTAGATGAAAATAGAATTCAAATATAATTTGAATATTGGTACCCTATCCTAATAACCATATCCTAAAGCAAATTTGTTTTAGAAACTATTGAGAACATGACTTCTATATTTTAAAATGATTTTTTTTTTTTTTTTTGGTGAGTTCAAGTGTTTGATTTTCATGGTTTATTGAAGAGCCTGTTGTCTTTTCTTTTGTAGAATAGTACTGTTAAATTTGATCAAGTAAGATCCTTTTTTAGGTGTTATGAAATAAAACCTAATAAGAATTAACCGCCTTTTAATAATTTCTGTTTACAGCATGATAGCACCAAAATGGGAGTTTATTTTAATTTTATTAGAATTAATTAACATATATTTGGCAAATATAAATTAATGCTCCAAGTCCTTCGTGAATTCCAAATTACATTCAAATTGCAGTGCTATGAACGTATCTTGTAGGGGGCAATATACAAGATTTTTTACGTTTCTGTCAATCTCTGAAGCATAATGGGAAAGAATCATTAGGTAAAATCCCATGGGAATTGTTTTGCAGTTTCCTGAAGCCAGGCATTCCATGGCATCAGAACAAGATCTAAAGTAGACGAGATAGTGATCTGGAATTGTAATGATGTGAGGAAATGAAAATGTACGAGAATTAAGTAGTTCGTAGCATTATTCTGGTTAAGTACAGGAAAGGAAGAGGAAAAGGAGAGTTGCAATAAAATGCTCTGTGTAAACACTGAAGCAGGAGTTGGATGATTGCTCTTTTCCTTTGTGTATGTTGACCCTTGAAGTAACTGGGATGGTGGTGGTTGTAAATTTTCGTACTGGTGTCACACAATGTTTGCATCTCTGCCTGTTATAAATGCCTTGTAATAGTGAAAAAGATGGCAGAACTCCTTTCCACATGGGGAAATATTTTGCTCATTTTCTTTAAATGAGTAGACAGAGGGCACAGTGTGCTGTAAATTATAGAAATTAAATTCTCTGCATAGTGGTAGGAGTGAAATAATACCACTATGAAGGCTAGAAATAAAAATCCCCATCCCCTCCCCATGTGAAGAACACAGATCATGGACAAAACCTCATTTCTTCCATTGAGTTTACTTCCAGTAGTTGCATCAGGACCTTGAAATACTTGTAACATATCATTCACTTTGTATTACCTTTTTACTCATTCATCTAACACCTTCATCCATCTGCCATGCTGTTATTATCTCTCTCTGTTAACATGAACAGGTCACTCTACAAAATAGAATATTTTATAATGGATTTTTAAAAATCTGAATTATTTTTCTTTTCCATGTAATTTGAAGATGCTTAGGTATGGCAAACAACAATGTCTCTATAAAAGCCTGCTTTGGCCTAAGGAGTCACAGACTGCGTAAATAAGTCTAAAGAAAACTTTCCAGTGCCAAAGTGTTTATAGCTGTGGTGGGAATTCTGTGATTTAAATTTATTTATTTAATGTAAGCCTTGCTGTAAAATTGCTATTTCTGAGCTTATTATTATTCTGTTCTGATGTCTATATTATTCTGTGTGTCTTGCAAAACATACAGTTATAAGAATACTCCTTTTGTCCTGTGTTATGATATAAGGTATGTTAGCAGTTGGGAATTTTAGATACAGATAGTGTGTACACATAGTAAATGTCAGAAAAGACACAAAAGGAAAA
The DNA here is from genome assembly GCA_013397935.1 of Dasyornis broadbenti. Classification (NCBI taxonomy): domain Eukaryota; kingdom Metazoa; phylum Chordata; class Aves; order Passeriformes; family Dasyornithidae; genus Dasyornis; species Dasyornis broadbenti. The sequence continues at coordinate 581,667 of VZRN01005529.1, forward strand.
GAGCCAAAGCGGATTTGGACTGCTTGCATGTCTGAGACACAATTTCAAGACAGATCTACATACACAAAACTAAGAGATGAAGATCTGTCTTCATACTTTAGTTTGGATTTAATTATATAAATGATTCTTCTGATGAGCTGGTTGGGTCTGTTGTATATAACCTAGAGATGAGGTTGCCAAAGGCTTGGAAACTTCTCACATAGTATTCCCAAGTGTAATGAAAAAAATCACCAACTCTGTTACACCCAAAAGAGAAAGAGGGGAAAAGGAGCTATTGAAAATGCTCTGTGTGTGTGTGGGCACACTCTGGACATATTCTACCTCAGAGAATTAGGATTTCTGTCAAGAGAGGTTAATTAAAATGAATTGCATGAACTGTTATGTATTCATACAGTTCAGCTCTAGGGAAGGTGAAAACACTAGATGTAATCTAGGACTACTTAATGGATCTTGACAGTTCCAGAATACAACAGTGTCCCACTACTAATATTGCTGATATAACAGTTGTTACTGAGCAAGGTATTTTGAAAATAAATAATTTCAAAACTGCCATGTACATGGGCGGAAAGAAAAAGTATGGAAAAGGACTACCTAGCAATGACCATTTCTTTTGGAAATCAGCAGTTATGAATCAAACAAACATTGAAAGACTATGTTCTGATTGAAAACGAGGTTTATCAAATGATGATTGAAAAACAAGAAAAAGCAAAAAGGATGAGTGAAAATAGTGGTGAAAATAGTTTCACAGTCTATCAGCTGTCAGGAAAATAATGGAACGAATTATTTTTGTAGTTTACAGGTAATGTCACATAAAATCATCACAAAGTTAGCGAGCACAACAAAAGAGACACTTCTGATTATGAAAAACTGTACCTTTTGCCAAGGAATGTGAAAAATATATCCTCTTGTGAACAGTAGATCACATCAAGACTACTTTGAAAAAGTTTGTGGAAGGTACCTGTTGCCTGAATTTGTATGTTGTAGTAATTGCAATTATCACAGTTATCAGAAAATTGTCTTTTATAGTCTTAGAACATTCATATTAACTGATAATCTTCAGTGTATTAGAATAGTAAACTGGGATATTCTGCCATTTTAATTTTTATAGTCATATATTTGTTCGCAAGTCAAAAGGATTCATGTCTATAAGTTGTGGATGCTGTATGGGTGTCATGGTGTTTCATTGTGCAATCTGTTGCACATTCTTGTCATAAATGACAGCAAAAATGCCTCTTCACTGGGTATGCATTTCCTCTGAATGCTATTAGTGGCACCACTCCATTAGTGGAAGGCTCAGAACTAGTTTTGTTTTTTTAAAAAAAGTTAAACTCAATTATGTGGCAGGAGGAGGGAGAAATCTACATCAACTGCCTGTTGCATTAAATCATTGGAGCTGCATTTAAGTCACAAGGGTTGGAATTGAGCTACAGGAACACGTGTGCTACTGCTTTTGCAGATGATGCATCTCATTTTAAATACGGCTTTCGTATGAGTTAATAGACCTAATTGGCCTTAGGGATGAACTCTGAAGAATTTCAACTTTGAACTTAAGCAGGGTAAAGAATCTGAACTTTGTCTTGTTGATAGTTGTTTCCCATGTATGAAATAGAAAAATCCGTAGAAGTTACAGTTACTGAATGTGAATTGTATCTTATTTCTCAAATGTAAATCCATTTATTTTGAAATGTCAAGAATAGACAATCCACTCTCTACCAGGAACTATTTTGTGTGGTACAGACTTGTCAGCATTTTATTATAATTCCATTCTTCAGGCTATAGAAATCTACTTTAAGCCAAAACTGGATGTGAAATATTAGTCTCATGGTAAACTTGATTTGTCAAATTTAGCTCAATTTGGCTTCATTATGAACAGTTCAGAGGTTCAACCAAAAAAGAAATTTGTTTCTTTTGAAGGTTCTGCTGTGTGCATCACTCAAATTAACTGCTTGTGTTTAATTGGCTGTTTCATGCTGCTTATGTGAATCGTTTGAGGTGTTTATATGGCTGGCATTTTTGTGGGTGAAGAATAAGCACTAACATATGGACGAGATATCTCACAAACTAACTCAGCTCAGTTCCTCCCTTCATCCTTCTTCCACCAGTTTTATATCTATCTATCTATCTATCTATCTATATATATATATATATATATGCTGAGAACAATGCCATATGATATGGAATATCCTTTGGTTTGACTGGGGTCATCTGTCCCTACTGTGTCCCCTCCCAATTTCTTGTGCTTCTTCCTGCTGCATGAGCAGCAGGAAAGGCCTTGACGCTGTGTAAGCACTGCTCAGCAATAACTGAAACCTTCATGTGTTATCAACTCTGTTATCAGCACAAATCCAAAACACAGCCCCATATGAATTACTGTGAAGAAAATTGGCTCTATCCCAGCCCAAACCAGTACATCGTGTTAATTCAAAGAAGTCTAAAAGCCCAGTAAGATGAATTTTCACTTCTTTGATTACTGAGAGAGATTTACTGCTGAATGAAAGTATCTAACTTATACTGCCAATGATGTAAAATAAAACACAAAGGGTGTTTGATTCTGTTTTACAGTGGGCTTCTTGCTTCAAGTCCTCAACTAGGTGGTGGCATACTGATACACAGACCAGCATTGCTTTCTGATAATACCAGACAGCTCCATATTTTAAAATTTCCTCATAAAGAAAAAGTTAAATTTTTGGATTGTAAGATTTCAAATGAAATGTTCTTATTCATGATCATGATGGTGCAAAGGACACAGTTATCTCCTTTTGCTGCAGTTCTTTTTCAGTAATCAATATATAACCATAACATTATAACTTAAAAGTGAAGAGAAGCAGTTTGTACAATAAGATCTACTTTATGTTAAAACTTCTTTGCCTCAGGTTTTGACTGCATATATGTTTCCTGAGCCTGATTTATCTGTCTTGTTTTTTAACAGGGCTAGCTAAAATAGGGTTGGAAGCTCTCAAATGAGATTAGGTATGATCCTACAATTTTCTCAATGTAGGCAAATGTGTGCAGCTGAGGAAAAAGTCCTTATTGTGGTTCATCTTCTTATATTCAACTTGTTTTGCTCTTCTCTGTCCTTTAGACAGAATAGGGAGGTTAAATTAGGTATAAGGCTGAGGATTCACTAAACTCCAAAAAAATGGAATTGGGACATAAAGCAAATAGAGCAGAAGAGAATGGCTAGCAGTTACTATTTTTTTTTTTTTTCTGTTTAGCTGGCATATTTCTCATACTTAAGGAAATTTGGAGGTGTGATTGCATAAATGCAGAATCATTCTGCCTGTTGGTGCCAATGTTCTGTACTTAGTTAACTGGATTACGTTTGTATCGCTCGGTTGCTGGACCAAATAATTTGTCAAAAAGTTGGACTTTTTTGATTTTAATAAGCCTCAGTAAAAATTTAGTTGACATTGTTTGGGGCTATAAGGCCTGACAGGTAAAAGATGGCATATATTTTTTATTTTTTAAAAAAAGATTCAGACTGGGAAAAAAAGTGTTTTTCAATGGACTTGGAAAGGAATGGGCAAGACTAAGCCATGATTCAGAGGAATGCCCTTTTACATTAGAACTTTGGGATGGATGTAAGTAATGTGCTCAGATGGCATAAACAGAAAATAGAATGGGAGGAGAAAAGGTCCCAAACAGATGCCTGGCAGCAGTTTTTCACAGAAACAAAAAATGTGTGGAATGACCTTCTAGACATGATTATGCAATTGAGAGTTAAACATTGGGCTACTTAGGGAAATTAGAAATTATCCAGGGGCATGTGGGACACAGTAAACTTTGAAAAGGGAGTGAGCCATTAAAATTTGCTTATCTTCAAATATTCTTGGCCGTACAGAGATATTGATGCTGAATTTACTATTGCTTTTACATAGTTTATGTCATCACTACCTGTCCTTTAGTGAATCATCAGGGGAACACATACAGGTAATTTTTTCAATTTTTGTCTTTTTTTATCTGTTTATTTATAGGTTTCTTCTGAATTCATTACATGGACATTTCCCATTGTTATGGTATTGATTTAACATGCTCTGGAATCATGATGTTTGTGAAGTCCCTGGCTGGCAGTGGAGAATTCATGTTTGGTGCGGCAGAAAGGTGCGTTTAATTTGTGCTACTCATGACTTTCCGTGTGGAGTATTAGCTTGTCTCTTCCCTAACAGCCCTGTGATTCTTACGCAAAATTCGAAATATCTTTTGAATCAATAGCAATTATCTTTGCCTAACTGAGATATAATTTACAGATAGAGCTACAATCTGCGTGAAGCAGTTCTACAAGAAGACTGCTAGAGCAGACATGATTCTTATGTGGATAACAGTGAACTGCAGTTTGTCTAAATGAAATGTGGAGAGTTCTAGGTCTATATTTTTGTTCCAGTTATAAACACATCTGAGTAAAGAAAGCTGGGAAGGTCTCTAGGAAATAATAGCTAACTTGCTATTGTGCACTTACATTGTCTCACAAGTCAAAAATTGATTGTGAAATTGTACAGTTCATCATGAGTGAATCTATCTTTGAGTAACATAGCTTTGACTTAAGTAATTGTAGGTAACAAAATAATGTTATTCTTTTCATCTGCAACTTACTTGTCTGTAGTTTGACCATAAATCCCACAATGATCAAGTTGCAAGGATTCATTTCTGACCAGGATATGAAAGGATCTTTCCTCTAAAATAGCATGATTTTTAGTCAATTTATGATCTTTAGGGACAAAACCAGGAGTTTTTTGTGGAGTCACTATTTTTAGGCTGACTAGGATAACACTTTTGTATTAATTATATTTCAGTCTGTCTAAACCTATTTAAGTCACTTTTACATGGCAGCTTCTAATTTATTTGCTTTTCCACTGTGACAGATCTGACCTCACAATAAAGTGTACACATTATTTTCATAATCTGCAAAGCATTATTTTTTTCAAATTGCTTGGTTTGCTTAACAATTTTTGGACAAAATTCCATGAAACCTGCAAGAATTATGGGGAAAAGAATCCCTTGGTAGGCAGATATGACCAGACTGTGTACAAAGTACTAAAAAAGCTTAAATCTTCTCACACATACTTAACAATCTTTTCATATAAACTATGTAAAATATGCAGAGCGTACAGTGTAGCTGATGCATTATTGACAGTTAGTTGTCCTAACAGACAGATGTGCTGTCATTCAAAATTTATGGCAGTAAAACCAGTAAAATCCTGCAAATATTTAAATATTTGTTTATTGTCCTACATAAATCATACATCTAGAATGCTGTTATGAATGTTCTAAAACTTCACTGATTGGTTTTGTTTTGTCTTAGTTTTTCTTGTTAGAAATAAGAAATAAAAACTAAACAAAATGTTGGTGATTGCATGTTAGCGATTGAAGATGAAATAAAGCCAGAATGTTCAGGTATTATCATTTGGAAAGGGAGAGAGTACTAGTCTTTTTGTTTGCTATATTGTACAAAATAATTGGTTCATTATCATAATTACATTCGTGTTCATGATATCAAAGTCGAACAAAATAATAGTAGCAGTAGAGGGATGTAATTTTACTGATTCTGGCAGATATTAATTGAGGTAATAAGAAGTTGGTGGTGCTAAAAAGAGACAGGTGAATATCAAACCCAGAGGACCTTCACTGTATTGCATATTCTTTACCATCTGTGTTGGGAATTCCATATTCAGCCACGAACTGGGAAAAGATGAATAGTTACATCTCCTTGTTTTCCAGTTCACTTCTTTAAAAATGCTTTTTTCAAGATAATATTACAGTGGAATGTGTATATTTTTAATTTGAACTTAAAAGTTTGGGTTTCTATAACAGAGAAACTTGTTTTCTGTTAAGTGTTTATATTTTGAAGCAGTGAACTCTTCATTATTTATTCCCATTTGAATAATATTTCCTTGGTCATTAATGAAAGTCATTAATAGTTTCAACAATGAGTGTTGGTGTTTCTCTTTCTTGTGTCTGAAATCTTTTATATTAGGAGGAACCATTTACTATGCCCTTTTAGTTGTAAAAAAAAAAAAAAAGAAGTTTAAAAGATTTATGCCAGTAGAACATGGAGAGCATTTAATGAGCTTGACATTGGTTCTAAACCCAATAGATGTTTAACTGAACAGTATTAATGGATGTTCAAAGGCATTTTGATTAGTTCATGCGATCAGCTCAACTTCCTAATAGAGAAGGCATGGTGACAAATGTGTTAAAAGAAATATGTTGATTAAGCAGTGTTGCCCTTTTATGCAGTCCTTGGCAGTATAAAAGCATATGAAGTCATAAAGTCAAAACTTTAGCAGCTGAATCAACATCAGAATATTTTGTTTGGTTTTCATGCGAAACTGTTGTTGTAATAGTTAGAAGATACTGCTTCAGAAGTTCTCCGATTTCTTGTTTTGCTTTATCTAATTAAATTTTCTACATGTTAAGTAAACATTCTTGGATGTAAGTTTGAATTGACAGTAAAGTTAGGAAATCAAACAGAGTGTGTGTCTTAAATCACAAAAGCAATGATTATTTTCGGAGTCCAGTTGGCTGATTTGATTTAGCTAAAGCTTAGCAAAAACGTCATGCTGATGGACACATGGAGCTGGAAAACATCATCTGATAATTTTTCAAATGTACGTGTGTGTTCAAGAAAATCTCAGAATGGGAACAGTTTTTGCTCAATGAGGTAAAGTTCTGGCTCATTCTGTGGTACATCTGACCTGAGCTGATCTCTCACAACAGAGGGAGCACCACAAGAGAGGTCCAGGGGGCACCCAGCTGCCTTTGGCATCCTGCACGGCCCTCAGCAGCCATGTAGGGGTGGGCACTACACGGGCTGTTTGGGCTGCTGGAACTAAGGCCATAACAATGTGACTAAACTCTCCAGTCTTAGCCCTTAAAAGATGAAGCAGTGTTTGCTGAAGGTGACCTTTTGTCTGAAAATGAGTTACATGTGTTACAGTGATTGTAAAACATACAGTTTTCCTGTTATGAAATTTTTCATTTTTTTCTTTGTGCTACAGAGCACAATGTTTTCAGCAGAGTATGATCAGTGGCAGATTTATGAAACTGTTTGACTATAGCTATGCTAAATATTTGGTCTTTGATGCTGAGAGGTTTTTAAAATTTGTTTTAATCCAGTAGGTGGTGTGTGAATGAAAGGAAAATATATGTTTTTTTCAGATCACCCAAGAAAAGTGGGAAAATAACTGAAATAGCTGATGTTTCTGTTAAAATGTGTGTGTGTCAGTGCTTGGTTAATATTATGGCACTTAAACAGATTTACATTTTGAACTGTCAAAAAGAAAGCATTTGGGTTCCAGCTGGTAATTAACCCCTACCATCTTTTCCCTGGCCTCAGCTCCTCTGGCAGGGTATGTATTCTGGAGGGAGAACCTAATCTGTGCTTTATGCTCTCTAATTGCTCCTGTAATTGGATGTGTATGTCTATACCCACTGCAGTGGTTGTAGCTCCATCTTCCATCTTAGGAAGATGACATTACTGAATCACATCTGCTACACCTGGCACAAGGATATCAAGTTTAGAGTGAAAATAGAATTTTAATTAAACTTAGTAGGATGTGTGGGAAAGGAGAAGAACGGACATCTAGGGGTTTTACTGTTGTATTGATTTATTTTGGTTTTGTCTTTTCTGACTTTTTTTTTTTTATTTTTAATTTTTACTTTTGTATTTTTCCCAGTTTCTCTTATTTATTCCCTGGGAGCCTGTGGCAGTTGGTGTTATATTTGCACAGTTCTGAGTAACATGACTTTTGGCCATAGGCTGCATCAATTCTCACTGCAAATATCTGATTGCCTCCTGACCAGCAGCTAACCCTGCTCTCCAGCTGTTCAGTGATATCCTATGCTCCCATTAGTCAGTGTAATGTGTTACTGGCCTTCTCACATCCGTCCCGTTCCTTCACCATCTTCACCCTGCTTTTATTCCTGCTTTCCTCCTTCCTGTCAAGTGCTCTGAGAGTCCTCCCAGCTTCCTATGAATCACATTACTTTTCAGTAGCTGGAAGGAAGAATTACATAGTGATCCATGGACACTGCTACAATGGATGACCAGGCTGTCAAATGTTTGAAAGTGATGTAGGAGGAATGTTTCTTGCCAGTTTGAATAAGTATCTGAAAGCTGAGATTTGCAGTAAGTGTACAGGTTCTCGGCTTGTCTGGGCAGCAGCTGCCTGCCTGCAAGAGCTCTGGGAAGAGAAATTAAACTGTGGCATGACTGTGCTTGTAAAAAATGTCAATATTTGCCTGCTGTGTTGTTGACAATTTTTAGTTCTTCTTGTAAAATGTTCCCTAATTAACCACTGGCATGAGACTGTTCATGGGAATTAGATGTTTAATTTTTCAGAAAGAAAGGAAGAAATATTTTGCATCCAGCTGGGAGGAATTGGTGGCTGTGCCCAAAGTCTTGATATTACTAAATCAGTTCTTTAAATGAAATGGAGAGTAAGATTAAGGCTTGTAAAAGTTGCATGATAATTTAGTTTCTTTCTTATTGGTGTGACATGTATGATACGCTGCTCCTCTGATTCTTTGCTCAGTATTTTATCTGGGTGTGCACAAATATGCTGCTTGAGCTGGGTCACACTTCCTTTGCCCTTACAATTCTTCATGAGCAGTGCAATTAAACAGCTCATGAAAAATGGTATACTAGTAGAATTTGATTTAGGACAGTGTTTATCACGCTTCAAACCAGTGTGTCTTAGGCCTATCTTGGTGTTGACATATAAAGCTCACAGAGAAAATGACATTATTAAAGGTATTCAGCTGCTAATCATATGCTACTCTTACACCCCTTAGGAACTTTTTCCCTATATACACACACCTGCTTCCTGTAAGAGAGAATCCTCTAGAATGTTAAGTATGCTCAAATTTGTGTTAATATCTGTATTTTGGCACCAGAATTGGTATGGACCCTTAGTCTATGATGTAATATACTTCTGATGCTTCTAAAATAGTGATTTTCCTATTTGTTAATAATAGGTGCCTCAGCTTTACTCTAAAGTGAAAAATAGAGGTAGTTGAAAAAGATCTCAGATGGAGTAATTTTCATTAAGAGGTAAGTCTGCGGACAGCAGAAAGCCTAATATAGGATCATTCCTGCCAGATACAAGGAAGTATTGTAGTGAAATTCTCACAGATAATACTTTTATGGAAATAGGATATTTTATAGCAGCTACAAAATTGTGCTTCAAAAATGAAGGACATAGGGAAAATCAAAAGTGCTGCTTTGCTTCCTCCATCTGTGTACAGAGGATGTCAGTCTTCTAATGCATGGTGAAAGCATGATCCCCTATTTTGTGGGAAAGAAGGCTTCCATGTGCCTGGAACTAGTAAAGCAGCAACCAGTACTCTGGAATTGGCTCTTCAGGAGCAATGGCTCTTAATGAATAAATCAATACTTCTCAATGCTCTGTTTCTTACTGTTTATTATATGCATAATGTTTAGAGAACATGTGGATGTACAGTTATTGATAATTATTATATATGTTAATTACATTATTATGTAATAACTATTATTGTAATATGTAATGAATATATTGTAAATGATGTGGGCTAGCTGAAAAATTAATGGTCTTGAAACTTGGAAGCTGTTTCTAAGAATGTGTGATGACTTGCAGATTTTTTAATTAAATAATTGAAACCATCTTTGTTTACTCAAAAATGTGTCTGGTTTAGTAAGGATGTGCAGTGCAGTGAAATAAATTTCTAAATTATTTTCTATGTAAAAGCTTTAGCACAGGAACGATTTCTCTTGTATTACATTTGCACCACTTTTTATGTTTTGAATAACATTTTCAGATACCAAGTGACTCCTCAGAAATACCATAAAATGAGAAAAGCTTAAGGGCAAGTTGTGCCGTTAGTGAGTGATGATACTTCTATCTGGCAGTTCAGTTGGCCTGAATAATACAAGGTTTATGTGATTTATTATCTTACAGCGCTGAAGTAGTCTACTAATACAAATGTTTCTATTAAAAAAGAAAGTGAACTTGCTAAATGGAAAAGATAATGTTTTATTAATTTTTCTTTTTGGTTTTATATTCTCATGCCCTGCAGCTCTAGTGCAGCTGCTGTAAGTGCAAATGCAAATACCAACTTGCTTAATGGGGTAATTAAAGGCAGTGGAGGAAAGTTATGTAATGGATACTCACTAAGTGTAAAATATATTCAAGCCATACCATATGATATTTTAAACTGTAGAATTGTCTCCTGAGGTTGGAAAGGCATTGCATATCGCTTCTGAAATAGTTTTTTTTTTTTCTGAAATTGAATATAAAAAAAGAAAAAGGCCCTTCCTTCGTTCTGCAGAATTTAAAATCTTTTTGTTGATTTTACTTGAATAGGGTAATTTGACATTTCTTCCCATTATTAACCCAGCTTCCTGATATAGTTAAAAAACAATGTATTGAAATCCTGGCTAACAGCTGCATTATCAGAAAGACCATTATAGAAAAACAGTTTTCAGGAAAAATGCTTTGTCTTCAGATTGTGTTCATCATTGCTCTCCACATCTTTGTGTAACTGAATGTAACTGAGGATGGACTCCAAGGACCAAGAGTATTGTGTAGTTTAGCAGGGGAAATAAAAGCTGTTTAACATGTTCAGAAATCTGTGATTAGATAATTGAAGACTTTTGTTTTCAAAATGACAAGGTTTTGAAACTGGACTTTATTTGTCTTTTTAAAACTACTGTGTAATATTTTGAGACAGCTCCCAATACACTGGACTTCACAAATCTTTCCGAAGACCTAGTATTTGACTTACTCACTAGAACTTTTTCCTTTGGTAGCAAAGTGTAAAAGTCAAGTGTAATTCGCAGTACAGCCATAGTGATAAAGTTATAAATATAGAGAATTCAGTCTACATTTGAAAGGAGATTTTCTACATTTTAAAGAACAAAGCATAAACTGGCTTTGCTATTAAAATGAATGTATAAGGAACTACAAGTTTTGAATGAATTAAATAAAAGTTTGGGCAAAATGTATAGTATGGCATCAAATTGAGCCAAGGGAGGTTTAGATTGCATATTAGGAAAAACATTCTTCATGGAAGGGGTTGTCAAGCATTGGAACAGGCTGACCAGGGAAGTGGATGAGTCACCATCCCTGAAGCTGTTCAAAAGATGTGCAGTTGTGGCTCTTTGGGACGTAGTTTAGTGGTGGACTTGGCAGTGCTGGGTTAACAGTTGGACTCCATGATCATAAAGACTTCTTCAGCCTAAAGGATTCCCTCATTCTATTATGAAGTGTTAGATTCTGATACTGGAAGCCTTGAAACTGGTGCTCCCATGGCAGATGAAATTTGGTCTTTTTGCTTTAGGTAGGATCCAGTTTGTTTCAGTCCTGAGCTAGCAATATCAGTATCACCCACTGTTTTTCCTCTCCTTCCTGTCCTCAAACCACTCTCCTGTCAAAGATTTTCTTTTCTAATTCCTTACCGAATATTCTAGTCTGCAAATTTGTTTCCACTGCCCACCATGTGTGTTTATGGAGACAGTGTTGGGAACACAGGGAAGCTGCTCCAGGTCTGCCTTGCAGTGACAGACGTAAGTGCCAGCAAAGTCTGTGCTTGACTGCTTCAGTGATGCTTCTCATGCTGGCAGGATTGCACCTGTGTAGTGAGTCTCATACAGAAGGTGGAGTAATGAAATGTAATTGGTGTAATGAAATCTTTGATCGGTGTTCTGCGATTACTGCCTCTGCTAGGAGTTTCATGATTTGTGATTCTTAAACCTTTATTAGAGTTCTAAGTGTTCTTTTCTTCCTTTGCATAGATCAAGAGGTGTATCTCTGGTGCAAGACAGTCTCTGCTTGCTAAGTTTCAAACTCTTCTGTCTTGAAAAAGTATTACGATAGTATTTTTAGGGAATTCATTGCCAGATGCTTGTTTGTTAAATTGTGGGTGTTGTGGTTTTTGGTTTGTTTGTTTGAACTAACTCCTTATTCCCCACTCCAAAAATAGAACCCAGTCAAAACAAACCCAAAATCATGACCACAAGAATTACCCTAAGTATGGTTGTAGAATAACTAGATTTGGTTTGGTTGTAGAATAGCTAGATTAAATTAGTAATAATCCACTAAAATATGGTTTGTCAATGGAAATTGTTACTATCAAGCACAGGCATTACTCTCATTAACTGTATATTTGAGGCTACTATTTAAATTGAATAATGTTTTATATACATTACAGAAACATTCCAAAAGACATAATTTCATTTTTATGGAATCTCTAATAATTTTTTTTTGTTACTGTAGGAAAAATAGGATTAGGATTTTCTCTCTCTCTTGCAGGGTGTGGTTGGTGGGAGGGTGCAATCAGTTGTTAGATTTTAGTACTGATGCATTTCTCACTCTTCTGTTTCATGTGCTTTTCTCACCTATCATGAGAAATTTAGTGTTGCTTTTATCTGTTCTCCTTCATGAATGCAGAAGGTAAGTCTTCATTTCATTAAAAAAAAAGAAGTCTTCCCAGAGATTTTTCATTTTGGAAGTATTTCCTGCTTACCTAAGCTTATTTATTGATCTGATTCCTCAATTCCAATGGAGTTACTAGTTAAGATGTTACATTGATATTAAAAGCTGTGGTTCACTGTCTCCACTTGGTAATTTTGCTAGATTTGCTTGTTTTGGTTTTTTTTTTTTTTCATCATTTCTCTTCTGGAGTTTAGCTGAGGGCTTCTTCTTGAGTTGAAATAAAGTTGTTTTGAAAATCTGTTATAAAAATATTATTTCTGATGTCTAAAATCTCATCTCTTATGAGACTGTAAGATACATTCTTTTAGAGTCTGTTAGATAAGAGTCTAACAGTAGTGATTCACAAAGACACGTGTGCTGTTGTTAATCCAGAGTGATGGACTGCGTATACATTTTGTCTGGTACTATTTCAGCTGGACACGCTTAAAACTGTCACACTGTGATTACGTTAAAGTTACATGATGTTATATGAATGTCAGAAATCTGATTGGTAGACATACTTTTGTTTAATGTATAAATATTTAATGTATATTTAATTGTGACCATTTTTAGTTACGCATAGAGTTAGATATTGTAGTTGAAATGTTCCAGCAGTGGAATTTTTTCTTCCTCTTGTCCTTTTTTATTATTAATTTTTTACCTTTAGGCCTTTACAGAGCTGAGTTACTCTTTGGCAATATCGAGGTGGGGGTTACTGTGGACCCGGAGCTGGCAGCTGTCCCTGGCTGCAGCAAGAGACAGGGTTCCCCTGCGGTCTGTGGACACTGCTGTTGCCACCACCGCTGTGTATTGAGCACTGGGGGCTCTTAGCAACACCTGCTCCTCTGCTGGCTGGCTCTTAGTAGCACACTTTCCTAAGACCCTTATGAATCCTACTGGGCAAAAATTGCACAAGACTGTTGTCAGTTTGAGTCTACCATATTGAGGGTTTGAGTTTTTAAAATTCTTTTTATATTTCTACCTCATCTCTGAAATCTGCATGCTTCTCCACAGAATTGACTGCTAACACTCCAAAACATAAAGCAATTCCGACTCTATCAGTCTTCAAATGAACTCAGAATATGGTGTCTTTCTCCTCCCTCCCTGCCCAGAGCTGAAATATCTCCAATGTTTTTAACGTGTTCCCTCACCATGACAATTGAACATATGTAAAAAAGCCAAGAATTTTACATGGCAACAGTTGAATGCTTGTAATAGTAATAACGATTTTTAAAAAGTGCTTGATAGGACTATTTTTCCCTTGAAATGTATTGACTGACACTTCTTTGGACCTTGTCTTTAATTCTGTATTTTCATGGAATCATAGAATGGCTTGGGTTGGAAGGGACCTTAAAGATCATCTCATTCCAACCCCGCTGCAATGGGCAGGGACACCTTTCACTAGGCTAGGTTGCTCAGAGCCCCATCCAACCTGGCTTTGAACACTTCCACGAATGGGGCATCCACAACTTTGCTGGGCAATCTGTTCCAGTGTCTCACACTCCTCACAGAAAAGAATTTTTTCCTAATATCTAATCTAAACCTACTCTCAGTTTGAAACAATTCCTCCTTGTCCTGTCATTTTTTACTTATCTAAATAGTCTCTCTCCAACTTCCCTGTAGGCTTTCTTCAGGTATTGGAAGTCTGCAGTTAGGTCACCCCAAAGCTTTGTCTTTTCCAGGCTGAGCAGCCGCAGTTCCCCCAGCCTGTCCTCACAGGAGAGATGCTCCATCCCTCTAATCATCTTGTTGGCCTGTCTGGACTTGCTCCAACAGGTCCATGTCCTTCCACTGCTGGGGACCCCAGGGCTGGGTGCAGTGTTCCAGGTGGGGTCCCACCAGAGCAGAGCAGAGGGGCAGAATCCCCTCCCTGGCCCTGCTGCCCTCGCTGCTTTGGTTGCAGCTGCTTTGGACACGTTTGGCTTTCTGGGCTGTGAGTGCGCATTGCTCATGTCCAGCCTCTCATCCACCAGCACCCCCAGGTTCTTCTGGTCAGGGCTGGTTTCAACCTGCTTATCTCCCAGCCTGTATTGATACTGCGGGTTGCCCCCACCCAGATGCAGCACCTTACATTTGGTCTAGTTAAACCTCAATTTTATGTGTTTTATAGCATATTTTATATATGTTTTATATAACCTCTAAGGGACTTCAAGGTTATCTGATTAAGATGAGTGTACTCAGCAGCCAGGCTTTGATAAGTTGTGGGAAGAAGTGCCTGGTGGAATTCTAAATAGAAATTTAGCATCTATCTAGAAGTGAGAAATGAAAAAACTATGAAGGAATATGCATCAGCTGAATTGAAAAATCTGTTATTGGCCACAGTGCAAAAAAATAACTGGGATCATTGTTGAATTGTGTTGTTTCTGTTGAAGAGCGCTCTTTTAGGAAACAGTGATATTTTATATTTTACATAATAGCCTGACTTTAATTTTCAAAATCAGTGCCCATGAAATTTGCACTTGATAACTTGTTTTTTAGAGTGGCAGAATAATCTGGACTGGTTGGTAATTTGGATTTATGTGGGTAAAGTATGATTTGATGTAACCAAAGTAAAAATGATGCCTCTAGAAACAAGAAGTGCAGGCCTTATTTTCAGAGGGCTCCTGAATTCTTGACTGAGGAAAACAGTGACTCTAGAGAGGGCTTAGGGAGTCAGAGAAGAAAAAGTAACTCCTCAAGAGCAACCAGTTCGACAAATATTAGTTCAGTCTCTGGCTGTGAAATAGTGTAGGAAAGACTAAAAGTCAGCATTTATTATAAAGACTAAAGAGTTGTTTTAATCTGTGAAATCAATACTGGAAATGTTCTCGATGATTGCTGTTGATAGTTTAAAAGCGTGCAGAAGAGCAGGAGAAGATGTAGAAAAAAATCACATAAATATTGCTTGACGAAACTGCAAAAACCCTTGTTTATTTCACTGATAGCAAGCTTCAGTATTACTTGGTATAAGATGCATAAATTCCTTCAGATGGGGAATAAATATTGGGTGCCAGAAATATTCTGTTAAAATAAATGTGTTTTTGAAAACTGGAATGGATTACATGTAGTGATATGGAAATATTTGGGGGAGTTTAAGTTTTGGTAATAATCAAGCAAAATCTGGTCCAGTAAATCCTAGGAACATATGAAACTCTGGGACAACATATTTTGCAGGCAGAGTTGTGGTGTGAGGAGGACAAGTACCCCATTGTAGTCCATCTGTGTTGTAGTGGACACAGGTAAGATAGGCTGGGATTTGATATTTCCAAGGTTGAGTTGATATTCTGTAATTTCATAATTTTAATTTCATAAATCTCTTCTTTTGGTGAAGAGTTTGATTTTTAAAATTATTTAAATAACGATTTCAATTATTTCACATGATTTCCTTTAAAAATAGTTGATGGGGCTTGTTTTGGGAAGGGACGGTTGTATAAAAGTTACAGGCCAGTTTTTGGTGGTAAGGAGGGGTCCATTACTGTCAAATATCTTGTGTTGTGCACTTTGGTTATGATCAAAGGGGGTAACTTTAGGTATGGTGATAATGAATTCAATTAATATTAAAAAAAAACAAAAAAATCATTGCCTTGCTGGGTGCTAAGATACACGTATGTAGCCCAGCCCTAAGCTCTCAAATCTACATTCCAGCCTGGCTTTGGAGCATTTTTGCTTGGCTGTGGCAGCCGTGTTTGTCTGCATTTTATTGTTGTTGGCAGGTTGCAGAGGCTGTTCTCTCCCTACCTAGCCAGATCTCTACAGGTGTGTGTCATACTGGAAGCATAAGAAAGGTTCAAGATGATGTGGAAACTATTACATGTTTATGGTCCTAATTTTGTAAATGCTTCTCAGTCCAAAACAGTGATTGGCTGGAAGGGAAGTTAATGAAAAGCATGAGAACGGGGAATATAGTGGTTTATGAATGGAAGTGCTAAAGAACTGTAATTACCATATAAATGGGATTTTTTTTATTGATACAGAAGGCAGGAACATACTCCAAATTTGGAAGGCAGATAACATGGGCTTAATCTGATTTAGGTGTCTGTAGCTGAGTTCGTAACATGACACCTCTTACATATTCAAAGTGTGTTTTGATAGTTTAGGGCAAGATTCATCTGACTGGTTTTAGAAATATACTTCCAGGCAAGATAAATTGTATCTTATTGACTAGGTCTTTATTGACTGTAATGAAATATAGCTGAAATGTAGATAACAACAATGGACACTGATGAATCCTATTCAAGATATGTATTCAGGAACTCCACAGGCAGTGCAATATTGCACATTTACATCAAAAATGCATGTACTTTCTGAAATCATTGTGAGAAAATTATACCCGTTCTTCCCAGCATAGCAGTATGAAAGTTCATGCACTTGATTAACAGAGAAAAAATAAATTCAAATGCTTTGTATAGTTGACTGATTTATGCTGAAAAATGCTCTTTATCTTTGAACTCTCAGATTGCAAGTCAGACTGGATTGTGTAACTTTTGTTTCAGAACATTCTGTGCAGATGCGATTGAACAGATATGTGAAGAAAGAGTTCTTTCAAACAAAAGCTGAGCAGATTTCTCTAGGCATTATGTATCCTGGATACAATTAATATTGGCCTGAGAAGACACCCTAGTCCTAATAAATTGCACTAAGCTTTTAACTGGTATTTTGGAGTGAGGGGAGATATTTTCTGATTCTGACCCATCTTCCTCAACTTTCTCCCCTTCAGATGTATTTTATCTAAGCTTCCTGTTGTATTTGTTCATGTACTTTTCCACACAGATGTGGAGGCTTATTTATATACTTCAAAGAAATAATTTTGCAGGAAGTACAAGTATTTTAATGT
Source organism: Dasyornis broadbenti (assembly GCA_013397935.1). Taxonomy (NCBI): domain Eukaryota; kingdom Metazoa; phylum Chordata; class Aves; order Passeriformes; family Dasyornithidae; genus Dasyornis; species Dasyornis broadbenti. Next base: position 598,926 of record VZRN01005529.1, read on the forward strand.
GTCTGCCAACATACCCGGATTATACTAGACATTGTTCTTTTCACCTTTATTAATGTTGTTTGATAAAATAGTTAACGTCTAAAAGCGTTTGTTTTTGATTTTTAATATAACTTGGGTATTGAAATTGAATGAGTTGGTATCTTTTAATGAGAATATTGAGATCTTTCGTATGGGTTGAAGTGTTAATACTGTGAATATGCAATATAGTAAAATAATAGAGCTTTGATGACTGAGTGAAAATAACAATGGGATGTTGGTAGCTGCCAGGAGCACTGTGCTTTTGTATCAGCTGGCAAGCAGGCATCTGTATCACCTGAAGTTTTTAATCAATACATTTCAAATTCAAGAGAAATTGTTAAAATGCATGGAGGAAAGTCTTAAAATGGCCTTCCTGGTTAGTCATGAAACAAGGAAAGGAATTTTTTCTTCTTTATAATAATATTGAAATATTGAAGCATCTGCATCCTTTCCAGTTTTGTGGAGAATGCAATTGTCAATAAAGTTCAAAACACAGGACTGAAGCAGTTGGAAGAATATTTATTCATTAAATGTACGTGACATAATATCAGTAGACAGACTGTGGTAGCCTTAAAATGTCCGTGGTGGGAGGTGAAACAGAGAACTTTAGAATTCAAGAATAATAATTTCTGTTGATTTCTACTCTCTTGTTGAATAGAATAAAAGAATGTGAGCCCCAAGTGATCAGGCATGTATTGGCCACTTGGGTTTCTTCTGTGGCTTTGAACTATTCATTGTAACACCTTGAGCTACTTCGATGTGTGAGTTCCAATAATTGATTTAACATTTTAGATCTGTTTAGTGTTTTGTCAGAGAGTAAAGGAAACTTCTTAAGTGCTGTGTTGTGGTATGTATCCTTCTGATCGATGGAAATTCCATGGAAATTCTGTTTTGAAAGCTAAAGAGCAGTGATAGCACTTCTTGTTAATGAAACAGCTCACATTTGTATTCAGAACGGTAATGGGGGAAGAGGGGGAAATATCCTTTTCGGTAATTAAAAGTGCTAAAATGCTGTCCTTTGATGTGATTTCTTAGTTATTTTGTTTCTGGTTTTATACAGTTTCTGCAGGAATTTGCAAGGCCAAGCTTTTATTCCAGATTCTACAGGAATGCTGAGTCCTGAAGCTTTGCTTGCCCTATGTGCTGGTATCACACACATGTGCACAGAATGGGATTTGGGATTAGATTTACGTGCCGAAATGTTGCGCCATTATCTCCCTTGATACCTCTTGACTATTTAACCTCCCTTTACAAATGAATAGATGTCCAGCCATTAAAAGGAAGGTGTTGTGTTGTGTGCTTTTGCACAAATTTCCATCCTATCTGAAGGAAGTTTGAAAGAAGTGAAGGGTTTGATACACAGCAAGAGCTGCCAAGGGCTTTGTGCTTCTTAGGACACGACTGCACTTGGCAACTTCGAGGCACATGGCTGAGATGGCTGCTGTTCAGCCTAGCTGAGGGAATGGCCTGCAGCTGTGCTCTTTCCGTGCTAGGGATGTTCTGTTTGCTGTGGAGATCTGCTCCTGGTGCAGTGCTGACCTCAGGTGTTCCTCAAGGCAAGGTTCTGTCTGTTGCTGTCTTATGCCCCGCGACCCTCAGATGCTGATGCCCTAAAAGCCATCGCAAGTGCCTGCCTCCCCAACATCTCCCTCAGTGGCCAGGCAACCACAGCTCCCACCATGCCACCACCCTTCCTCACAAATCACCATCAGAAAGTTGTGCTTTCAAGCACTTTATTTATAAACACATGGGTAAAAGTCATTAAATATACACAAAGTAAGTTAGTTTTTGGTAGATAATTGGAATTGGTAATTAATTGAGAAAAGTGGAATGATGGCCTAATGGAGGTGAAGCATATATTTTTGCAAGGATTTAACTCAGCTTTTAACTGAAAGATGCAAGGAAGTGTAAGCAAATGAAGGAAAATACTTCTATTGAAATCTTATTTTATAATCCAAATTAGCATCTTCATGTTATATCCACAGCATACTCTAAATTATTCTTGCAAGCCTAATTGTTTTTGGTTTTGTTTTGCTGGTTTTAGAAATCAGGCAGGTACATACTGAAGGACTAACAAGAGCTAATTTCCAGCTTTTATCTACCTTCATACAGTGGTTGAGAATACTACTTCCCAGCACACTTTGTAGAAGGATCTCATTTCAGATAATATTTCTTTTTATTGTTTTTTCTGTGATTAGCCTCAGCTTCCGTATCTGCCAACTAGCCTCTCTGAGGAGTTTACATATAGGAAACATGTATTTATATATAATTTTCAGGGAAATAATCAGGAAAACTAAATAATAAATCTTCTAGCAATGCAAGGTGGATGAAAAAGTAGCTTTAGAGGTATTTGTTATACATATTCAGTCTGTATTAAACTCAGACTTCTCTTGTACAGCTAATATTTCTTGTTGTAAGGTCTAGTATATAAATATAAACATATGTATTTCATTTAAACATTGAGTTATCTTATTTTTGCTTCCTTTGGTAATATTTAGAAGCTTCTTTTTGTAGTTCATGTTAGCTTCATTCTTTTTTTTTTCCCCGCATGAAACAAGATCATGTGCACAGTATGAAAGCTGAATCTTGAGGAGAAGCATGTCCGTGGGTGCTAATAATGAAATGAAAACTTTTTTATTTTCAGTATATAGTTTGCTTGGACTATAAATTAATTAAAGCACTATATAATTCTGTAAAACTTCTGTTTTTTGGATAATAAACCCATCTCTGTATTTTTTTATTTGTCTTCTGTGTTAAAGTTATTCCTTGACTTCCTACTCCTATATAATTTTTTTTCAGTTACAGAACCATAGAAGTCAGGACTACAAATAGACATTTCATCACTAGCAAGAAATATCTCTATAGAATTTGATTTCTTTTTGGTGCTGTTTTTTTTCCAGTAGCTCTTACAATAAATTATCTGATAATATGTTCCTCTTTTGCTATTTATCAGCAGTTTAGTGTCGGTCTGTCTTTCAGGAATAGGACACATGTTCCATTAACTTTCATGCCTCCCTAGCAGTCTTGATAATGGAATGATAGATGTTGAAATAACAATAAGATATAAGAGAACTCTCCAGGAACATATTGTGCTTACATAATTCCATATTTGAACAATCTGATATTTTTCTTACACTGTAAACGAAAAAAAAAAATCTTGATAGAATGTTGGGGTTATATGACTCCATTTTAATTTACATGTGCTTTCACTTATTAATGAAAGTGTTTATGGTTTTATAGGCAAGTCCTAACTTAAGTCATAAAATATTGCTGCTTACAATTATGAGTTAATAAGAGTTTCAAGCAGTCAACAGAGCCATGATTTTGCAATCTTTTATAGCTTACAACCCTCACACCTTGCATAACAAACAAAAATTGCCTAAAATACCTCTATTGACCTTGATTGGGAGATTTTGCAACAGTGAATTTGGATTTATTCCAAATTCTGTTATTATTCTGAAAACAGTAGAAACTGCTCATACGTGAATTTCTTAAACTGTAGCCTACAGTTCCAAATGACTGAAGACTGAAACATTACTAATATAATTTCTCTGTGTGTGATCAGCATTCTTGAGATGCTTTGTTAGAATGGTTAGAGACCTTGGGTTTACAAACAATGTCTTTATACAGCTATCCTCAGTAAACATAAACTGCATTGTAGTTCAAAATCATGGATACTGAGCAACAACACTGACTGGTGCAAGACATTTGTTTTTTCTGTGAAGTCTTTTTTCTGAGCAACTACCAGCACTGCTTAGCACCTTTGTTGATGATCAGCAAGTTTGCTGATAACACTGAGCTGTGTAGGGCTGTCAGCAGACTTGAGGGAAGGGATGCCATCCAGAGGAACCTTGGCAGGCCTTGACCCATGTGAATGTCTTGAAATTCAACATGGGCAGGATAATTTCAAGCACAAATAGTGGCTGGGTGGAGAATGGATTGAGAGCAGCCCTGAGGAGAAGGGCTGGGGGGTGTTTGTGCATGAGAAGCTTGACACGACCACAGAGTATGTGCTTGCAGCTCAAAAAGACAATCACGTCCTGAGCTGCATCAAAAGCAGCACGACCGGCAGGTTGCGGGAAGAGATTCTGCCTCTCTGCTGTGATAAAACCCCCAAATGAAGTTCAGCTGTATCAATCTGTGCAGCCCCCAACACAAGGATGTGGACCTGTTGGAGTCCAGAGGAGGACCATGAAGATATTCAAAGGTCTGGAGCACCTTTGCAATGGTGAAAGGCTGAGATAGTTTGGGTTTTTAGCCTGGAGAAGAGAAGGCTCTGAGGAGACCTTAAAACACCTTTTGGGTACCTACAGGAGGCCTGCAAGAAAGCCAGAGAGGGACTTTTTACAAGGGCAGGTAGTGATAGAACAAGGGAGAATGGCTTTAAATTCAAAAAGGGTAGCTTTAGATTAGAAATTAGGAAGAACTTGTTTATTGTGATGGTGCTGAGACATTTGAATCAGTTGTCTGGTGAAGTGGTGGATATCCTATCCCTGGAAGTGTTTTAGGCCAGGTTGGATGGGACTTTGAGCAACCTGGTCTACTGGAAGGTGTCTCTGCCAATGTGAGGGGGATTGGAACTAGATGATATTCAAAATGACTTCCAACCCAAACCATTCTGTGATTCTATGAACAAGACATAGACAAAAATAATTAAAAAAAAAAAAAAAAAGAGTTAAGTCCTGTTTTGAGAATTGTTATTCTGTAAATATCTAAAGGTAAGTTTAGTGTTGGTGCACCAATCTGTGCAAGCTTGTCCTGCAACTGCAAACACTAGTAGTCTGTAGAATGCAGCAATGGAGGCTGTCTGATCTTCTAAATATTAGTTGAAAATATATGAAGGTACTTCTCTAGTGTAAGAGTTGTCATTTACTCTGTACTGAGAGTGCAGCTGGTGAATGAGTGCAGCATTATCAAAGAGATCTCAAAAGAAAGTTTCTGGTGTTGGAAATACCTATGGGAGTCATTTATGAGTATTGTAAAAATGCAAATCTCTGTTCAACAAGACATCACTGAAGAAGAACTTGAGCTAAATGATAGAACAATCAGTGTTATGGTAGGAGAACTCTGCAGACAGAAAGCACAGCATTTGAACAATCAGGCCACTGCTTTGTTCTAAAATTAAATAAATGCATAAAAAGGGAAAGCTTTGCACAACCTGTATTTTTTTTGGCTACAGAAGATATTAGAAAGCTGAACTTCCACAAGACAGTTTGCACAAGCTAGTTGTTGATTTTGCTTAGTTTATAGCTGCAGAACATTAATGAACTACGTGTCCAAAAAAAAATCTTTTGAAAATTAGATTTCTGAAAGAAAATGTCTAATATGTGTTCAGACTAATCTTGTCAGTAATTGAATATTCTTTTAGTCCTCACAGTACATTGTAAAACTCAGTAAATTTTAAAATGCTGTGATGAAAAGTAGGAAGTGGTCAACTAAGAGTATCAGCCTCTTGGTCAAAATACCTAAAAATAACCAATAATGTGATGTACTTATGAGGTGTTCCATAAAAATAAGGTTATTTTGGAAATGTTTTCCTCATTGTCTTTTTCTTTTTAGAAGATCTGTTATTTTTGGTAAAAATAAATTCTAGAGTCTTATCAAACTGAAAATATTGAGATATGATGGTAGATTAGTTCACTTTAGTACAACAGATTTTCTGTTGTGGATTTATGTGTGCATATTTACTTGAGCTTGCTGGGTATTAGATTATATCTAAGCAGTCTACTTAAACATACCATGTTCACCTCAATTTGGAGAAAATAGGTCAAATTCTGACATCTACTGTGACTTCTTTGAATTAGAATTCTGTCTTTCTGCTGCAGACCAACTGATGGCAAATTTAGCTTGAAAATATTTAGGGTTCATCATCTTTGCTATGTTGGGAGAGAAGCTTCAGCTTCAAATTTATTGTAAAATGTAAAAATTGTGTTTTGCACATTTCTCTTGTGTCACATCAAGTGAAGAAAGGTCTTTGCTCGCTCTACTTTAGAAAATGTGGTGTGCATATTAAGTTCTGTTTTTTATTACTCTAGGAGTTCAGTTTTGTCCATTGGGGATGGATTGCTGCCAGGGTAGTATAACCCTTCACCAATGGCATAGGTAAGGTAAAAAATATCCTTATCTGGAGTGTACTGTAAGGTCTATATGTAAGTGTTGTGAAATCCTGTTTTATAAAGCCAGGAGCAGCTGCTCATGTATTCAGCTCTGTGTTAGTGTAATAGGGAATGGGAAACAGAAGGTAGAAGCTAGAACAGTGCAAGAATAACCCAGCCTCTGAAGGATCTCAGAGGTCTTGCCTTGGTGAGGCCAGAACCCTTCTGCTTATTTGTAAAGGGGTGAACCTTTGTGGCTCCACTATGAAGAAATGTACTGTCAGCTCTAATGAAAACTGTTGGTCTCAGAAATTACACGGAAAGACTGAATGTTACTATAAAAACACTTCATGTCAGAATATGAAAATATTGCTTATTTGTGCTGAAAATAATCATATTCCAGATGTTTTATACACATTCCAAACATTACACTTATTTAAGTGTACCAAAAATAACTGCTTGACAACATATTTTGTAGATACGTACATAGTAAACCTTGCTCCTCTTTCCCCCATGGTGTATCACAGATGGAGTAAATGGGGCTGTAACTCCCCTGGGTTCTTAAAAATGCGCTGCCTTAGTTCAGATGCTGTAGCTGCATCATTGCCTTGCTACTAAAACTGTCTGACTCAGTCTGGCATACTGGATGCAAAGCCCTGCTAGATTAAACTGACAGTTTTGCTTAAAATCTCTTTATGGATTGTTAATCACCAAAACAGAGGCTATTCTGCAAATATTTACTGGACTGCAAGTGTTCTTATGCGTGGATAATCTGGTAGATTTGAAAGGCGATGGTGAGCAGCTATTGTGAATTGGTGAACAGCTATTCTGAATTAAGGACCATGTTAAATACCAAAGTAGTAGCTATAACAAGAGTTTTGATTTATCTAATTAAAATTCTTGTCTTTCAGTTTGGTATAAGTCTCTCCCTGGAGTTCAAGGAAAGATTTCAGGATTTTTTCTTAGAATGATCATTTTTAAATGACAGGAGAGATGATTGAAGTGAATAAAAGCTTTGTCTAGAAACACTTTGGATGTGTTGAATTTCCTTTTTCATTCATGATGTATGTTGAAACACAAATTACAGTTGGAATTCATGAAAATCTGTCTGCTTCTACATCCACCTCCCTTCCTTATTTTTACCACAAGCTTTCACAAATATTTTACTATAAATATGTATGTGGATCTGTGAAATCTGTTTTAAAGATGATTTTTTCCTCACATTTTTTTTTTCCCCAGAGTGCTTTTTCCTCCCCCTGAATTGTGGTTTGGTGTTTTGCTACTTACATACGTTGATGAATTAAAATTTAAGTAACCTATTAATTCAGTTGAGGAGTTTGTTTCCTGTCAAAGGATTTGTTTTTAAATTTTGGGTCTTACTCTTTCCTTGCCCCATGACAAACATATCGAGGAAATTAATGTTCCAATCTTCTTGAAAAGCACATTTAACAGGAAAGGAAGGGCTGTATTTAAAGTAGGAAAGGAAAGTGTTAATTGTAATAGGATTTTGAGGAACATCATTACCATACAGAATTAACTTATTGTATAAACAAAATTATATCAAGGAGGTGTCTAAGTAGAAGAAATGCAAATTGTGGCATGTAGTAAGATAAATGTTTTGCTAATACAGCTCATAGGTTGTCTAAATATGTTGTGTTCGTTTGATAGTTTCTGAATCCTAGTGCTGACTGAAATGTCTGTAAACTTTTGCCTTCTTTTATAACGTCTAACATGCACAAAAAAAAACTTCTGTTTTTTTTTTATTTTTGAAATTATTAATTTAGCTAAAGCATTTTCTGATTTTTTCAAAATCATGCATGACAGCCACAAAAGTCCCAGCTGAAAGCAATGTAATGGGCAGAGGTGAGGAAGACAGCAGTTGAGGGATGCTAGAAAGGTGAAGGTAATTCTCATTTCAGCCATGTGGCTAAGTGCATTTGACTCAAAGGGATGTCAGGTGAATTCTTTAACTCATACAAGTGCTCTTAAAACTTACTTCCTCTGTGCCCTTTCAAAGTGTGAAAATTTCTGAATGACTTAATAAGTTTTGAAATATTTTAATTTCCTCAGTTTTCCTTACATGTTTATCAGACTTCCACTATGGTTAAGGTAGCAATATGGAAGCAGGCATAAAATAAAGATATTTTTTGAAGGTACCATTAATATAAAACTTTGTGGTAGAGAAGTATCTCCGCTAAAGACAAGGTCCAGCCTGTCTAACACACTGCATGTTTAGCTGTCATCTGGTGGAGAGTGGAAGGCCTCCTGATGCACCATCCATTCCCAGGCCCCCTCCCAGAGGGGTCTTGTACCACATCACACAGTCTTGCCTGCTGCTTGGCCCCCTTCAGCTCATTCATTGCCCTACAAGCCTTGGCAGCGCAGCACCCTCAGAACTCTCATTCTTTTGCACCATTTAATGGGCTAGCTAAAATTTAGAGTTGCACAGTTATTTTTGTGGCTCTTGCGCTGTTTTGGATAGCACAGGCATAGGTCTTGCACTTTTCCTGTGCTGATTTCCTGATTCACAGTCTGTGCCAGTTCCTACTAATATCAGGACTGGGGCTGTTCCAGTAATTGTTTTGGATGGAGTGCATAGGAGGAGTCCTTAAATTCATTTTCAGCAGATTAACCTTTTATTTGCTGGTCCATCTTCTAATTGCAATTTGTGTACGTGACCTGTAGTTATGGTGTCATTACAATAAAATGGTGGAATTTACATGTTACAAAATTACTTTGATCTTTACTAAATAACTAAGAGTCAGTGTAACGGAGGCAGACATACTCCTGGAAATTTAAGCTTCCAGATTTCTGTTGCTACCAATCTCTCCTGTTTGGGATTTGTAGTTGGAGAGCTGTGTTTTTAATAATCTGTCAGTCTGACCAGCTACATGTTATAAACATCTGGAAGCAATTGCTTTCTAAAACCTTTGTTTTTCTATTTTAACCTTTATTAAAGGACTGTCAGGTATAGTTGTATTTAATTCAAGTTAAAGGATTTGTAACTGTTACCTTCAGTACTATTTAGTGTTGGTTGTTTTATTACCACTGTGAACAGAGTGGATGAAAGTAAGAAACAGGTAAGTCTTGTACCTATTTGAAGTGGCAGGGGTTCCACAAAGATGTTTAATTTACCTCAAAATGTGCTTCTTAATGTAGTGAAACTGCATTATTCAACTTTTAAATTAAAGGTACATCTGAAATGTGAATTTCACCAAACTCAAGGTTTTTTTCAATTATTTCAAAATGTTAATTCACACTTTAATTTTTAGGAATTGAGTGATTTAAATATATGTTTCTTTTTGGTTTAAAATGATAGAATTGTATGATAATGATGTGTTACTTAGGTACAAGTTACACTTCTCGTACTGTAGTTCACACATTTTAATTTGCTCCAGTAGGAATTTATGTGTCTATTAATGTCATGATTTAGAAATGGTGTTCTCACTGAAACATCCCAAACCATGTGCAACTTTTACAAAGGTTTGCTGCTAAGCAAATATCACTATTTGGAACAGCAAAGACAAAAATAAAGTAACAGTGCACTGTGTCAAACGTGATCTTAAACTGCAGTTGTTTCATTTAGCATTTCATCCCTAGAGTGGAAATTACATTAGCTTCATTACTATTATTGGTTGTATCATTCATCAGTCAGCCACTTGTAACATTGCCTTTTTCAGGTAACTGCAAAAACAAATACCTCTCTATTTTCCCTTTTTTTTTTTTTCTTTTCTGTTTTGTGAGTTTGGTGGGTTTGTTTTGTTTTGTGTTTGTGTTAGTTAATTGTTTAAAACATGGAAAAAAAAAAATTCATGGGTAATTTCAAATGGGTAGGAGAGCAGTAGATTGACCCAAACCTGGAGAGTGGGAAAGTGAACAATGGAGGCATGTTTTCATTAGATTAGAAATATTATTCCTTGGAACTCAAGGTGCAAATTATCCTGTGCCATAATGTTCTTTTCAAACACACAAGATAAAATTTGCATATCTAAATTGGATCAGCTTGAATGGGTTTCCCTGCTGTCTCATCCCCTCAGCTACAGTCTTCCTGAAATGGCCTGCAGGTGGATCCAAATAGTAATTTTAAGTCTATTTTTAAGAGCATCTCTGAAATTTTTTTTTTCTTTTAGTTTTATAATAATTTATTGCAGTGAACATCAGCAAAATTTCTCCTATGTCTCATCTGAGTATAATCTACATGATAATTAGAGGTTTAAATTTAATTTTGCTTACACTGGCTTTAAGAATAATAATCTAAACTGGCTTAATAAAATCACAGTTGTTTAATATTGTTAAAATAGTATTTTTTCCTTTTCCCCTTTCCTTTGGTCTTAGAAGTAGTGTAATGTCTTTATGATAAATGTTACAAGTTTTGCTATCCAAGGGAGTTTAATGGAAGACCCTGCAAACAATCTTGTTCTGCGCTCCTGGGTTTTTCTTCTGTTTTTTAAAGGTAGAGTCACTGATACTGTCCTGATTCAGATTTCTGTTCTCCGTTTCCATAAACTCTCATAACTTTGTAAATATTTTATTACATTAATCAGGATGGAGGTGTATAGACTATTTGCACCCCTACTAAAGCCATTACATTCATAATAGATTTTTATCAAGTGTGAGGGGAGACCTCATCATGGTCTGCAGGATCCTCATGAGGGAAAGTGGAGGGACAGGCACAGATCTGTCTGCTGACCAGTGGCAGGACCCAAGGGAATGGAGGATGCTGTGTCAAGGGAGGCTTAGGTTGGTTACTAGGAAAAGGTTCTTCTCTCAGAGGGTGAGTGCTGGAACAGCTCCCCAGGGAAATGGTCATAGCACCAAGCCTGGCAGAGTTCAAGAAGCTTTTGGGCAATACTCTTATGCACATAGTGTAATTTTTGTGCCATGAGTTGGACTTGATGATCCTTGTGGCTCCCTTCTAACTCAGAATATTCTATGATTCTATTATTTTAATTAATTTCATCCAGCTGCTCAATTTGTTTTGTATTCATTTGTTTGTATGACTCCTTCTGTCATATCAAGGAGAAACAGCAAAAGAAATAATTTAACTTCTGTGGACAACAGGACTGCAGCTCAAAGATAATATTTTATTTCCCGTAAAATAGAGTTAGAAAGTTTTAAGGGTAGTATTTTTACAGTGTCTCCCTGATGTGTGTAAGAAAAGTGTATCAGTCTTAGGCTATAATGGTTTCTGTACCTTGGAATGGATGACCTAAAGCTTATGCCAGTTTAGCTATGTTTTACTAGCTGTGGATGTATTTTAACTGCAAAATTTTGATGTAAGCATAAGGAGTATGCTGTAAAGAAGGTCCTTGGGCCCTGTTAAATGAACAAATAGAAGCAGAAAAGTATTTGACTTCAACGGAGCTTCTCCAAAGCCTCTGTCCAAGGTGCTGAGGGTTTGTTTTGGCATTGTGAGATGTTACCGCATTTACTGAGGGACTGGCTCAAGTCGGTGAGCTGTGCTCTCCTGCCATCATTGTGCTTATCTCAAAGTTATATTCTGCGTGGATTTGGGGTTTAGAGGCTTCTGGTTTAGGTTTGGGTTGGATTTTGAAGTTTTGTTTCTGTTTTTATTGTTGTTTTGTTTCTGTTTTGGTTTTGTTTCTAAACTTCTTATCAGGTCTATGAAGAATGTTTGAGTGTTATAGAAAAGTCAGATTTGGTTTGGTAGTTTTATGAACAGGTGGCTAAATCTCAACATTATCAACTCTTTATCAGTTTATCTACTGACTTTAGTTCAGGCTGGTGTTTGTGCTCCTTTACGTAGAAGATCTGAAGACTACATTCAGTTCTGTATATAGTTCTGATGTATGTATTGTTCGAGTTTGTTTCTCTTGTTCTTGCCCAAGTAATTTGAAACTTTATGAGAACAGGCTAGGATTACTGCTGTATCCCATTACGATGATACTTATATATTAGTCAGAGAAAAAAATCATTCTAATTACTCTTTCTGGATGCAACATTAGGATTGTATATTTTTTTGAAGATCACTGGAACTGTCTTCTGCCATCTGAATGATACTCAAGGAGGTGTGATTGGCCTGAAGTCCAATGACTGTGTTTAACTCATGGAGCCTATACTTTTATACTACCCCAGTAAGACATTAACAGTACTACTTCTGCAAAAACACTGTAGATACCATTGGTGGTGGGAGTAAGGAATAAGAGATATTCCAGTGGTTGTTCTTTGACTGTAGAATTGTCTTGCTTTAGGCTCTTAGGGAATGCTATAAGGTCTAAATGTTATTTCTGTTATGGGGAACATAAAATACCAGCAGGAAATCTCACGTGTGCAAACGCAAGCATGCACATCTTGAAAGTTATCTGACATGTGCTCTGCTTAGTACTGCAGTGACTTTGCCCAGCTGGGCTGGGGAGAGGAGAGAAGGCAGCGTTCACTGCAACTGGTCCCAGTGTCAGGCTTTGGGCAGTGGGTCGGTGACAGCCTGCACCTCTCCAAATCTGGGCACTCTGCATCTGCAAGGTACCAGGACTGTGTGTAACCAGTGCTCCTCCACAGTCTCTACGTGTGTGTGTTGGCGTGTGTTAGCCACACTGCCCCAGATCACCAGTGAAATCAGCCCACAGTTGCACCTTTACAGACTTTTGGGTGTTCTGTGGCTTACTGATGCATGGCCTGTACTGATGTTCATAACATTTTAACATAATGCACGTTTCCAGATGTCACATCATGGGTACCATGTTGTAATTCTGAGAACAGACTGAGTAGAACAATATTTTTGAATATTGTAACTGTTTAGCTTCATTTATATACCTACATATGTTAACATAACACGTTCACCTACATATGTTAACATAACACGTTCACCAAACTACAGGTGTGGTGTTTGGCTTTCTGTGGGAAGTCTTAGGCAATATACCATCATAGTTTAAAAATCTGTCATGAAATTGTAATGAACTGGTAAATTGTAATGAAATTCCTTGCGGCTGCCTCTCTGGTGAACCCGCAGTCTTTTAAATTGCGTTTACTGTTTATAATCCAATGTGTTTCAGTAGAGCAGACGTAACATTTGTGCTGTCATTTCTCATCTTTTAGTTCTTAGTATTTACCATCAGATAGAACATGGATTATTAGTTCATTAGGGAAAATCAGGGTACAGGAAAGTTAATTAATAATGAAAGAGTTGCTTTTGTGTAAGACAAGAAATACCTTCAAAGTTTTCCAATAATCTTTGTTAAAAAATGATGTGTGTGCTTTGCAAAGAAATAATTTGTTCTGCCATTGTGAAGCTAATTATTCTTAGCAGACACTAACTATGTCAAATTGCAAAATGAACATCAGACTTTGTATGTTGTAGGAATTAAAACACCATCAGTTGAGTTAATGAAGAGCGTACAATGAATATGATCTCATTTTTGCAGTGCAGTTTAAGTGAAAGCATTTCAAAGAAATGTTGCAAAAATCATGATTTACGGGGCAAAACAAACAATAAAGCAAATGTTTACTACCTATTCTAATTACTTTCTGCTTAGAGGTATGCATTAGGTTTATTTATTATTTGATTTCAAATTATTTCTCTTAAATGGTTTAAGAATACAGTGGCTAATGATCCATTCTGAAATCAAATGAATACAGTCTTCTGTATTCCATTATACAAAGCCAAAGAAAGTAATTTTTGATTGTTTCATTGCAATATCATGTGAAGATCACTACTTGAAATTATAGATTAGCATAAGCATGGGAATGTGAAAGAGAATATGAAACACAGAAGAGTAAGTGACTTAGTGCAATTTTATTTTTTTTCAAGTGAGAAAAAGAATGAGAGTGGATTTCTGAATTATGTACCAAACATGTGAATGTAATGAAAATTACCTCCCCTATTAATATTTCAATTATTTTTCTTTCTGTAGCATTTCTTACAAAGACAGCACTATGAAAATCTCTCAGTAATAAGAGGATCTCCTTGAAACTTTTTGAATGTTTGGTGGAAAGAAGATGTTCTGTCCTGGCCAAAGATAATAGCAATTTTCTTCTTGCATATACGTAAGAGTGGTTAGAAAATTTATTTTCCTCCTTTCTGCCAAAGATTCAAGATGTGTGGTTCTTCCCTGTGTCAAAATTTCATATGTACCTAGAAAACAGGATACGGAGTCAGAAGCCTCAACTCTTAACAGAAGCAGGGAACCTTTATTGTACTTTACCAGTCCTTTCAGATGTGAAAATTAAGTCTTGAGAGCTTAGAGGAAGCCCTGTCAAACTGTCTATCTGCAAATCAAGAAAAGTTTTTCTCAGAGATAATTGTAGTCAAGTAACTCAATGTAGTTAAGTTTTATATTAAAAGATATCTTGATTCGCAAAGTTGGAAATCAAGCGTTTTGTTCATTGCCAGTCAACCATTTATTGACAGAGAGGGGATCAGCCCTGTAACTTTACAGGAGATGAATTTACGGAATTGTACCCTCCTTTAGCCTAAGTGATGTACTATGTGTCTGGCTATTCAGCGAGTTTCAGTATTTAAGATGTATTTGAAGACCATAAGATATTTAAACTCCTGTAGATAAGACCATGTACAATAATCAGATTTGGGCAAACTTCTGCATATGTTAGGGTTTTGCCTATATATATATGTAGAAAGAAGAAAGGACTAAAATGATCTAGGGATTTAACATTCAGTTTTACTCCAAGGTTTCCGAAGCAGCTTGCTTGTAAATGGTTTTCTAACAGCTTTTGGAGGAAGCAGAATATATTTTTTTGTTTTCTTCATATTTCTTCATTTATTTGATTTTGTAGTTAATAAAGGAAAATACTAAATACTAGTATACTAAAAACAGCTTTTGTAAACACTGAAAGATTGAAAATACCTCTGAATGAATCTGTGTGATGGAGACATTAATATTAGAGCATATGTAGAAGAGTCTGCAGGCAGTGGATGGGGTGGACCTGGTGGTGAGAATATTTTAGCAACATATTGCAAAAATTGCTATTTTCCTTTCACTGTGTGGGATGTCTCAGAAAAGTAACCTTCTACTGAGGCACTGATATATCAGCCAGACAACTGAAGTTGTGTGTTGTATCTATATTTATAAATGGAGACTAAGAATTTAGGCTGAGATAAATTGTGTTATTATCTAGTTAGCATAATAATTTTAACATGTATATTTAAATCATTAATATGAAAGAATCATCAATTTTTTTTATCCTTTTGATACATCTAGGAAACGTGTTTGACCTTTGCCTTATATATGATGTATCCTTTTTTTTTTTTTTTCCACAGGTCAATCATGTCCATCTATTTACCTGAACTCAGGTGACTGTTTTACCTGAACTCAGCAAACATTGCCATTGTGCTTCTGAAGTCACGCTTCAAATTTTTAATGCTCTCCAGCCCACTTCATCTGTGTAAATTAAATTAAATTTCCTTGTCCCAGGGAAATCATGCTCCACTCGTCTAACTGGATGGTAGAAACTGAACTAGGTGATGATCTAGAGACAACTGCTTTGCAAGTTTCTGTAGTACTTCATTAATGGTTCAGCCACTGAGAATCTCCTCCACACCATTTCTTCCTTCAGTGAGCAGTATATCAAATGAAGCTGTCACATATTCTGGAGAGCGTGTATAGATGCAACTGTCAGTTATTTAGACCAAGGTTGGAGTCTCACAGGAAAAATATGTGGAGGTACCAGAGCTCCCACTAACAGTTGTTTGGAAAGCTTTTTATCCTATTTCAGATCTGCAGATGTAATAGTGATTGGAGAAAACTGGCAATATTATCTTTTGTCATCATAGGGAAGAACAATGGTTCCAATTTTATGAATATTTTTCCTGTCCTGAAAGTGTCACGTCACCTTAAGCTTGGTTTGATCCCTCTAATGAGGCTCTAGTTTTAATGCTAATGCTGATACTTTAGAGAACATTTTTTTCAGCAGCACACAGAATGTATTAAATTCATCATGATGTGTATGCAGAAAATTCAATAATTTGTGGCTGTGATATCAGCTATCTTGGTGCACAGGTTTGGCTGCTTGGTTTCTTTTTGCCATAGAAATATTGGTTCAATAAAATGTAGGAGAGGATGGTGCTCAGCAGCAGAGGAAGATGAAAAGGCAACGCTGAGGAGAATGGGAGGTTTTGTTAACACAGCTCAGCATTTTGAAACTAGTCTGTGTGGTTTGAAATGATAACCTGCTTTCATTAATATGCACTTAGAATTTGTTAACTTTGTGGGCTTCCTTATTTAGATTTAGTTTTTGCACTGCAGTTTGCTCCAGAGTTGACTTCAGTGAGTGACCTATAATTTTCAATAGTAAGATTGATCAGTAGGAACAGATTTGCCTTCTACCTCTCAGTTAAAACAACTACCATATAATGGAAGTATGACAGGTGGAACACAATGGTAAAGTTTTAGGTAATACTACAAAAGGGAAGGATTTATTTTGAGATATTATCTTCAGTGTGGTAACTTTAATTATAAACTAAGATTCTGCAAAATATTATTATAAATGATATGATGGGGGTCTATCTTAGGGCTTAGTTATTTAGCAAATCACAATTGAACCTTCATTGTTAATTTAGAATGGTTTAAATCTCACCTCATCTTTTCCTGTGTCCGAATGGTGTGAGATACATTAATCAGTTTACTCAAGTTATACTCCTCTTGTTTATTGATCTGTTGAAGCCAGCACAAAACACAGTTGTATTTTGGCTAGCTAAATTAGGACTCTTAAGAAGTTAACAAATTATTGAAAGCTATTTCCACCTATATTGTGTTTGTCACTACTACTGAGTCTGTGCATTTCTGGAAACCACTAAATATATTGGTTAAGTTAAAAAAAAGCTGCACCAATGAAACAACTCACTAGAGAAATCAGCCTTGTTTAATTTTCTTATTAATTTGTATTACTTAACTAATTTGAGAATTGATAACAGAATGTTTGAGTGATTTATGGCCTGAAAAAGAAGACAAATATTTCCCTCCTTGAAAATGGAAATTGTCTTGTCAGACATTTAGATGAAGAATGATCAATCAATAGGATTTTAATAAGGAAAAGGTTTAAAATTGACTGAAGGTGGCTTTTGTTTAAGGTGATTTGGTATGTGCATATTACTAAGCTCTCCCTGGAGAGGATTTTCAAAGGCAATAATGGGCACTGATTTTCTTTGTTTATTTCATTCTCTTTCTGTTCTCCTTGCCAGGGGTTTCAATACTTACCTCTCCACTGTATCTTTGAAACCTCCCTGCCTGCTTTTCAGGTCCTGTGAATAATTTCACTTACTTACATCTAGAACTATGAGTTAACCAGTAGTTTTCTCCAGTGAGCCTGTTGTCTGGATAAACATTTATTTTCAGCCTAAATTCATGCTAGATGTGGGGACTAGCTGTTCCCATTGATTTTAGGAACACAAATTTTGACACTATATACACACATTGGAGGAACAGAGTTGGCTTGGAAAGACCCATTAAAATCCTGTATTTTGGTTCCCTCTTGGAAAATCTGGTATAATGGGCTTGGAGATAAAAACTGGTTTAAAATGGCAATTCTAGTCAACTGGGTTGGTTTGCTTTCTCCATTAGTGAAGTCTCTATTGGGCTTTCTAAAACTGATGTAACTAAAGTTAGATTTAAAAAGCTCCATTCTGTGTTCAGTCTTAATCACAGACCTATACAAACTGTAGATCCATGGCTAATGCATTATAGGATTGAACAGTATATAGCACACCCACACAAATTCTGGTTGTCACTACTTCCTTGAAGGTTTTTTTTTTTCTCTTAGGTTTCTTGTCCTGATTTCAGCCTGTTTTCTTGGCTCTTCCTACCACTTACTGTTTTGCAGGCTTTTGATCTTAGTGACTTAGAGGCCAGCTTTATGTTCCACTTTTGTAAGTCTTATTTTGTTTCCCCTCAGCACTCTGTAAGCAAGTGCATACTGCTACCACCATTACAGGAGGTTCTAGTTTGTGCAGACTTTGCTTTGAAGGTTATGACAGGAAGAACACGCTGACCATTCCCAGCAGAAGGAAATTTCAAGTTCCTACCCCAAAGCAGGGGTTACCAAAAGCTTTTGAGTGAAAAATTCACCATTTTCTTCATGCATGTATTCTTTTCCTTTTCTTATTAATGCAGAAAAAGTCATGGAGACAGTTTTGATCTTCTCAGCCAGTTCTCATCTTTGGATAGAATTTTCTTCATGCAGTTGGCATTGAAGCCCATGTAATTTGGGCAGAAAGGACAATGTTTTTTCACAGAGTTTAAAGCTGAAAAGTAAAATTAGGCAATTTAATTTGTCCTTCTTCAATTCTTGGACCATTATATTTCACAATGATATTTATCTATTTAGCCCAGTACCTTTGGTTACATTATCAAGTCAAAACTAACATTTTTCTTGAAAATGAAGATGGTAAATACACTCCTCATGCATCTTGATCCAAAGCTGGGTGCCCTCCTTGATAAATTCATTGATTTCACTTGAATTCCTCTAGCTTGCTCTGTAAGCAAGCAGTTCTACATATACTTCCTGGCTGTACCTCAGTGTGCTCTCCTTACGAAGAATGCTTGCTTTCTGTGAGCCTTTCAGGCCAAGGATGTTGATTTTGTTACTTACCAAAGGGATCTACAAGAAATACAATATCCAGGTTAAAACAAACAAACAAACAAACAACAACAACAAAAAAACAAAACCAAAAAAAACCCAAACTTTTTTTTTCAATTGAAAAACCCACCCCAGACCAATGAAAGAGTGGCTAGGAAAATGTCTAGGTATGAAATAGCTTAAAAACCAAACAAACACCACCCTTCCTTCCCCTGTATAATCAAACAATAAAAAGTAAACCTTAAAAAAAGATAAACCAGTTCAAGAATTGGTATCTTGCCTTAATAAAAGCAAAGCATTTATGAAGTCAGAACTAGATGATGAGATGTTTCTGATCATTCAGGGAAGCAAAATCTTTATTAAATTTTAAAAAATAATTTTTTCTTGTATGAGTTCTTTTTTAGTAATCAGGAAACATTGAAGAGTTTAAGTGTACATTATTAATATTCTCCAGTCATTTTGTACATGTAGTTCTTTCTTACTTCTGTGCAGCTCACATACATAACTCTGAAGGTTCCTAATTTGTTCTCCAAATCCATGATCTAAAAGAATAAAACAAATTTAACAGACGGGCATCATGATGCCTCTGATGTTTGCTAAAACAGTTATCTGGGAAAACCATAAATAATTGTACTACTTGTATGAAAGAGGCTGGATTGGTTTTGTTTGTTTGTTTTAAAAATTGTAAGTTTACATGGACGATGTGACATCCTAACTCTGAAAGGGTAAAATCAGGGCCTCTTACCTGCTATGAAAGGAAAAGTGAAATCCATAATAGTGTATTATGACATGGTCGAGTGTGACACCTAGAGGCCATATGTTTAGGATCCCTAAAGAATAACTTCACCTGCAAGTTTTGCACAGCCTGAGTAATTTTGGACTTAAAGACTGGAGCTGGCAGATCTTGAAAAAATAACTTTTTTTTTTTTCCCCCAGATTTTTCATGTTTAGCATATTTTTGTGGCTTCCCTGACTAGGGTCCCTAGCATGGATGCTAAGAAAAATAAGAGACTGTTTCTGAGTCTGATAAAGAGTTCTTAATGCTCCTCAGTAAAGAGTAAAAGAGCTCTGTCAGCTTATTCCATCCTGAAGTACTCAATATCTAATAAAATTCTTGCAGGTCCCATCCGAAGAGAATTATCACAATATACTTTTAACCATAGTAAAATATCTTCATGAAAGTCAGGCTTTCACAAAATGCAGAACTAGAATTTTTGGCCCATGAGTTTGTCAGGGAATGATGAGACCAAAAGCTTCTTTTTAACTGTTATATGAATTATTTAGATCATGCATATTACAAAGAAATATAAATGTAAGGGAACATACTTCACCTTCCAAACTTCACTAAAAGTTAGAGGTGTAACCATATCACTGCATCCCGTGAAGGGGATATATTCAAGGGCATCCTATGTCATATTGCAACAGAATCAGATCAGCATGTTTCAAATTTAGAATGCTTTTCAGAAATATTTGGTATTGTATTATCCAGTGGGCCTTGGCCATAATAAACTCATTATAACTGTAGAGCTAAATAAACAGGAGATAGGTGACTTCTTTGTCTTTGGCAGCATTTGTCATTTTCATATCTAAGAAGGGGGGAGGTCTTGGAGATCAATCAAAATTGAACACAGTTCAGATGAAGAGGACTTTGACTTTTCTGCACAAGAAATAAAACATTTTTCTCTTTAGAATTTGGGCTATTCTAGTACTCATTCTATGGCTTTCTTGTGCTAGTGTAGTACTCATGCAGCACAGATTGTTTAGTGGGGTACAGTTACAGAGTTTGTGAAACATCTATAGATCTACAAAAATGGATTGAAACTTCTCTGAAGGTTTTTGGCATAACCAGTGTGAAATTGAAGGCAGATGAACGTGATGCTGGACACAGCTCTTTGTTGTGTATTGCTTACTCTAGCAACGAATGTGCCATATATATTGTAGTCTCTTCATGCTCTTTGACCTTACTATAAGTAGAAATACAACATCATCAGGATATAAGAAAATAGTATCTTGAAGCTTTTATTCATGGCTTTTCATAAAGAGAAGGGTGCTAGCATGGGACTGCCTGCTAGCAGAGGAATACCACCAGGTTGATTCTATATTGAAATATGTATCTTGTTATAATTTCTCTTTCCAAGAAAAAAAAAAGAAAAGGTATTTCATGCTTATTTTCTCATCCTCTAACTCTCTAATGCTAGGAAATATGAGCAAAGTATTTCCAATATTTCATGGCTAACACCATGTTATTTTCATTAAAGTTTTGAGGTTAGTTATACTTTTAATAGAAAAACTAAAAGATGCTAAGTTGTCAATGATTTGAGTGAGTAGTTTACAAACTTCTGGTAGTTGTTGTGCCTTAAATAAAATAATAGGATTATTTAGTTTGGAATTTATGGTCATGGAGTTCAGCCACTGACCTAACTCTGCCAAGTCCACCACTAAACCATATCCCCAAGTGCCACCTCTGTGTCTAAATAAATAATTGTATCTGCTGAGGCTCCCATGTTCATGCTCTAAGGGACAACAATGACACTATTAAGTCTGTGATATGGCTACTAATGTCAATTGTAGTTTATGTCTATGCTTTGTCTAGAGGCTTCTTCTCAGAAACACTTAACCATTTCTTTGGGACTGCCTAAGCCATAAACAACTGATAAATTTTGATTGTTACGTGTGTATTAGAAGATGCATTCCCAGTGGGCTGGAAATAGTGGCTGCATTGTTAACTGGAGGGAAGTCCCATGTTCGCTGTAGCAAATAGGAGAGGGTAAGAGGGCACTGGTTACACTGGGGTGGAAATGGCATTCCCATTGCCATTTGTGGTGGAACAGCATTCCCTGAAAGGCATGCTGACAGCAATTGAACTTATAGTCAGGATATATTCCCTCTTGTTTCTGAAGTATAATTCCTGCAGTTAGGCCGCTGAGGTTGATGTTGGTGCCTACCTTTTGGCCTGGGGTATCATCAGCCTTTCCCTGTCCTGAGTAATAGGGGGGTACATGTACTGCATAAGTGACCTAGTGTTTCCCAAAACCAGCTCTTCAGAAATCCTTTTTTTTTTTGTTGTTTTCCAGACACACAAATACTTTTGCATAATAAATATTCCCCCCATTTTGTTTCTGTGACCTAGTTCTGAACAGTTTTAATTCATTATATATTCTGACAAAAAAGAAAGGTTCTTTTGTAGTTCATTGTTTTTGTGACCGAAAAAATGGTAAAATCATAAAATATAGTGTGAAAATATTTTACTTTAATAATCTCTATCTTAGTGGTTTTGAAGTATGTGGTCCTATAGTTGCGTAAAGATAAGAAAATATTTGAGTGTTTGTGTACGTGTGCTTACCCTCTCTTATGATGCTGTTTTGTTCTGCTGTCAAAACCCGCTTTGATTCATTGTGCCAACTACATGGATGATCTGTTCCCTGATGATGTTTCCAGATGATCTGAGCCATGTGCAAAATATTCTCAGAGGCTTTCTTTATACATTAATAAAAAATTCTAGGTAGAATCCATTATATTAATAACTCTAAAAAGGGTGCCTTTTCCCCTTGTCACTCTATAAACTTGAGTCTTCCTCTGGTGCATAGCTCTGGCTAAAAAGCCAACATCTTTACTCTTAATTTTTCAAAGGAATATATAAGTTACAAATGTTTTAAGTATGCAAGTCAATACAGCTATTGTCATAGATTTGTGGAGGTTCTTAAAACTTCTTTAAGGCTTTAGATTCTTAATCCTATTTTTCATAAATTATGAAGCTGGCATTATTTTTATTGTGTCAAATATTCTCAAGTCCCTCTACACAGGATGTTAAATAATGTGTGTGTGATTAACTTAACCACAGATGTAGCTGTAAAACTGATATAAATCAATAAACTTAGAGAAAATTTTGTTTTAAAACAGTGTTCTCTCTAGTTCAAAACAAAGGCTGAAAGGGGATTCATGCTTTCTAAAATGAATACAGCATGATGTAGCAGAAGTGAATAAAATGTATATTCCGAAGTGCTTTTAGCTGAGTGAACAAGTTCTGGATCAGGATGCTATGAATTTGTTAAGATCATGGCTTCCTATGTATCCCTTATCAACCTATAATCTCCTGATTGTTGCCTGTTTTTCAACAGCTGAGGAACAGTAATCCACACTTGCTTATCTCTCTTAATCACAGCCTCATGGTGCTATAGCTCCCTGAGCCTTTAATTCCCTCTTAGAGGCGTAACAGAGTGGAAAGTAAACAAAGACGAATTTGCAACCTTCAACATTGCTAATTTGCTCTGATGTCAGAATATTTAAACAGGTCAGGACTTGGGAATTATTTGATCACAACTGATTTTAATCTAATGCATGTGAAAAGGCTGAGTCTGGGAACCTTGTGCAAAATGACAGGCGTCCCAAGAGAGGTTGACTGAAGGTTTTTTCTTTAAACAACAATAGCTCCATCATTTTGCAGCTCTGGGTCCAGTGCTCTTACTGTGTATTTTTGTTTGCATTTTTAATGTAACTTTCTGAATATGATATTGGTTTTCTTGAAAATTCATCCTTTGCTTCCCAGTTTATAGGTGTCAGAAACCCAGTCTTCAGGCTTGTTACAGTGTCTGTTCACTGCATAGTGGGTGGGAGTGAAAAAGATCCCTATTTAAAAAGCTTTGTCTCTCTCTCCACGTTTTTGTATCATCTTGACCGCCTAATGTATCCTGCATACTTTCATATGTAAGATGATTGATAACTTGATCTTCAAATTATTTTAAATTACACAGTTGACATTTATGCATGTATATATGTGTACATACTCGCTGGATAAGAAAGGGTGTTATATATTGCGTGCACACTTCATCTACCACAGAGGTGATATGCTTACACATACATACACATTATCATATACATATATTCATCTGTCCTCATAGCAGATAGCTATATGCCATTACCTGAAACAGATTTGATAAATATATGCAAGACAAGGTAGTGGTTTTGGTTTTTCTTTTTCATTTTTCTGTATTTTCTTCCATTTCCCTTCATAAGGTCTTAATTGTCTATTTAACGCATGTGTAATCACTTTTTTTGGCTGTTGTTTACAAAATGGTTAATGCAGCGTACATAGTATTATCAGGACAAATGTCTGATGCTCTCTTAATTGTTATATATTGTTCTGTTTATATCTGTTCTGGTTGAATGACTTGTGTTTCTGAAGCACGCCTGATGATGATTTCTTCTTTTCTTCTTAGTGTGTATCATTTGGGATATTCCAGGGAGAGACGTGTCTGGGAAGCCAGCCTTTTGCAGTCACTCTCTGCACTGAGATTACAGCACTGGGCTATTTGTGTTTCTCCTCATCCCTGTTTCTCTGTCTCTCACTCTCTCCAGCTGGTGTAAATGACTGCTGCTGCCTCCCAGAGCAAGATAACCTGCTCAGTCAGCTGGAGCCCCCTGCAGACAGCTGTCTCGCTTTTAGCTGATGGAAAACTGCTCTAGCCGCTGAATGGAAGAGCGTGGAGCAGCGACCATACCAGCACGAGGAGCTGCTGCTGCAGCAGCAAGAGCGAGCGAGGACTCTATTGTTCCCTGGTGTTAAACAGTTTTTCCTTTTCAACTGCCATGCACAACAGCGGGAGAGAGGTTTGCAGTCCCTTAATCCCCGTGAAGAAATTCTGAAGAAGGGAGGATCGTTTGAAGAAGGTTTCGCGGCGGTGCTGCGGGTTTTGGACGCGGCAGCAGGCTGCTGGAGGCATGGGGTTGAGCGAGGGGAGCGCTTCTATCTGCCGTGGTCCAGGGGTTTGTGCCGTGCTCGCTCGGTGCGTGGGAGTTCTCCTGCTTCTGCTGCTGGGAATCTGGGACGCTCGTGCACAAAGTGAATTTCAAACTTCATCAGTGTATTTGTGGAAGACCGGTAAGTAAGGATGCTGTGATAACACAGCAGCAGCGTGTTGAGTTTTTGTTGCAAGTAATAACCTTTTTGTGTGCTTTGTGTATGTGGAGGGAGAAAGTTAATCTAAATAACTAATGTTTACTGGTGGGATTATAGGGGAAAATAGGTCATCTTACAGGATTCCCCCATCCAAGCAAATATTGCAATTAAAAAACTCCACATTTGTGGCTCTTTGGCACTGTTACTGGGATCTCCTATATATTTTCTGTGTCTTCTGAGGTTTTTCATTTTGTTTAGTAGCTCTGTGTTGTACATAAAGGTCAGAGTATTAGTGCCTGTCCACAATGAGAAGGAACAATTATTACACTTGGAGTCAGCATTGTTAAAAGTGCTCTAAACACATTGAATTTTCACAAAGAAAGATGTGATTCAGCATGTCCAATCTTTGTGTCCTGTGCTGACATGTAATATATTCAGTGTGGTAATTGATGGGGAGTTGGGTTTGTTAAATTTAGGTTTGTTCCACAGTATATAGGACACGTGAAAGCTAATGATGGATTAGGTGAAATAATCCAAGTGATGCCAGATCTCATAACCAAAGAGCCAAAGGCAAATAGGCTATGTGGATTCAGCACCACAGTAGATGGATAATTTCTCCTGCTTTGATCCTAATGAGTTACGTGTCTGTTTTAAAGATTGCGTAGTCATAACAGTGTTTCAACCTTAACACTGCATTAAAAATCAGTGGGGAATTTTCCTGTGTCTATTAATATATTACATTAATTCAGGAATTAAGTAGTGATGAATATGTGCATTTTAGTTGTCTTGATAGAGTTCTTGTTCCTATGTAAGTAGAGTCAAACTCTTGTTTAGGGAATTAAAAAATTTCAGATGGGGAAATATTTCACATTAGCTTTGGCAGTTAGCTTCCTTTCCTGTATGTTGCCAGGAATAAAACAATCCAAAAGTAGTAGTTTTGTTTAAAAACTGTTTTCCATTGAAGGATAATGCCATAAAGAGAGATTGCAAATTAATAATTTGTCTGAAAAACAACTTTGAGAAGATAGTCTCTTTCCTGGGTGGAGGGACCCAGCCTTCTGCCACAGAAGCAGATCAATTTACAATTACAGTGATATCCTGAATTTTTTAAGAGGCTCCATCTATCCAGCAGCTCAGAGAGGAGATTAAAAGGAAATTCATTTAAACAAGAAGACAAGCTTTCCAATAACACTAGAAAGAGAAATCTGAAGAAGGGAAAATCCTTTGCAACTTTCACTTCTGACTGAAAGATGGATTACACAATGACAGTGACCTTTTTTTTCCTTCTAAACCATTGACAAATTAAAAACAGCTTCCAGTTCCATTGCAGCATGCACTTGGAAAAGAGAGGCTATACATGCACAGATTTATGCAAAGGCACAGTAATAATATAACATTTTCATAAAGCATTTCATATTTACCCTAAGTAGCTAGGCATCAGTAGAATAAACTCTCCGGGATTTTATTATGTGTCCATTCAACAGTGTAGTGAATTGTATTTAAAAATGCTAAAATAGTAACATAGGTTGAGGATAATAATAATTCTAGTGAACTACTACTTAAGAACATGTGCAGTCAGTTTGCTATGGACTTAACTCCACTTTGGACATAGTACACGTGCTCTGAAGTCATGTCAGTTAAACCAGCAAGAAGGAAACTGGGTTGGCTTTTGTCTTCTCCCCCTTTTCTCCCTGCCTGGCAAAGCCTGCTCTTAAGAAACTTTTGTGTAGAACAAGTATGATCTAATTACTTTGCCTGATGAAGAGCTAGTTCTTCCCTTCAGCTTTCCTTCTGTGACCTCTCTCATCTCTTTTGCCTACAATAAGAAATATTGCAGCCATAACACCAGCAATTAGATGAAAAGACGATGAAAAGCAAGAGTGGCTCTTTTCCAGTGATGAATGACAAGATGCAGTGAATAAGGCATCTGTGCTTGGCTTCAAATTAAATTTTTGCACTCTTTTTCTTACTTGTGTATTGAATTCTTTTGTTTTCTGCCCTCCACTTGTGGGAGGATCCAGAAAATGAACTGGGAGAATTGCTGGTCAGTCATCTGAAGTGATACTTGGTATGGGATGTATAGAGTTCAGCTAAAGTATCAGAGGGAAAACCAAGACTGAACAGTAGTGAACTCATGCAATTCAGATGATATTTTGCTTCTCCTTCTGTGAAGGAGAGAGGTCAGGGGAAATGTGTGCTTGAGACTTTGTCTAGGAAATCAGCCTGAATATGTGCCTTTTGAGACTTCTTATGTCCATTTTTTGAGAACCATGCTATTTTTGTATTGAATTTAGTCTGTCATCAGCTTTTGTAAGTGCAGTTCATGACTTGCATCTGTCATGTTTTTATTTCTGAAGGTTTTTGAAATAATGTCTTGGTATATGCTACTCCATGTCCTGTATACTGGTTTACTGCATTGTGTTTTCTTAAGGATGCCCTTGACAATAACCTGCAATGGTTATGAGGTTTGACTTGAAGCATGCTTTCTATCGAATAATAGTTTCCTTTTTTTTTGTTTTTCTTTTTTAATGGGGTTTGGAGGGTTTCTTTGTGTTTTGTTGGAAAGAGGGGAGGAGTGTTCTAATTCAAATCTCAAGTGTTTGCTTTCAATCCATGAAAATCTCTCAGGGGACAGGATTTCCTCTTTACTACCATCCTTCTGTCTACTACCATAAAAATGTGAGGTTTTTGCAATACTCAGCTTAACCATTTGGGTGTTTAATTGTCTTTGATTCAGCATGGACCATGTTGTGAATAATCTGCTTTGAGCAGGGAGGTTGAACTAAAAATTATCTCCAGAGGTCCCTTCTTCTCTCCACCATCCTGTGATATGAATGCCATCACTAGGTCATTTTTACTTCAACTGAAGCTGCTTTGAAGTTTTGGCTTTTGTTAGTTTTTTTGATCTCTGGAGAGAATGGATATTTGGTGTTCTGGTGTGTTTATTGGACCTTCAGAGTTTTGAATGGCATTTAAATAAACATAGTTGATTATAGTTAGAAGTGTTTAAACTAGGTTTCTCACCAAACATTCTCATTCCATCCTGTGCAGACCTGGTGTATGCATTTTATTCAATTACAAATACACAGCTGGTTCATTTTGTGTGGTAACTGGGAAAGCCATCTTGGTTTATTTAACATAAACTAAAGTAAAGTGGTGAAACAACAAGATTCCCAGAGGTGTGTCATGGTGTGTGTCTGCTTGATGATCTGAGCTAGACAGCAGCAGCTTTTAGCAACTCATGGAAGAGAAGTTGTGGTACTGAGGATTGGTGACTATATTGACGTGAGGTTAACGCGCTCTGCCAAGTGCTGAACCATTATGTTGAAAAAGATTTTTAATGACATTTTGGGCATCAGTAATTTCCCTTCTCTGATTTTACTGATTTCATTTGCAATGAGCAGTTGTTTGCTTCAGGTCCTACACTGGTACATTAAACTTTTGTGAGTCCCTTAAACTTCAATTTTATTTTACCTTAACTTATATGATTTCCTGTTGAATTTTACTCAATATTATTGAATCATATCTGAAGGGAAGTTGTCAAGAGGATGGAGCCAGGCTCTTCTTGGTGTTGCCAAGCAATGAAACAAGAGGCAATGGGCAGAAACTGATGGACAGGGAGTTACACCTCTATATGAAGACAGCCATAGAGTTTTCACTCTTTCAAGAAAAGAAGATGCCTGTTTTTCTTGGTCTGTCATTTCATCATGCAGAACAGATATTTACCATTTCTTTACACAACTGATGAAGCAAAGGCATTTTTTGCCTCATCAGAACTCTCCTTTACTTGTTTCTACCCTCTCCTTAATTTTTTTTTTTTTTTTTTTGTTTGGAAATGAACTGACATCTGTATCTGTGATGTGCCGTCAGTGTTGTGTGTAATGCCAGCCTATAGTTACTAAGATATCTGTAGATATAATATATATATGATATGCTGATTAATTACTGAAGAATGCACAAAATCAGCAAGGTTTGATCACATTAAAATTGCATCTTACAACAGCTTGAAGTAGTGAACATTACACCTTTGAAATGGAAGATGCAGCATTGGATTGATATCTCTGGAACAAAAAACCCATAAGAAAAATCCAGTAGGCAATGACTTTTCCATCATTATCTGTTTTAAAGACTGTTTATCAGATCTCAGATAGATGTAGCTCTATGGAATTATTTGAGATATCTGCAATTGTTAATACCAAGACTTGATCTTTGGTATAACAATTGCATTTGGACATTTTCCCTTCTTTTTAACAAACGTAGAACTTGAAATAAACTTCCGTGCGTAACAGTGCTGTTTTAAAATAAAAGTGGAAAGAGAAAAAAGCCATTGTTTCCTGAAGAGAACAATTAAATAGCTATATTTTCCTGCTTATGGTGTGTCTCCTAGGTGAGAATTGGTCCTTAGATGATAACTTGTTCAACCTTTGATGCAATTAAGAATGAGAGGAAAGGCAATAACGAGTGTAGGCAACATACAGAAGGTCATAGGTACTTTTGGGGTAGTGGGGGCCTGGAGTGAGAGCAGTGGGCCAGGTGGTTTCCACTGGGGCCAGAGCGCTATTGCAAGCTCTGCAGCCCAAGAGCTCTCCTTAATCACTTCTGATCTTTTTCAGGCGGCAGCATCTCTGTAATTTTCCCTTGTTCCATTGCCTTGGGAAGAGGGCTACACCACGGCCTTCTACTTCCAGAGCCTATGAACAAATGTTTTCTGTTTCAAGGTGTTGCCCTGGGATCTTATAACCAAATCACATTTCACGGGTTGGTATAAACTTGGGTCTCAACACTCCTCTTGTTTTTAACCCCTTGGTTTCCTACTTACCCACAGAGAGGAGCAAACACAACATCTGTGCCACTTCGTCTTTGCCAGGTTTTACATTCTAAGGGCCAACTCTATTTTAAAAACAGTTTGGTTCCATGAGTGGAATTTTCAGCAGTTCTGAAATTCCTCTTTTAGCACCTTTGGTGCCTAAAACCCATAGAATCACTGAATAAAAGTGTTTATTTTATTTTCCCTATGTATGACCATAGGACCGTCCTATTTTCACTGCATTGAGTCTTCCTATTTCATATTAATGCCTGAGGAGGACAGAAGTCCTTCCTAGGACTGGCAGTCCAGCAGGCATTTCAAAATGTACCTAAATGCACACTGACAGGAATCATCAGAAGGAAAGAGGGAGAGAGAAAAATTACCTAACCAGACCTCTGATTAAAGCACTTACCTTTCAAGGGCTGTGTCATCTTGTTTGTTGGAGCTGTTCCATTACATAGGTAAAACTTCCCCGTTTGTTTCAGGTTTTTTTTTTTTTTTTTTTTTTTTTTTTTTTTTTTTTTTTTGTTTGTTTTTTTTCCTAAACAAGAGTAAAGACTTTTTGCAGTAATTGCACTTTGGGAGTGGAGACAGATAAGCCTGTGTCAGTAACTAGGAAACTCCTCATTTTAAAGAGATTATGAAGAAATGATCTGAAGAGAAGGATTAGATGCTAGGGAAAATGCTAAATGAGAAAAAGATGTTTTATCTTGAGGCTTAAATGTCAGGAAGGGAATTCACATATGATGATGAAAGAGGGCAATGAGGACCTCTTCAAGGGAAAATAAAGCCCTACTGGTGGCGTGGTGAGCTTCAGCTGGTACCTGCACACCCTTGAGGAGAGAGGTCAGTCAAGATTTTTAAACTGTCATTGACTGTAAAAGGTGTTTTTGGGCAATCATCTTTTTGATTCTCTGCTGTTCAGTTGCAGAATAAGATAAAAGGCATATTAATAAAAACTGTATTTCATTATCTTTTCAAAGAATAAAAATTATTCAAGCAAAATGTGCTAAAGAAACGTTACTGTTAAATATAAATGATCCTCCAGGATAGAATGGAAATAAGTGTTGGTTACATATGCCCTGCATAAATTCATATTAATTAGAATTTATCACTTATATTACATTCTGTTGTGTGCATCTAAGCAACCACACTCCTTGTTGTCATCTAAGCAACCACACTCCTTGTTGTCATCTACCAGTTAAATCTGACTTTTATGTAGTCAAATGGAGCTTGTCTCTCTGGGTCTTGAATAAGGAAATATTCATTTTCATTAGGCATGTTCATCTCTGTTGCTCCTTGCCTCATTTATAAAATGGGCATTCAGATTTTTTATTCAAAAGAAGTTTTACAAAGTGAGTATTAAGTCTTTATGCAAAAGACTTGTAGTGCAGCCTGGCAACAAAATATTTGGCAGAGATGCAGAAAGTGATTGCTTTAGGAAAATTGTTTATAAATGTTGTTTAGTATTCTACCCTTATTTAACAAAATGAAAGTAAATATTTAAATCTTTGGATTAAAATGTTGTGCTGTGAAATTATTTTTCTTATGGAGTTACTTTGCCCTTATTTGAAGTAGCAAAATAGAAAAAAGTGTGGCTGATATTGTAAGCCTCTAGTTAAGATAAACAAGTACTGTATGCTAGGGTAATGGTTTATTTCACTTGTAGGATGGCATTTTGAAGCTGTCAGAAAAGTGGAAAATGGTAGTTGGTAATGTTGTACTGGTAGCAGAGGAGTCTGGATTGTTTTTAGCAAGTGCCCTGGAGTGCTTGTGCTAACTGGATGAGATGAATCCCTCAGCTCATAAGGATGTTGGAATAGGAGAATGCTTCAAAAGCTATAGGTTGTTTTATTCTGCAGGCTGGTATCCAGTGTTAAATTAATTCAGGTTTTTTAATACCTTACAGATCAGGGCTTAACTTTACAGTTCCTTTCTTCACTTGGTGTTGATATCATTTTTTATCCTGCTCGTCCACTGAGGCCTTCAGATAACAGAAAGGTGTATCTTTTAATACAATAACTCCAGATTTAATAGAAAGCCCAATCCTCATAATATAAAGTATAGTATTATCAAAGACAAGTAGTAATCAATATTTTGAGGTAAACCTTGGTACGGTATAAATTAAATTCTGCATTAAACTTTGTATTGTGAGAAAGTAATTTCTGCGGTGAAGGACAATACATGTATTTATCCTGTTTATTGGAGTTTACGTCCTGGATTCACATGGCTCTTTTTTGTTTTCTTCAGTTTTTTTCTTCTGTGTTTCTGTGGTGTGTTCAAAAACAAATCCTCTCTTTGTGACAGGATGGAGAGACCCTTTTTCTGGTTGCATGTCCAGTCAAAATCTCTTGTTTCTCTGTCATAGTCTAGTGAAACAGAAGAAAAGTGGTGGGTTCCTTAGGTGGGTAGAGTTATGTTAAAATTCTTAGTAAGAGAGGTTTAAGATCTGGCAGGTTTGTGTAGCACCTCAGAGAAGGCCAAGTGGGCAGAGCCTGCAATGGGAGGTAGCAGTGGCATTGACTTGGGTTCTTTCTTTTTGTGTCTGCTTCTGTCTAGTAAGGCAGAAAAAATATATGGAGTTACTAAAGTAATGGAAAAATTAGAGAGAACCATATACAGAAACACTAAAAATTCATCTTATTGGGTAAAAGTTTTCCTAAATAATCACAATTAAAATAGCTGTATTGAATGGCTATTAAAACTTAGTCAAACAAAAGTTAATGTAAACAGTTTTGTTATCACTAGCACAAATTATTCTCCGCCAGGAAATCCTGTCGTTTACCATTTTCGTATGAATGCTGTACATTGTTAAACTTATCGGTGTCTGGGATTGCACACAAAATCCAACAGCCATTTATTGTAGCAATCAGCATGTTCTCAGCATTAATTAGCACTGTGATTTTTTTGGTGGTGCTGGCATTGCTCAAAGTTGTCAGTAGACCATAATAGCTGGAAGTTTTTAAATTTGCTTTCTGTACTTTGTGAGCATTGCCAAGATTGTTTTGGTGATTTTATGTCTGTGGAATAGAGAAGGAAAATCTGGTGTGTTTGCATGGATTCAGGGAAGGAGTGCCATTAGATGCCTTATTGACTGGCTCAAGTGGTGGTTTCTTGTGTGATCCCTTTTGAATGTTGCTAGAAAGCAGGCTTTCAGATGTCCAAATACCAGTAAGAATTTAGGAATTTTGAGGGCGAAAGAGACTATGTGACCATTTCTCGCAGTCTGTTTGTATTATATAAAGAGAGTTTGAGGGTATTAATTGGAAAGGGTTTCTGATCTAATGAGAGACACATTTTTAAGACTGATGACATGTGCTAATCCAATGAGAAATTTCTTAATGAGAGACATTATTACTTTCTACCTCCTGTATTATGCAAAATGAAATGTTTATATTAGTGAACAATAATATAACTCTCCTTATGTGTGCTGGGGAATAGCTATTTTACCACCAAGCCATTAGAGGAATAAAGAATAGAACACAGAGAGATTGTTTTATAATGACTTGTGTTTGTTCAGTGCCTAGCACAACTGAATAATCTTTATTTGCTGGTGTTCCTACGTACCACAGCTTTATAGAAAACAACATAATTAAGTCTTGTTAAAGATGCTGTTTACAAAGATAGGAAGATAAATTATTAACATTCTAAAGAAGTATCCAAATAATGTCAAGTGCCAAAAGGAGATCAAATAGCTGATATCAAGATGCCATACTAGAGGATACTGGAGGAGAGAACAATTTTCGTAGGAAAGTAGAGTTATAAAAAACCTTGGAAAGTGGAATCTCTGTGTGATGGTTCTAAAATGTGTTTTTGGGAGACAATATTGGGAGAAGAGGAATGTTTTTAAATGTTGCTTAGCATTTCTGCATTCACAGATGTAGCAGTCATCCCTTCTTTTTGCAAGTAGCAAAACTCTTGTTTTGAATTTTATATGAATGTGCTTGATTATTCTAAAAGATCACTTGTGTTATGTTAAATTTTGCTTGTTTTGCAGTGTTCTACTGTTTAATCAAGTACACATTGTGAGGAGTTTTGTCCCATTTTATTCTGCTTGACTTAATTTTCTTGTGGTTTTTGGTCAAAATAATTGCTGGATTAGAGGAAGAGGGTGGAGTAAGAAGGGATAAAGCCATTAAAGTATTCATAAGACCACTGCATCGTGCAACAGGAAACATAAACCTTATTTGCAAAATTTGCATTATAAGCTAGTAAAGAGGCTGGATGTTGAATCCAGTCTCAGCTCTGCACATGGTTTGCAGTGGTGGCACTGGGAATCTGCTCATCTGGAAAGTGCCATTTATGATGCCTTTTTCTGGTGGTAAAAAATTGAGGCAGACACAGCAGTAGCAGGGAAAAGGGTATTTACCTTGGTTTTACTAGGATCCTTGGAGCAAAGCCCATTACAGATGGAAATACGACGGCAAGCACCCGGGCCCCCCACGCATCCAAGC
>VZRN01005529.1:633960-674201 GCA_013397935.1 Dasyornis broadbenti
TTTTTTTTGTAATCCTGTATGAAATTCACAGCATCACTTTTTAGATGGCAGCATTGGAAAGACTGACTTGTTCCTGTAAGATGTGCTTGGTGCTGTGCAGGAGACAATGAAAGGAAGAGAAGGGAGAGTGATAGAGTGACAGAGCATGCAGGGAAGATTTGTAGTCTTTGACTTGACGTGGATGAATGACTCGTGCTTCTCCATATTTCAACTTGATATATGAATGTCAACACCTTGGGAGTAGTTTGGGTACCTGAACCATAAAGCCAGGAAATTCAGGGATTTTTTTATGTGCTGAACTTCACATCTTTGTAGGGAGCTGCAGGAGAATGTTACCGTCTGTGCTGTAAAAACGCGAGTTCTCTGAAACTCTGCGAAGTGCATAGCTTGACAAATTTGTATAGGTGATTTACATATTTACTAGTGATATGCGCTTTATTTTCTTCCCTCTCTGTGTTAAATACACTTTAAATGCTTTATGGAGGCAATTCAGATGATGACTACATGTACTGATTATAACTGAGTCTTGGTTCTGTTGTCATAGTACAGATTTGAGCTATTCTACCAGATATACTGCCAATTACATGTGATTGGAGTAACTCTAAATTAAAATAACTATAATACAACTTGTTTTTTGAGACAGTATCACTTTTATCTTTTTCTTACCTTAACTCTGCAAGAAGTTCATTTTATTGCTCTGAGGATGTGATGTAGTAAATGTCTTCCCTTTAAAATACTGAATTTTCTAGATGACGTGCTTCATAGTTTCTTCTAGCAGGGTGCTGCTTAGTTTCTCTCCTAACAGGAAAGTAAAAGTCTTTAAGGCTCAGGGTCCAAAAAAGCAAAAATTTGGTAGTAAAGATTTTACTTTTTGGATGGAAGTAGGTTTTCAAAATAGGTGTGTTTTGCTGAAGCTTCACATATAAAAGGAAATTGACGATTAGGAATGGAGTGACTATTGAGCGAACTAAAAATTACTGTCATGCATGCAGAAAAAAGCCTCTCAAAATAACAATCGGTTGCTTACATAATGTCTTCTTCACTCTCACTTAAGAAAAAGGTGTCTTCATATCGATGAGAGTATTATTATGAGAGTAGAAAGAGACAAACCAGTTGAACCCATGTCTCAGATGAAATGGCATATTGTTACTGTTCATTTATAGATGTTAGTATTGGTTTTAAATAATTTCAAGGGAGATGATAGATAATTTCTTATAAAGTAGCTTTTGTATCTTTTTCAAAGATTGTGTATGTGCCTTCTGAACTTGCTGTTTTAGTAAATCAAAGATGATCTTCAGTATATAAGCCCATATCTTTCTAAATATGTTGTTTCTCTGACAGTAATAAACGGTTATACAGAAAGTTTATTATTGTTATTATTCTTAAGCTATGTGTGGAACACAGTCTGTATATAATCCCCTGCGAGCGATGAGTAGCACTCCTAGAGGCAGGTGGTTATTAACAAAATATAGATTTAAAGAGAACTTGAGATGAAGAAAAAGTGCAACGTTAATTAAAGAGAAAATATTAAAAGGAAGAGCAAAGAATTAGTTTTTAGTCTTGTCAAGGCTATATTAGTTGCTAATGCAATTCAGTGTTGCAATTTCTTTTCCTTTTAGGACAGACATTCATCACATTTTATGCAAATGTTATCAGAGAGAGTTATTTTGGAAAGAAAAGACAAAATATATTAAGAAGCCATAAAAAAAGATGCCCTGCTTTCTGTGTAATGAATCAGATAATACAATGCCTTTTTGTTAAATGGGGTTTTTTTCATTGAAACTGTGTAAAAAAGAAACAAGCTATCATTATCTAAGGCTCATTAAATCTTCAGAGTGTTATTAATGTAGTTTTATCTAGCCAGGCATAGCTGGAAAAAACAATGAAACGACCCCCAAATATATAAATTGGAGTGTAGAGCATAAAAGATAGAACACAAAAGATTTATATATTTTTTACTTGACATGCTATCATTTCACCTGTGTCTGGAGCTAAGAGGCAGAGTTCACATATTTTGCTGCAATTGGTTATAAAGGAGGAGTCCACTTGAAGCAGAAGTGCTGCTTTTGGTTTTGAATTTTTAAAGTAAAGGTGAAGAAGGCTCCCTGAAGATGGATACTCATTAAGAAAGCCAAAGACTTTTTGGAGAATATGTTCTTTTCAGGGAGGTTTTCTGTTCCCAGCTTTGTATGTCTCAGAGCACACTGGAGCTTCTTATGAAAAAATAATACAGTTCATTAATGTGGAAAAACTTCTGAAAGTAGCTAGTCTCACAGCATTCTGGGAATTAGTCTGAGCATAATTGGTTGGATGTCAATATTAAAAAGCACTCTAACGAAAAAGAAAATAGTCAAGATATGATAGTTTGCTGCTTCTGATAAAAATTTTAATGAGGCTGAATAATTAACCCCTTCTCTCTTCTTTCTTTCCAAACTGCCATGTCTGTTCCAATTTCTGCTTTACATTTACTGTAAATATTTTAAGCAGTAGTTTCTATCACTGTAGTAGAAAGACTACAATATTGTCTCTATGTCGCACTATAGCTAGTTTGCTATTTTTCTGTAATCCTTTTTGCCTTCATGGCTAGATTACTCAAGTAGAGTATTTTCAGTTGTCATGTCCCTCAGCTATCACTTAGCTGAGCTGCGCTTTGTGAAGTCTAATCCTTCCTGATAAATCCACTAGCTAGTGTTGTGCCAAGCAGCACAGGATCTGCCATTTATATAATGGTTACTCTAATTGGTTTAATGTGTCTTTTAACCTCAGGTTGAGAATTACTTCCTTCTGAAATGTGAAGGATTGCCCAAATACATACACTTTCCAGTCACTGAGTTGACTCCTAATCACTTATTAAATAGTTATGAAGCACATAAGTTTTTTTTCATGAAGAAACACAGTACGTTTTTGTATAATGCAGAGGTTTTACTGACTTTTCAAATCTATCATCTATGGGTTTTTTTTTTTTTTTGGATACATATGATAGTTCTTAGGTCCTCATCCCAGTTTCTCACGTGGCTTGTATTAGCACTTCCATATCCTACCCCTCCTTTGTTTCAGTGGGCTAATGGATGCTGTGTATGAGATGTTTGTCCTTGTGACCTGGGTCTGTTTTGGATGCCTGTTCAATAACCGCTCAGTATTCTGGAGAAGAAGCATGCTTTTACTGCCATAGGCCTCTACCTACATCAAGAAATAGTGGTTCATCCTTTTTGTCCCGTAGCGTTAATGCACTTCCAAAGAGAAAGGTGATCCACAAAGATGGCCTTATTTATCTCATGCTGTCAACATCTAGAAATTTTTATCAAAGATGAATTGAAATTAGAAGACAAAGCCTGAACCAGTTGGGTGTTTTTGTCAATGATATTCTAGATCTGTGTAAGTTACAAGTGGTGAATGTCAGGCACGTCATAATGGTGATGCAAAATGGGATTTTAATATTCAGCTACACTCCATAGAGACATTTGGTGCTTCAGAAGGCTGCTGTTCTTTAGAGCCTGGGGCCTCAAAGATAACCTGGAATGCCAGATAAGGAAATTGATAAAGCTGTCAGTGGTTTGCTGTGCTCTACTTCCCAGGCTACGAGCCACCTTGTCACATGTAATACTCATGATATCATCCGGTATATGACATTGAGAGATCACAACTTTTTCCTCACTATGCAAGAAAGTGAGAAACTTCTAGTGTCAGCTTAATAAACAAACTATGACACATATCTACACATCTTTAGAGGAATTTTTGCTTTTTCTAATTCCATTCATACAATAACTTTGTGGGTTTTTTTGTTTTGTTTTTTTTTTCCTTTTCGTCATGGTCAGGAGAGAGGTAAATCTGAATCTTTCTAGGAGGAAGTTTAGTTCAGCTAACTAACTGTTGTAATAACAGTGTACATCTGTTTGATTTCTCCATAGGGAAAGTACAATTTCAGGGTCCAACCTTATGTGCATTTATTTCCTGTGAATGTAATGTCTCAAGGTAACACTGCAAGTGCTCATAATTTTTATTGGATAGTAAAGGAGGAAATAGTCTCCATGGGACATTCCTAGATCAGGTGTTTTTTTTTTTAAATTTATATATTTTAAATGTATAAATATATATAATTTATATATTTTAAATAAAAATTATCTTTCTTCTTTAATATGTATTTTGTAGTATCGCTTTCTTTGTGCAGTTCAATACACTGAGACTTCCTTTGTTACACAGTTAAATTTTAATATAGATCCCAGTGATGGGGCTTTCCCCATCATGGAGGCATCCTTAAAATTTCTTTTCTTCTGTCTTGTTGGAATTACACCTAACTTTTCAGAAGCTCATGCACTTTACTTTCATTTTATTTTCAATTTTATTTAAAGGAACGTTTTTGTTGCTGACACAATATCCATTCAAAGAAGATGCCCAGTGCCAATTGTCTTGTGTTTAAACAACCATGTTAAAATCTACTTGGAAAAAAAAATAAAGCTATAAGGTGTGTCTTGATCTTATTTCCTTTTCAGAAGATTCTTAGATGTTCAGTAGATTAATCTATATGCTTTAGTTAAGGAATAATACCTAATCCTTAAATTAGAAGGAGTGGGAAACAGAAGGTGAAATTGAGTTATGTGACACTTTGTTTCCTCTTGGTTTGGAAGAATTTTTAGAAAAGGTTACTCCCTTATCCTTCAGAAATAAGGGTGCCTGTTAGAATTTATTCTGAGCATAATACCAATGTGGCTTTATCAAGCAGATCTGGTAAGGAAAAAGATATCTTAGTTCTAGATTAACATAAGATATTCTAGCATCCTTTCATTTTTCAGTTTTAATGAAAGATATATTTTTGGGTGATGGGGCAGTGTTACTGTAGATGCTACTGTAGATGTTTATTAATTCTTATAGTTACAGTACATTTGTAGTTGTTGGTTCAAGATCTTATTTAGTTCCAATTTATATGCACAGCCCGTTTCTGCCTCCTTTTTGCTTCTACCAAGAAAAATGTTCTATGGAATTGAAGCAGTGAAAAATTCTACTTGCTCATGTGGTTCTTTCAGCCTCTGAGGTGCTTTGTTTTTGTGGGGGGGAAAAAAAAAAACCACCAAATTTCAACGTGGTATAGGTAAAAAGGAATTTACTCTTTGCAATAACAAAGAAATCTCTGTGAGTTAAACTTTTCAAGTAGAATACCTGTCATTTCGAAATCTGGTAGATGAGTACCCTTGGCTTGGCTGTTGGCAATGATGTTTTGTTTAAATAAGCTTTTCTTAGCTATTCCATTTCCAAAGCAGAGAACGTTGTGTGCGTTTAAAAATAACTGATTTCAAGAAGAATTTCAAAATGAGAACATATTGTTTAAAAACCTTTCTAATGGAACAGCTTTCAAACTGAAATTTACTTCATGGTAGCCATTTATGAGACAGGCAGTTCAGTATGATTCCAAGCTTCTGCTTTTATCTGTCTTGATAATAATACATCAATCTGCAGTGCTGGTAAAGATACAGAAATTGATCCCAGCAGCACAAAAGCAACACCCATTTTAATTTTAAAGGTCATTCTTGTGCAATGCCTTTTGATGAATTAGTAATTAAGTCATTATTTTTTTATAATTTTGGTTAGTCTTTGTTTTTGTGAAATATTAAGATGATTTTATTTTTCCAATTTAGTATCCTTATGTAGCTTTTCAGTACGATTTGGGAAGGTAAACAGTCTTTGTACTGCAGGCATGTAATGAATGTAAGCATTCTTTCAGCTCTAACACTGCCTGCAGTTTCAATGCCATCCCACTACTCACACTAGCTAACGAGATAATTTTGTAGTTTGTTTGCAAACAGGAAATTGGATAAGGCATTTTGAAATGCAATATTTATTCTCTGCCCAGTGCAATTAAGAATTTCTTTGCATATTATTAGTCTATTTTATTATTACTGACATGCTTGTAAGAACACATTTCACAAGCACAGTCTGGTGCTTCTGTGTTTGTAGAATATTCCTAAATACCTTGTGGCAATTGTAAGTAGCCTCTTAGAAATGACTATATCATTCTAGTGATGCTACAGAGTTACTTAATAGAGTTTTCATTGCTGAAAGGTCTTTGCTGTCTGTTTCTCAGTGTCAGGATTTCTGACATCCTGACTGATTATTGTAACTCGGCAGATGGTCTTAGACTTGATCTTTAATCAGTAAAGTCAGACTGAAAGTTTGGAGTTTATCTGTTGTTTCATTCTTAGCTATGGACTAATAGGGGGGCAGATGGATTCATCTTGTTCAGTGAAGTTGCTATAAAGAGCGCTCTGTTGAAACCCTAGATGTTGCTGTGAAATGCAGCTAGTGCCGCTGACATTTTGCATTATTTTAATGTCTTTAAATTACTCATTTATGAAAAAGACAATTTTATTCCACTTTTTAAAAAAGCCCTTTATAATTTTCAAAGGGAGGTCAACTAAATAACCTTGTGTAATAAAAGATGAACACCTGAGCACAAATAAGGAAACCCATACTTGTATTTTGCAATAAATGGATTAAATAAGGAAATTCCTTCATGACAGTTTCCAACTTAATTACATATTATGTAATATTTTTATTGCTTGTATTAAACTTTTTCTGAACATTTGAAACAAACTGTCTAAAAATGTATTTTTGAAGAGTTTACATTGTCACAAGAGTATATTTTAAAAAAATATTTGTTTATATATGCCAAGTTCTTAACTGCAAATGAGATTCGTGGGGTTTTGCTTTCTTTTTTGAGAAGCACATATGTTAAAGCTGTCAATACAATGATTGATTTTATAAGTGAAACTCACAGCACTATTAATATTACTTTATCAGCATGTTGTTTTCATATGACGCGTTCTCTTTGTGTCAGAGTATTCTGCCATTAGTTCAGTGGATTCAGTGACAGGTTGTTATAACTGCATTTCAGAATGTAGAGATAAAATCATGATCTCTATAAATACATATCTCTGACAACCAGAACTAGCTTCTTCTCTCAAAGTATAGGGAAAGTCCTGACAGTTTTTTAAGTTTGAATTTTGTTCTTTGTTACAAACAAAGTTTCTAGGTAACAGGAAATAAACTAAAATTTTCCTGATTAAACCTGTATTTTTATGTGTTAATGTATTTATAATGTATTTTATGTATTAATACGTTGATGTCTTCAAGTATGAGCCTCAATTTCATCATCATAGATTTTGATTCCTGAAGTAATCTTTCTTCAAAGCTCTTGATGTTATCCCTGCCTGAAAGTGCAACTTGAAATGATACTTTCTAGATTTATTCATGATGTTTAGATATAACATTTTTTTACATAATGAGAAAAAGTAATTAAGTGATTCTTCGATGCAAAATACAAAGATTACATGAGCCTTTCTTCTTGCAGTTTTTGGCAACCTTCCCTAAGTAAGGATTTATTAATGGCAAATAATTTTGGTAATTATTTGTGATGGATTGGACTAATTATTAGTAATGGTCGCATTTCAACTCACTCTTTCTTCCCCCTAAGTATAGTATCTTGGATATTCAGTGTTTAGAACTGCATTAGAAAAACACGCCATATGGTATTGCTTGTCTTCCCTGATTGAATGTAACAGCTGTAGCACCAGCTGTTACTTTGCAGATTCCTGAGTAGACTGTATAGATTTCATCTGTAAGTGCTCAGGCATTCACTTTCATAAATGTTTTCAGGATGGATTGTCTGAAAATTAGATTATGATTTATTTGAAAATATGAAAGACATCCAAGTATGGATATTGTTTAAAAGTAAGAGTATTCGCAGTTAGCAGTTTGAAACTCTATGCTAAAAATGAAAGCGCAGCATTGTCTGACATTTTTGAAATGCATAGACTTTGCTGTTATTTTTGCAAAGTTGCTCAAGTAGAAGTAATCAAATGTATTTCTTTCAAAAAAGCAAACCAAAAACCAGACCTCTGTATGGAGTCAGGTTACATGTATTATTCTCTTGTAAGATGAATGACTAGATTGCATAAAATTTTCATGCTTGAACACTTCACATTTATTGGGACTTTAGAGTTACTGAACTATTTTATTTTCATTCAAATAAGGAAACAATGCTTTTCTCAACAATGAAAAGCTTGGTTACAATATAAGCTAAGAGGCTTTTATTTACATTTAGGGAATTTGTTAGTAACGGGATCAAAATAACAAAATAATTTTCTTTGGCAAAGGTTGGATAGCATTAGTATTTATTTATTTTAAGTTTCCTGTAAGTATTTCTTCCACTGTGTTTTTGCTGGTGGAAGCAGAATCAGCAGAATTAAGCAGGGACTTTGGAGTGCTGGAAAGAGCAAGGTATTCTCAGAGTGACTGTAAGAGCACCCAAAAAGTCTTGGGAGGCAAAGATTCAAGGAAAGAGTTTGTGCTCTCAAGTAGTAGCAGGTAGGATGTTATTGGTAGTCTTGTGGGGAAGATTATATTGTACATCATTAGCTTGTTAGTGTGTCTTTCATCTCCTTTTGCCCCAGACTGGTGGATGAGAAGTTTTGTTCCCTTCAGGTGTTTATTTTGTGGCCTTTGGTATCGGTGAGTCAGGAAACTCACATATGTGTGAGTTTCCTGACTGCTCTCTGTCCCCTACAAGGCGGGGTGGAAGGTTTCATACATTCACAGTCATTCTAGCTGGATGGATTATTGATGAAATTGCTGTTCAGATCTGATGACAATTTAATACAGTGCATGATAACTGAACTGAGTGACCTTTGCTGCAATTGATGTTGGCCTTTCTCCCTGTGAAGTGACCGCCTAATTTATCTAACTTAGAGGAAGTACTGTGATTGCTGCATAGACTGTCTTGGACAAAGCTATCTACCATTCATCCTGAAAAGGTTGAGTAGACACTAGTAAACAGAAAAGGTCAAAGAGCCTGATTTAAGATTGTTTAAATTTAATGCTCTTTTCGGAGGTAAAAGTATATGATGTAGCCAAGGGTCTAAGTCCAGTGTAGGTGAGTCTGGTGGAGGCAAAGCAGTAGCATAGAAGACTTTAAAGAGTGTCACCCAAGCTGTCAGTTTATAAGCTAGACAGAATAAAATACAAGTTTTAGACTTGTCTTCAATTTTGACAGAAGATGTCTAATTTTTTAGTTATATCATAAAGTGTGTATACAGGTAGTTAATATTTCATAGAACCAGATGCATCTATCTTCAGTGAAAATTTGTAGATATTGATCAATTAAAATGTGATATATAGGTTAATTTATACAGGCTATTTTCTGAGGGTTTCTGCTGTTTCAGAACTTGCCTCATTCAAATAACATTAACTACCACTTCTATCCTGAAGCTCAAAATCTTCAAAGAGAAATGAAGAACAATCAATCTGCATGCTTTTCTTCAATATTTATTGATCTAATCCATAAAGATTATTTTCTCTTTGGTTATTCTGAACCTTGGAGTATTTTACCAGGAGATTAGCACAGCGGTTTTCTTACCTCTTTCTTTCTCTGTTAACCTGGACACATTGGTCCATTACTTGTGATGTGTGCATACAGAGTGCACAGGAATGTCCTGCCTACTTAGAATATTATATAGTATGTTGGGATTTTTTGCCATGTATGATAATCCCCCCTCACCTCTTTTTTTAAATTTTATTTTTGTATTTCAGCCTGAAGCATTTGGAGATAATTTTTTGTTATTTAGATTTAGATCTGTTCTAAGTCTTAAGCATGGCTGTTGTGAATTCTGGGGGTTATTACAGTGACACTGACACATTCACATGAGTGTATGTTCAACTCTTCACTCTAGGCACCCAATTTTCTAATGTCTTTAGAAGTTAGTCTGTTTGAGCAATAACTAGGGAATATCAAATTACTTCAAATCATTGAGGTAGTGTAATAAACTTGTTTTTTTGTATTTAATTAGGTGAAGTTCGGTGTGCATTTCTCATAGCACTGATGCGCTAATGCAGAGAAGGGCTATCAGCTTACATAGTTGTGAGATTCAAGTCTCCTTGTGATTGTCCTAAATTGACCTGTATGAAATACCCTAGAGGTAAAAATGCAGGCACTTTCATTTCTTATCCGTATCCTGGTCAATGATGAGACATACGTAAGCACAGGCCACTTTAGTCTGTGTTTTTAGCATGTTTTCATTTTACCTTCACTCATTCCATGGGACTGTAGTGATCGTTCCAGTGTGTAGACACGTGTGCGTGTACATGCTTATTTACCCAGGGCACAGTGTGACTTGATTGAAGTTTCATAACAAGCTTGCTAACAGCTAGGTTAAAGAGAGTGTGTAGACTGTCTGGTAGTTAATTAGTTCCCATCAGCAAAATTATTAGCACAGTAGGTCAGAATTACTCCTGCCAAGTGAAAGCTTCAATATTCATTACAGTATCTGGGTCAGAGACCAATCCGATCATAAAAACTGTGAGCGCTTGGGCCTGGAGGGTGCAGGGTCAGAGTCAGTGGTACTGCCAAGCTTGTGATGTA
Organism: Dasyornis broadbenti; assembly: GCA_013397935.1. Taxonomy (NCBI): domain Eukaryota; kingdom Metazoa; phylum Chordata; class Aves; order Passeriformes; family Dasyornithidae; genus Dasyornis; species Dasyornis broadbenti. Next base: position 644,369 of record VZRN01005529.1, read on the forward strand.
GAGCTGCTCCTCTATCACTGAGAGCATTACATGCTGAACATTAGCAGCAGCTTTTTTTTTTTTTTTTTAAAGTTTTTGCTGTCACTCTGGAATATCAGCCACTGTCAATAATAACGTTCAAGCATGAGGCAGCAGCTTGTATGATGAATCATCACCGTAGGAGGTGTGTGAATTGGGATGTTTTCTCTTTGAAAATATAGCTCTAATAAGGATCCCGTCACAGGAGGTAGGAGTTAACAGTCAAAATACTAGAAGTTGCTCTCCATTCAACTAATCTGTCTGAATTTGCTCATAAGTTTTTGTTCATATTTAATTCAAATGGAAATAATCTATTATTTTACACATATATTTGCCTCTCTGTTCTGAACCTCTACAGGGCATCTTTAATACTGAAGTGTGTTTGGCAAAGAAAGCTGACAAGGCTGAGAAACAATCCTACTGATGTGTCTTTAAAATACCTGTTTATGCAGTTCACCTAAGAGTAATAGGACAGAAGGGAAATGAGACTGGGGACAGTTGTTATCTTAAAAGTGGATCAAAAGCTTTCCCATTTTGTAAAGGACAGCTGTAGTATTGCCCCATCTAGGAAGAGCTACCTCTGCCAATAATTCCCTCAGAACCATGGGAAGAATATCCCAGCTCAGCTCCAAAGAAGAACTGCTGTCATACATAATACATTGTTTTCATCAAGGTTGTTTTCTTTGTGAGCTATACATGTGTACTCACGGGAGAACATTTGGGCATCTTCTGTAATAAACTGAAACATAAAAGTATGATTTTCCTTTCAGGAGGGAAAGAAAATGTGAGCCAAGTTGCATGCCAGAAAATATTGTTGATAATAGTTTTATGGAAAGCAGAAGCATATGGTAGGTGCAAATGGGTAATTCAAGGAAATACTTCCCTGCTGAAAATACACTATTTTTTTTTTTTTTAAGTTTGTTTATACCTATTAATTTAAAAATTTATCAGTATTTTTTCCAATGTTTAAAGTAGTGCTATGAAAATATTTATGAAAATATGCTTCCTATGAACCTGTCTGCTTATCTTACTTCGGTTTATTACTGTAGACTAGAATTTTAAGATGCTCCCACCTCCAAACTTTTTCTTTTACTGCTGCCACTTGAGACATCCCAATGCCTGTACATCAGTGGTACCATCACTGTTTTGGTCTGAAGACTGAGAATTTCTATTAAATTTACCATTACTCACTTCAGAAGAATAATATTTATGTACCTTTTGGTTTATCCCTCTATTCTTTGTTTTATGTCACTTTGAATACATTCACATACAATTCAGATTTAGTTTAGTTTGTTTTTTATCATTTTCTTAAAAAGTAGATGAATGAGAAAAATCAATTGGTACTGTTTTCCAGGTAAGTGTCAATAAAGGTTTATTTTTGATCTATTCATAGCAGAGCAATTTGGCAATTTGAAACTATTTTTGGCATACTGAATTTATAAAAGATAAAGTAGAACATATTTTGAAAAATCATAAGCCCTGTTTAAATTAACCATGGATCCACAAACATTTAGGGTTGGTTTATAATGAGTTAAACTTCCTAGGTGATGAACCCATATGACAATGTTTAAACAGAAAACTATGCTGTTACCTGTTCAATTTCACGCACATTTTTTCTTTGTTATAAATAGATGTTCTTCAGAAAAAAACTTTTCTTTGTCCTTTTTGCTGCATCAGCCAGCAGTCTTTGTTGTACTTTTTGTTTTCAGTTTGCATTCATAAATGGTATTTTTTAATAAGGCTTAAAAAGACACATTAAAAATAATGGAAAAATAATGATTATTTTGGTGCTCTTTGAATTGCTTTTGTAATCTGAAGCCAAATGTTCCAATAACAGTGCTATATTTTCATGTTTTCCTCTCAAAACATGTTTATGGTTTTAAAAAAAGAAGAAAGAAACAAATATCTTCAGATAGTCACACATTATTATTTTACCCAGCTATCTAAATCTCTTAAATTTTGTGTTTACTGATGGTTTTCAAGTCCCAGTGTATAATTCTAACACTCTAGGGATTTTTTTCTTCCCCATTTATCAGAAATTTGCTACTGTCTTGCAGCAGTATTAGCAACATTTAGTGCAACATTAACAGCATCTAAATTAGAATGGTTTTATTTCAGATTGTATTTCCTTAATTGCTGTAGAGATGCTTTTGTTAACTGGTCTGGAGTATATGAATGCTTTATTTAGGAGACTTCATCTTCTAGTCCTAATATATTATGCTTATCTGGTCCCATTCTCTTTGAGTTGGCATGATCTGCTCTCTGACACAGGTTTGTGCTGCCCTGCTTCTTGACCTTGCTTTTCTTACCTTTAGTTTTTCTTTGTCTCCCTTCTCACAGTGCTGGAGGTGCACTCTTCAGCTTTCCCTTGAAGGTCCCGTGCTGCTGGTGCTTCTTTCCACTCTGTAAAGCTTCATTGGTTTGTTAGTGAGCAGCTTAGTGTTGAATGGAAAATGGTTATCATTCCTTTGGTACATGTTGGGTTTTTTCACCTGTTCATGCTAGGAATCAAGCCCAGGTCTCTTAAAAGGCAAAGTTTTGCGCCGTGTGTCAAAGGGCCTCTGGAATTATTTTTAGGAAGTGTACCTTCTTAGTTGTCTTCCTCACAATCATCTAATTGCTTATTGTATGATTGAAATAATGTAGTAAATAAGAAATGTTTGGATATTAGTGATACAGGATAGAACCATAGAACTCCTAACATACCAGTTTGCATCCAGCCCTTGTGAAAACACAAATCTTTGCAATTGCTTTTTTTTCTTACAGGCAGGCTTTACCAGGAGTTTGGCAATATATTACTCCAACAATGAGTAGTAATGGAGGAAATAACATATGCTGTAAAATTAATAAGTGCATAGATATAATAATAATACACAGAACTTATTATTTCTTACTAAAACTTATTATTATTTTAAATATTTGTTGCAAATGTTGCCATGATGTTGTTTAAGGGCACGATGAGTTTAAAACTGCTCCTCAAGTAACAGTATTTAGTAAGCTTTAATTTTTTTTGTCATGTTGGAATTAAATATCCAAGACCAAAGAACTTAAAAAATATATTAAGTGAATTCTTAGACAAAAATAAAAATACAACTCCATTGTGGGCTATGTGTTTTCATGCTGGCTCTCAAAACAGTATTTGAGCCTATTTCAATTTTCATGAGAAAGTGCTGAAAAGCCCTTGAATGGAACAACTAAATGGGTTTGCCATGCCCCGTGGTTCTACTCTTGTTTCCTTGACATTTCTTTTGCCTTCCTCAAAGTCAGTGCTTCATGTAGCGTGTGTTTCTTCTGTTGTCATCCATTTCCCTAATTTTGGACCTAGTTGCATTAAATAATGATATGCACAATTTAAATCTGGAAGAAACCTCAGAGACTAAAATATTCCTTAAAAAGTGTGTAAATGGGAATATCCAAGAAGGAAACCCACAAGTCCCCACTGCGGGTAATCAGGTAAAAGGCTCTTACATATACTGGCCACACTTTAACATTCTCTTCCAGTTGTATATCAGTTCTGCATTTTTCACTCAATACCAATCAAATTTCTATATTGGTCTATAAATTCCATCCTACAGCTGGAATAAAGGATTTAATCTGAATTCACAGATGTCTAATACTTTTTAATATTTCTTCTCAGTTCAAAATTAACCCAGGGTTTTGTGTCCATTCCTGACTCTCAAGCTGTGATGCTGCAAAACAGCAATTCAGAGAGGAGTCTTGCTGTCCTTGCCCTGTGGCCACACTGGTGAATGGTGCCGGTTGTTGAGTGAGCATGGCACCATGAACTCCAATCTGTCAGTGTCATTTGGGTTAAGAAATTACTCAAATTCTGTCAGTGGCTGTGGGACCTGTGCTGGCTGCATTGGGCAGAGCATCCCTCTTCCTCCCTCCCTGAGCCGTTATATAACTGTCTCCTAGATTTTCAGGCTGTTAAGAATCTGGTGCAAGCCAAGCTTTAAATAGTTATAGTGGGCACTCAGAAATCTGTGAATAGAGTGGGGAGAGCCCTGTCAGGGCATCTTGCATGCTTTGGGTTGGCTGGTAAATTGCTGCTGCTCTGGAAGAAAAACTTTCTCTGTGCTTGGGTTGTTGCCCCCAACTCCAATACTAGCTTAGAGAATCATAGGTTTTGTTGAGACATGGCAAGTAACTGCTACAAGACTTCTGGCAGCAGTGGCATATACATCTTCTTCTACCCTACCTTCCAAAAATCTAAACTCAGGGTGCCACAGGTAGTGAAGGGACGAATGACGGTAGTGGCAAGTGATCTGCTTTGTCAGACATTTGGGATATTTGCACAAGTTGTATCTTCTTTTCTGATTTTAAGGTACAATTCAGTGACTATAAACAGCAGGTTTTGTCATCCTACATTTCTGCAAATACACAGCAATGTACAGAATGTGAGAAAAATGCTGTCAAAAACTGTTCATGCTAATGAAACATGGAAGAGAGAGAGCGATGAGAAGACATTTTACTTTAAATCCCGAGTAACATAAAATACTTAATACTGAATGCGTTATTTAGTGCAATGGTTTTGGCTTCAAATTTTTTTATCTGTTTAATTAAAGACTTCTTTTCACAGGATGACCCAAATCAGATCTCCAAAGAATTGAATGTAACATGAAGTCAGTAAGATGTTTAATATATGCAGATCTAGGAGACAGTGGAAATATGGGAGTGCAATGAGAGAGAATCAGAAGTGGGACAAAAGAAAGGATTTGATTGCCTAAAGATAAATGCTAGATACAAAGGAAAACAGGAATTTGGAGATTCAAGAGGAAGATCAAAGAGAGAATGAAGAGGGTTAAAAAAAAATCTAATGAAAAATTTAGTATTCAGTCTCTTGACCCCTCAGGCTGCTAGAGTTGATTTCCTCTGATAGGTACAGAAAAAGGGATGAATTCTCGATCCCAGTGTGTTTGGATTTTTGATATGGATACTGTGAGGCAAATTCTTTTAAGCCCTCTTCATGGAGATACTGTCATGTAATATAGAAGTAGCACTGTTGGCACATCATGGCATCAATAGCATTCTGTGGTGAAACTGCAAAGATAATACAAAAGACGATCCTGAAGCTACTATTCTGATTGCAACTTGTGGCCTGTAATTGGAGGCCAGTAATTAGCAGTGTACCCCAGGGGTAATACTTGGTCCAGTCTTGTCCAGCGTCTTCATTAATGATCCGAGTGATGGGTCAGAGTGCACTCTCATCAAGTTTGTTGATTACATCTAACATGGAAGAGTGACTGGTATGCCAGAGGTCACACTGCCATCCAGAGAACCTTGACAGGCTGGAGGGACCTGGGCTTTCAGGAACCTCCTGAAGTTCAGCAAGGATGAGTGCAAAGTCCTGCATCTGGGGAGGAACACCACCAGGCACCACTATACGCTGAGGCTACCCAGCTGCAAAGCAGCTCATCAGAAAAGGAGCTGGGGGTCCTGATGGCACCAAGCTGAACACGAGCCAGCAGCGTGCCCCTGTGACAAAGGACATCAACAGTGCCCTGAGATGCATTAGGAAGAGTGCGGCCAGCACGTCAAAGAGAGCAATCCTTCCCCTTTCCTCAGCACCAGTGAGGTCTCACCTGGCGTGCTGTGTCCACGTCTGGTCACAAGGACGATTAAGTGTCTGGAGCATCTCTTCTGTGAGAATCTTCCTTAATGCATACATCTCTTTTTGTGCTACATACTGCATATCTGTGTTTCTTGCAAAAAATATGTCAGTAGAAAAAATCACAAAAGCATACTTGCTGTTTGTTAATTTATGCTTTGGTTTCTGATGCTTTTCAGTGAAAAAACAGAATGCTTGTTGAAAGGGATTTTGTGCAGCTCGAAAGGATTGCTGTGGAAAAACAAAGAATACACTTAATTTAAATGTAACCCTTTCCCTATTTTCAAGGAGTTTCTGTTCATTTTTTTCAATGGTGAAATTCAGAGAATAACAAAGTAACTGTATCTGCAGAAGCTCTTATTTTATAATTTAGAAAGATGCTTTTTCAAAGTAGTGTAAGAATGCTCAAAAATCTGTTTACTATAGCTGAGAAAATATGAATAGAAAAACATTGTTATTGTCAACCACAAAGTCTTAAGTCCACAGTCAATTAACTGCTGATTTTAAACTGAGTTTAAAGACCACAAACATAGTTTATGTATCCTCTGTAGATAAGTGCTATATAGCTTTAGATAAGTCTGTGTGTGAGTATTTATATATAAAGAAAGTATAACTGCATGCTGCTCCAGTGCAGAGGTTAAAGTTTTATTGTTAGATTTTATTTCTAATTTGCTGCAACCAGCTTGCTTCCAAATTTACTGGTCTCTTATCTTCAAGAAGCCCAAGTGTTATTTTAGCAGGAGGTCAGATTTTCAAACAAGAAATTACATAAATCTCCCCAACTGCAATCTAAAAGGTAAATGTTCTCCATTTATAGGTAGCACAGCAGAACTGCTTTTAGATCACAGTCTTAGTAATATGTTAATAAAGTAAAAAAGTTATTTCACCATTAAAAGCAGACATAATAAATGAAAATAAGGAGTATAAATATTTGAAGTATTGATGTTACCTCGGATGTGTAGAGTGCATTGGAGATATGGAAAACCTATGCTCAAGTCCCTGCCCGACCTGCTTTACCTACTGTAGTCTTGTGAGTTGAAAACAAAGGATTCATTCTCACTACCAGCTGTGGCTGATCTAAGCAAGTTTCATGCATCTAGTGAAATGTTTTCTTCTGGATCTGAGATCTTTCTGATGCATGTTACAAAAATATGTGTGTGCAGATATAGGTATGCATAGAAATAACTTATTAAGAATAAGTTATATATCATCAGTATAACGTGCTATAAAGCACATTACTATTTTATATATTACCAATACAATAAATATATTTTATAGACAACATACTATTATAATAGTATATAAAATTTATAATATGAAAAATATCTAATTTGTTAGACATCTGGTATATAACACATATGTACACATATGGCAACACTTAATACATTTTGGTTTCCTGACCAGTACATTTTTTTCTTGTAAACCATCAGCTGCCAGTGTTATAATTCTTCTGTACGGTCATAAATCTCTCTCGTTTATTTGCTTGAGATAGGACTAATTTAATTGCAAGGTTTGTGGTTTGAAAGATCTGTTACATTTAGTAAAGTATTCAATCAAATTTTTCTTTCTAATGAGATGTATGCAGGTGTCAGTTCTGTCTTCCACTTTGTTGTTCCTTCAATATCCTTCTGTACTCTGACAACACATCTTTTATCCTTGGTGTCTGAAGTTTGGCTTCTATCAGCCATCGCTCTCATATTGTGCTGAACAGATAGGAATCCCTATTATTGTCACACCCTTCTCTACAATAATTCTTAAGCGGGGCTGTCTTATCAGACTGCAGAGAAAAAAGCTCAGCTGGTGTGACTTTTTTGCTTCACAAAGCTCAGTATTTTAATTTCTAGCTCATTAAAAATATATTGTGATGGCTATTCTGACATTTGTAGTGCTCTTTTTTACTCTCTGAACATGCAGTTCTAGGGACCAAAGTCAAAGCACTGTAGAAAATTGAATTATAAGGAACATTTAGTTCAGCCTTGGAAAGATTACTTTGTCTTAAACCTATGTTAGTAGAGGTTTCATGATATTCATGGGCAATCTGATGCCATATTAATAGTCTTTCTTTTACATGACTTTTTAATTTTATAATGTTTTCACTTCCTAATGCCTAAGCTAAGTTTCCAGATAGCAAACGAAATAAATTATTTGTGCTACTTCTCATGGACATATTTTTTAATTTCCTCCATGAAGCAACCTTTTTCCTCTGCAAAATGTGTTTTGCCATAATTATCTCTCTTTTTAAACCAAAGATACCCTTTTATTTTTTTTTTCAGTACTTACAGTAGATTTTGTTTGCTATTGCGCTTGTTATCCTTGGTTTTTTGAGTCTGTACAATAACTTTGGTTGAAAGAAGTCCTAGATAAGCTTTACATGACATAATTTGATTTGTGTTTCTAATGGTAGTAGATGAAATAACTGTGTACAGAAATCAAAGACATAATTCTGAGACATTTCAAAACAAAATAATTAATGTGGTTTGATATTCTGAATGTAGACACAAAGATTACTTTGTCTAGAAAGATTTTTTTCTAAGCAAAATTAAGTAATGTCTTAGTTTTATTCACTTTAATAAAAACTTTTAATCAGCTTCCTTGTGGCCTTGACAAACTTGTTGCAATTAGATTATGTGTGGTACTGATCTTTTTTTCTCCTTTTGGGTAAGAACTCACAGCAGTTTAACAAAGTTCTGGGTTTGTCTGTCTGAACTAAAATTTCATCTCTGTTTTCATTCTGTCTGCATTCTTTAAAAAGTAGGGAAAATATGATGTGGTGTAAAAATGTTCCAGGACAATGTTAGTGAGAAAAGAATACCAAGCATTGCATTCCTGATTGCTTAAGACAAAAACAAACCCAGGCCATGTCACAGTGCCAAGAGCAGGCCTTAGGGGCAGCCCTGGTGATTAAACTTGCTCCCATCCATCCACCTCAAGCAGGATTCCACAGAATCACAGAAAATGCTGGGTTGGAAGGGACCCATCATAGAGTCCAACTCCTGGCCCTGCATAGCACCATCCCTGAGAGTGTTGTTCAAATGCTTCTTGAGCTCTGCCAGTATTGGTGCTGAAGTCTTGGTGCTTCCCTGGGGAACCTGTTCCAGTGCCCAGCCACCCTCTGGGAGAAGAACCTTTTTCTAATATGCAACCTAAACCTCCACTGACTCAGCCTCATTACATTACCCTGACTCCTGTCACTACAGTGGTGACTCCTGGTCACTACAGAGAAAAGATCAGTGCCTCCCCGTCCTCGTCCCCTCCCAAGGAAGTTGTAAGTGCAATGAGGTCTCCCCTCAGTCTTCTCCAGGCTGAACAGACCAAGTAACCTCAGCCACCCCTCATATGTCTTCTGCTCCAGACCCTTCACCATCTTTGTAACCCACCTTTGGACACTCTCTAACAGTTTCATGTCTTTCTTCTATTGTGGCAGGCAAAACTGCCCCCAGCACTCAAGGTGAAGCCACCCCAGTGCAGGGCAGAGCAGGACAATCCCCTCCCTTGCCCGGCTGGCGATGCTGTGCCTGATGCCCCCCAAGACGTGCTTGGCCCTCCTGGCTGCCAGGGCACTGCTGACTCATGTTCAACTTGCCATCATCCAGGGCCCCTAGATCCCTTTCTGTCAGGCTGGTCTTGATCCTCTCATTCCCCAGTCTGTCTGTACACCCAGAGTTGCCCCATCCCAGGTGCAGAATCCAGCATTTTCCCTTGTTGAACTTCGCATAGTTGGTGATGGCCCACATCTCTAATTTGTTAAGGTCTCTCTGCAGGGCCTCGCTGCCTTCAAGGGAGTCAACAACTCCTCATAGTTTTGTATCATCTGCAAACTTGCTCAGCATCTGTTTCAGTCCTGTGTCCAGGTCATTTATGAAGATGTTGAAGAGCCCTGTGGAACAACTTTATTTTTCCCCTAACTGCTTCTCAAAACAAAACTCCAGAAGAATGTAATGGGCAAAATCAAATTCCAGTTGTTTTTGTCTTCCAGTTCATCCTGATGTTCTGTTTCTCTGGTAAATGATGAAAATGAACAAAGCCTTTTTGTCAGAACTAAGAGTCTTTTGAGTAATGCTGTGTAACAGCCCAAAGTATTTTTTTTTTTTTTTTTTTTTACTGCAGACAACTGACTCCAAAGCATAACAGAGTGGAAAATAAAACCAGAGTGGGGAGGGAGGTGAGTACATGCTCTGGATGATGTGGCTGGCAAGGGGAGAGAAGTGACATAAACAGGAAATAGAAACCATTCTCCTTGCTTGCTTCTAGAAGATACGACTTTTCAGTATCTTGTCTTTCACTTCATCATCTGCCTTCTGTGGAAATGCCCCATAATCCTATCAGGAGAAAGAAGTCTATGGCTGTAAAAAATGAAACAAATTAAAGTTAGATGACTATGAGAAGCTTCCCCTTTGTTGAGCACCATTTGCAGAGAACAAAAAAACTTGTCAAGGGAGAGTTTTGCAAATTTGACTGGTATTGAGTGAAAAACTTACAAGATTTATGAAAAGTGTTCTGAAGAGGAATATGAAGACACGTGCTATGCTTTGAGGGATTAATTATTTCCACTTGATTAGAAAAATAGTCAATTCAGCATTATATTTTATTGCTATAAAATTTAATCTTTCAATTGCTTTACACAGTTAGCATTATGATTGATTACTGCCTGTTGTATCCATCAGTGCCATAAAAATATTGGTCAGCTTTCACAGCAATTATCAGACCAGAACTAGTAAATAAATACAGCTATCCTAGTATTTTAAGTAACAGAACATGTGATAATCTCTATTGTTATGAATTATGAAATTCTATAATTCTGTACAAATTATAAAATAAAAGACATGAAATATATGTACTGGTATGTGTTGGACATTTGAGGCAGAATGATCAGTCATATTAGAAAGTTATAGTCTCTGAAAAACATGTTTTGGGCAGCATTTTATTGTGAACATGAATGAACAGGATCATGCTGCCATTTTTATGTAGTCAATTAAGTAAGAAAAAATAGCTAATTTTTTTTTTCAGCAGCTGACAATGGAAGGAGAAATGCCACTTTGAATGAATAATTTCCTTTCTGCAGCCTGACCTCCTCCTTCTTAGATGTGAAGGTGATAAATCATTGACTAAAACAACAGCAGGGATCCTTATTAATAACAACCTTCAGCGCTCTGCAATCACTGCAAATGCAAATGACACTGTAGAAGTGTAGATTTTCTAAAAATCTGAAATTTGCATTTTCTGCTAGCTAGGAAATTTATCTAGATTGAAGGGAACCTTCAGTTGATAGGTCTTTCAGTTTGATTTTCAGAATGGTGTGGGTTGTGGTTACAGGTGTGTTGTATACACTTCTGAATGGACACAGGAGAAAAAGGAAATGTCAAGCAGTAGTTCTGTGAAGAGAATGAATTGCAATTGAAATTGAACTTCTATGATCTGGCCCTTGTATTTCTTAAACAAAGTAAAAGAAAATGTGGGTTTGGTTTTTGGTTTATGCAAGGTTTGGTTTTTTCTTAAAAGCCCTAGCTTTTGTTGGCATCGATTTTTTTATTTTTCTGAAAAAGTCCCAGATCTGCAATGAGAAGTCCAAGCAAAGACTGTGAAATGGGCAGAAGATACCTAAATAGGACTAATTTATCTTTTCTGAGAAATTTATAAGCAATTTTGATTTTACCTATGTCTTCTTGTAAACTTTTCCTAACCTCTTAATTTTGAGGATAGTAGCTTGGGAGACCTCTGTTTATTAAGAGGAATACATGTAAGCCAGACCTAGTACTACAGGATGCCCGCGGTACTCTTGCATTAGTTGTTTCAGTTTGGAACAGGAATGGGTTTTTTGCATGGAGTTATGCCTTGATCTGCACTTGCCATATTTGCCTTCATGCTGGAAATCACTGGGAACATATTAGATTCCTTTGGGTAAAACTAAACTGATATCTGCTATTTGGGAGTGCAGTTGTTTTGTCTCCTACTTCCAAACTGAATTTGGTCCATGGGACCAAACCAGAGCTAGTCCTTGAAAACATGGATTTCTGTGCTACATTGACACTGCTTGTTTGGGAACCTCAGTTCCACCCTGACAGTGTAAAAGTAGCGTATACAGGACTGGAATGAGGAATTCTGTGATCACTATAGAGTTCTTCAGTTTCTGAGATGTTTCCTGTCACTTTTTGAAAATTTTTGGGTGTCTACTACATAGAATACATAAAATATCTAGTTGTACTTATTGGGTAATGTATTATTTCCTTCTCCAGTTGGTCTGGGTTGGTCTCTTGTCTTCAATATATGACTGTTCATCTGTGATTGCAAAAGGATACCACCACAGTTTGTAGATAGTTTTCCTCCTTTCTGATGTGGAACTCGAATGTGCTTAACCACCATAAGTGAAGGCTATTTCTATTACAAATTTGATTTTAGCTGCCTCTTTGGAATGGGAAAGGACCAGTTTTTCTAATCAAACAATTCACTCACTAGAAACATGTACTTTGAGCTGACTTAAAAGCATACCTAAATCGGGAAGCTCTGGGAAACAGGTTTTATTGGCTGAAAACTTTAGTAGAATTTACTGTCATTCTGAGTTGCTGGTTTGAGGGTAAGCAATCTAATCTTGTCATTTCTGTAGTATTGGATAATGATGTAACCACTAGCACAGCTATTCTCCATGCATGAACACAAACAGAATTTAGTTTGTATTAAATTCTTTTTAGAAAAAAAAAAAGAAACTTGCAGGTGCAGAATGGTGTTACTCACCTGAGTACACTTAGGTAAATTAGAAAGGGTGGGTGACACACTCTGAATGGTCCTCAAGTTTCTGAAGGTGCCTGTGAGTTGAAACCGTGATTCAGTGTGTCAAGCAGTATTCTTCATTTAATATCATGGCAAATACAGTACAGTATGAACAGTCTGAGCCCTATGCTTCACAGTGAACGCCAGCTACGACTTGAGCTACTGTTTGCCGGTCCTTGAGCCCAGCAGTCCAGACAGTTTTCAAACCGTCTAGAAGTCTGTCCATTCCTCATCTTGTTAATGAGGATACTGCAGGAGTCAACATAAATAGTCTTCTTGGAGTCAACATAAGTCTTCTTGAAATCAAGTTATATTGCACTGTACTCTGCTCATGTACGGGAATGATCTTCCCTTGGTAAATCTATTTTGAACATTCTTGCTACTCCCTTATTATCCTTCCTGCCTGTGTGGGCAGTTTCTCAGAAGATGTGCTTCGTGACCTCAGCTGTGACTGTGCCAGGGCCGGCCAGGCCTCTGGGTCCCTGGATCTGCCCAGCTGTTACCACTTCTCCCATTATCCTCCAGTTTTATTAATCATAGACTGTGGCCTTGAAGACACAGCAGCCTGTGTTCAGCACCCACACTGAAACAATCTCTACTTCTATGATTTTCATACGTCTAGTTTTTTAAAGTAGTTTCTAGCTTGTTACTCTCCAGTTTGGGCTGTCACACTTCCCAAACCTTGCTGTTAAGGTCTGTGAAGAATAAGACAATGAAGTTGTTGAACCGTGTCAGTCGCTGCCGTATCATCCTTCACTGAGCAGCCCACATCCAACCCACCCAGTTCTTTGATCTTGCTGCTGACAGTGTATTTAAATGAGTGCATTTCAAAGATGTGACATACACAGCCTACACATGTGGGGCTATACTTTGCAGGGAGCACATTTAGTTTTGGAAATTTGTGAATGTTTTTTTGGCGTGTTCAGCCAACTCTACAATATATAGCATCTACGTCCAGCTCTCAGCACTTAACTGAACTTGAATATTAGGGTCATATTTCACTTGATTATTAGGGGAATATTTCTCTTGTATACCTCCTTTGAAGGGTATATTAATATTATTATACTTCATTCCTTCTCTTATCATTCCAATAATATTTTGAATGTCATGCAGGTCTCACATTGTCTCGTTACAAAAGGAAAAGCTTCATAGGTAAACATTCACTTTTCTTGTAGACAGTAATATACTAATTTCATTTAATTTGAGTGACAGTTGCATAATTCTGTTTTCTTGACAAGTCCATGAAAATGGATGAGCAGGGTTTATATTCAAGAAAAGAATGAAGTTCCTCAGATTTTGAGTAATGATAGTAAAAATCCTTTCTTGTTAGAATCTATATAACAATGAATTCAAAGGTTTTCTATTAATTTGTAAATCAGAATAATAAGCCCTTTTATAAAGTCCCATTTCATTTTATCATTGTAATTATTTCAGCATATGAAACCAGAACAGTAAAAAATCAAGCTTTCAGGAGGTTATTAGTGCTTTAGCAATGACTGCACTTGACTTATATTGCTCCTACCCAAAAAGCTTACAGTAGAATCCAAACAGAATGATTTGTATTAACCCTTCTCCTAATAAATATGTAAATATGCCTGAGCTGATTGAATCTGGAAATTAGAATGCCTAAAGATGTTATGATACATATAGGGAGACTGAAGATTGTGTCCTTCAATATAAAATGAGAAAAGATAGCTGATTAAATCTGAAGGGGAGCCCAAGATTTAAATCACAACTACTTAAGTATTCTGTTCCATTTGTTTGCTATATCATTTACAGTATAGAAGAATTGGCTTCTGGAAAAAATTGCAGGAGTTGGCTGTTTAAGAAACTTTATTTTCCTATCAAATCTGCCTGCCTGTGTCTCAAAAATCTCCAAACACAGACCAGGTTGCTGTAACATGAAGGAATTGCCTGCTGGTGTAAGAGGAACACACGTGTTTTGCTGCTTATTCATCCAGATAGACAGGTAGTCCACTTTTTTTTTTTTTTTAATTTGAATTGCTGCAAAAGCGACATTGAAAAGAGGCAGATCTGTGCCCACCAGCAGCCAAGCACCTGTATTACTTGTGGTGAAGCGCAGCAGTTCTGTGCTTGAGGGAAGGCTTCACACAGGGATTGTAATTTGGTTCATGAAGATTTATGGTATCTGAGCATGGGCCACATGCCTCTGTTGGTATTACTCAGTAGTTCTGTAGGGTAAACTCTTCATGATGGTTGGAAAGAGTAAACGTTATTCTGGCCAACTCTGTATACACACTTCCTAAAGACTTCCTACCATACTAATTGCTAGAGAACTGTCATTTCTGCATTGGTGATTTTTGATTAAGATTGCAAGAGAAATTGCGTTCAGAAATTAAGGAATCCTTTAAGCATCTCTTGTGCTGCATGAATAAACATTTTGACTGTGGCATGCTGCCTGATACTGCCTGATCCTAAGAGAGAAAGGGGCCACCCTTTTCAGGCTCAGATTTTCTAGGCTGGTGTCTTTCAGACTGAATTGTGTTTGGTTTTGAAAGGGAAATAGAATCCACTATTTATAGAAAAATCTGGATTTGCTAAAACAGTAAGTTTCTCTATGCTTGCAAAAGGGGAATGCAGTGAATGAAAGGTGATGAACCCAGTTAAACTATGCATATTTAAATAGTATTAGGATCAATTTCAGTAATCCCTTGGAGTATTAAGAACTCTTTTCTTTTGAACCTTAAATTTTATTTATAACCAGCACTGGGACAATTCTATGAAGTCTGTTTTCTGAATATCATCATGGTCAATGCCAATTTAGGACAATTTAGAGCCAAAGGATGAAAAGGGGAATCATTAACACACACACACACAGAAATCAATCTATGGTATCTGTTTGCCAGCTGACCTCAGGCCAAAATAGATTGAAGATCAAAAGCAGTCAAAAGGGAAATTCTGTGTCATTATGAAATGCTTCAACTTGTCTTCTATTATGTGAGTAATGAACCTTTAATTTTGGATTAGCGTGTTTACAGTTGCAGCTTGATGTCTGAGTCACAATTATACATGGTTTTGATAAGCAGAGATGGTTTAGACTGAGAAGCAACTGTGAAATGTTCACTGTGAGTGTAAATATTATTTTAGTTCCAAGTACAGAGAAACAGAAACAAGTTTTCAAAACTGGATAGTTAATCTTGATCTAAAGCCAGCAGTAATTCTGCCATCTATTGTGGAACAGAAAAAAATGAAAATAAAAGATGAAGACAATCTCTTTGCACGGTTGCACTGTCACAGAGCAAGTAATAATATATTAACTGTAATAATTCATTCCACCATGCAACATTTCTTCAGAGCAGAACTGTAAAGTCATTGCCTTCTGACAGAGATGCTCAGAAATCTCTCCATAGGCTTCATGTAAATTGGTGAAATAAGAAGCAAAATACTTTGCAAGAGAGAAAGAAATAAGCAATTTTGCTCCAAATTTGAAAATCATCTTGCTGTAATACCAGCATCTTGTTTTGACATACAGCTGCTTATAGTTCCTGGTGATTTGTGACACCTCTGTCATAAAAGGATGTAATGAAACTTGGGGGTTTTACTGGAGTTCATACAACATACAAGTCTATGCCTACTCAGGATTCCTGCAGCATTGCTTCAGAGTACTGTTGCCAGATTGTGGCATTGCAGGATATTTTTGTATAACAGCATGGTATATTCCATACTGATATGTACGTACATTAAAATACAGCAAAGTAATTTGGCAATATTCTCATATCCAAGTGTGGGGTTTTTAATAGTTGTCCAACATCATATTCAGCAGGAGTCATACTAGAGATACTGTACTGTAAAACAAAAGTAACGAAAGTATTACTAACAAAATAAATACTTTGGTAACTTTTTCACGATGGCAGGAAGATAGCTTTGTTTTCTTTAAGCTTTTCTAAATTTAGTTGCACTAAAACTTCTAGATCCAGTGATACTGATAATAACTTGGGCATTTTTCTGAATTTTGTAAACTTTTGGATAGAATGTATTCGTGCAGAGAGTTGGATTTTGATTTATTCCATTTCTACTGAAGGGGATTACGCTTCCCTCAATGGCTTAGAACTGGGTGCAGGATTTACTGATATCCAAAGTTCAGGCTACCATTTTCCTATTTCCTTCATGGACACAACCCATTTTTGCTTGTTTAGTTACCTGTGCATGGCTGTTTGGAAAAACAAGTCTGTATCTGAGTATCATGTGCTTAGGGAGTCTAATATGGAATGCGATTAGGGTTAGGCTGAAGGTAAAATGTGTTGGGAGGAGTAAGGGAGTCTGCAGGTTAGGCCTGGATGTTGCACTGAGATTGGGAAAACAGGGCTGGGAAAAACCCTGAAAAGGAAGAGGCTGGGTCAAGTGAATCTGCAAGAGACGTGAGGATGGAGAGGCTGTGTGATATGCAGGGCCAGTATCTGCATGTGTGCAGGTAACCAAGATTCTGGATAGGGTAAGAACATATTCATAGTTGTAATAAATGAATTAACATATTTCATTGATTTTATTTTTTACTCCCTTACATTGAATTAAGGCCCAAATACTCAGATTTCATTATATGTTATCTGTACTTAATAGTTACAATAGAGTCGATCTCTATTAAAAACAAAAAAATACTGCTTCCGAGTGATTGTTACTGTAGTTACTGCTCATATTTTCCATATTTTCAAATCTCTTTCTGTGAACAAAAATGTGTTTACAAGGCTTAAAAACCATTGGAACAGTGCAGATGTGTGTCCTTTACCCCTGAAGAAAAAAGACTTGAGGATTGTCTTATTAGTCTCTCACTGAATGATTACAGCAGTTGCTTGACCTTGAGAGAAATGGGACATTGCTGGTGTTCTGCAGAGGATGGTGTTATTAGTACTGGCTGACCTCGGGGAACTGGGTGACCTCCATTTCACCTTCCAATCTCCCAACACCAAAACAAAGCTGTATTTTGCAACATAATGTGAATAAAAGACAAAGGATTGTTGTTTTTATATATAGAGGAAGAGTGAAAGAGTCTGCTGTAGCTTTGATTAAAAAATGCAGTGCAATATAAATCTGTCTTGTAAAAAAATGAGAAGACTAGACTGCTCGACACACTTTGACACTAACTTCAAACTTAAGGTTTTCACTTGGAGGACAGTGGGCATGAACCTCACTGTATATGCTACTGTTAGTGCTGTTTTTAAGGAAGAGGATGGTCTGTCTATAGTGTCCTGTCTCAATTAGAGAATCATCTTTCCCATTCCACTCGTGATAGTGCATTCTGTGCAGCTGCCACATGCATGCTGTTAAGTATTCACCTTTCAAAATTGTGTGGGGTTTTTTGACAAAGGAGATGCTGTTGACTTGAAATATTAGGCCACTGTTGTAAAATCCACTAATGATTCCACTAATACTTCAGGAAAAATTATGTCAATGTGACTGTTGTTATTTTCAGCTTAGTGAAAAAAAATGATGAATTCTTTTCCTAGTTGCTACTGTTAATGTTTGGGATAGAAGCTTAAAGTCTTTCAAGTTGAAAAGAAAGAGCAAACTCAAGCATGTTCTTTTTCTGGTCAGTGACTTAAAAGTCATGCTTGGCTTGCAGCTGGGCTGATTCTGCATCTATCCCAAATAAAGAAGATAAGAAAGTAATCATGGTGCTATTTAACATACCAGCCTTGGCCTCCTTTAACTGTAGCTATCAGTCTGGCAAGACTCCAAAAGTTATTCAAATGCGCCTGGATCATATTCTTGGGAATTGTTGTAGGCTGACAAATGCTTACCAGTTCTTCTAGTGTATAACTTGAAAGTGTTGTGAAATGCCATGTATCTGAGTGTCTCATCACTATATTTTCTCTACGGAAAGAAATTCAGCCTTTCTCCCTCATTATTTTGGCTAAAGACCAAAATAGTTGAAAACTGAACTACAGTGTTAGATTAAAGTTTTGTGTGAGATGCTTTGAAACAGGCATGGATTAACACATGCCAAATCTGCTGGTATTTGATGTCAGTCTGATTAACACTTGCTATTTATCAGTCTCCTAAACAAACTTGATTTGATCCTGCTGATGGAAAAGCTGAGTTATGTGGCTGTTCTTTAGATACAAATGTCACTTTAGGTAAGTTGGCCTTCCTTCACAACCCAGAGAAGGGAAGGAAGGCCACACAAGGTAAGCAAATAGGTTTGGAAGGCAAGGATATAGTGGTGGTTAACCCATTTCTGAAGGTAGCTGCCTTTGTGTCTTCTGCTGTACCTCACAGTGAGATCTGAAGCCTGTGCCCCTCCTTTCTGGTGTGCCCTGGGAATGGTTCTAAACCTGAATTTTAATAGAGCTGTATACATGAAATTCACTGAAACAGATTCCTTGCTGTGAAATAAATGATGTGTTGCAGCATAATGTATCACAAATACATTCCTGCTAAGAGACTTATATTTTTGATGCCTACAGTCTGAAAGCTTTGGTATTTATTTACATGTGTGCAAAGATAGTCTGGTAATCTTAATCGTATAAATATGCTACATGCCTGGGTTTCTTATCCCTTAAATCACACACACAACTTAGACTGCCTTTTCTTTCAGGGGTTGGTGCTTGTATTGTTTAGAATTCAGTGAGATGACAATCTTGTCAGAATATTGAAGCCAGAGGCATTTTCAGATTGGAATAGATTCGGCAAATCAAATAACAGTGCTGACTTTTTTGACACTGAAAAATTATGATATATTGTACTATAAATTGTACTTTGGCTCAGTACTGACTAACACCCATAATTGACCTTGGGTCATTAATTTCTGTAGGAGTGTTAGAGAAGGAAAAGTTCTATATTTGAGAGCAACTCTTTTTTAGAGGTTTGGAAGATTTACTAGCAGATGGGGTATAGGATGGTAAGAGTAATCTAATATTTGTTATCCACAAAGTGTATATATTACATGTTTTTCCATTAATAACCACTGTTTTCTGTTGTTTCTAATAATATAACCTTTAGCTTTTATAATTTTTACCTCTGTCATGTAACTTTAACTTGAAATGAATCCAAGTGGCATCATAGTTAAGTCATGAATTATCTATTTTATAGCTGAAGCTCTGAAAGTAATAATTAAAAAATAATTGTAGAGGCATGTGTTTCATATATTCATCCCTGGTCTCAGAGCTACATTTATGTTCAGGTATAAAAAGTTCTTTTTCATCAAATGGTGACTTTGTGGGTGGCAGTATTGTCTGTTCAGGCAGTCTAGTGCTACATATATATGGGACATAAATAAAGATATAAGTGAACGTGTTTCTCTGGCTATGATTTGTTCTTCCTTAGCTACAAATGTGTTTTTTCCATCTCATCGATCCAAAAGTGATCATTTAGGTTAGAAAATTTCATAGAAACAACTAATGTCCTTTGAGGACCTAGGAAACACTTTGGTGACATCCAGGCAAGAATTTTGTTTACTGTCAAGTGGTTTCATCTTAGACTAAGTAGAATTCTTATCTCAATATTTTAGTGAATTGCAGAAAGTAACAATGAGACTGTTCAACCTTTTCCTTAAGAACTACGTACATGTGGAATGTGATCCCAAATCATAAGCCACACTTACACATCTGATAACTAGCAGTGTCAAGGTTGGAGTTCTCCACACTGATAATGAGTGTTAAAGTAGGAATTAAACACTGATGTATCAGTTTGTGTGCATCTGCATGATTGCCATGAACTTTCAATCTAAGCATCTTCTTAATATTGAATAAGAATTTTGAGCAACAGGGAACAATAGTTTTGGCTCTGCACGAAGTAAATGAGAATGTCTGTGCAGCAGAGAGCTGAAAGATGTGTTTCATACCTTGAAGGATGGAGATACCCCAAGAATAGGAAGATGATGTTCTCTGCTGCATCAGCCCACTGTGGAATTTGAGATTTTTGGATCTTCTTGAACATTCATCTTGAACCATGAGTAGGGGGTCTGGTTTTATTGTTTATTTTGTGGTGAGTTTTGTTTGGTTTTCTAAATTTAATTTCTGATCTTATTTATATCCTACAACAAAGCTGCTTTTCTAAGGGCTTGGACCTTTTCCTTGCAATGGATTCACTGATTGTTTTTTTTCTGTTAAAGACTAGAAGTAAATGATTTGTAATATGTGTTACGTGTTGCTTTTGGACTAAAAATTTTAATATATAGAAAGCCTAGCATGAATTATTAAAAGTGTTGTCATGTGTCTGTCAGATACTAGTAGTTTATCCATTCAGGTGTTATTTATGACAAAACTCCATTCCAAAGCCTTATCCTGACTTTTCTGCAGTGAATTGCAATGGTATAATCTGGCAAATAGGATGAAAGTATCAAAGTTCTGATATTTTAAGAAGGAATTGTGAGAAGAGCAAACACATCAGTGAAGAAGTACAGTAGGCTCTGAGAAGGATCAGACAGATACTTTAATACACCAAGAGAATGGTGTTTCACCTTTTGACATCGGTGGCTCCAATAGCTAACCAAACAGAGTGTCTGGGGATCCTGAGCTTACTGTGGAGAGTGCTTTAGGGAAATAATGGATCAGAGACAAAGGCAAGTGTTAAGTGTTGACGTGTTTCTTTGAATTTCTGTATCTCCTCCGTTAAGTATTAATTATAGCTGCATGTGGGCATATGTTTGTGCTTCATCTGTTACCTAAACTAGAGATCTGAATCATAAGACAAGAATACTCCTGGCAGAAATGTGGCTGTGTCTGAGCTATTCAGCAGGGTGAAGGGCTTGACACTGGCTACAGCTCCTGAATAAACTGCTCTGTACAGTTCTCTTTCTGTGATGGCATAACGTCCAATTTTTCCACATGCTAAAGGGCTAGCCAAACACAGCCTAACTTAGGTGTCACAGGTGTACTGACAGTACAAAACAAAAATACAGTTTATGTGATAGACTTTACCATCCCTGCAAGTCTATGACTTGTACATTTAGAGACTGGGACACAACCAGATCGTTAATGAAAGCTGAAGATATGAATGGGTGGAAAGTGTTTAAGGGTTCATAACCACAATACTCTAAAAAATGGTACAAACCTGTAAAATGGACTCCAAACCCATGATCCATATCAATTAGACTCAATCAGACTAGTTGACAGAGTCTAGAAAAAATGTAGAAATTAATACCGTTCTATCTACTGACTCTTCTTGTCCTGTAACAGCCAAAGTCGATGGGCATGGCATTAGCAAGGTCCCAAGGCTATTACCAGTGTAAATATTAAAAGATACTTATTTTACAAGACTAGGGGAGGTGGAAGTCAGTAACAATATCTGCCCTAGAAGAAAGCATAAATAGATTTTGGTTGCCTATGGAGCAAACATCCTGACTGTACAAAAAAAAAAAAAAAGGCAAAGTCAAAGCCAACCTTGTGCCAGATGCCAAAAAACAAAAGGCATGTAAAAGAAAAGATTTCTCTGATCAACAAGCTCACTGGAGAAAAATGAGGGTCTTCTAAAGAATGAAATGAAAGTTTACCATACACACTAGAGGGTAAGAGAAGGCCTCCAAGGAATATAAGGCAAGTGTAAAAATACAGTAAGAGAGAGAAGGACATTCTCTTACTTTATGGTTTCAAGTTGATTAGTCAATAACTATATCTTTCCAATTTTCATAGTAATGACAGAAAAAACTCTGATAGCATGATGTAAATCAAAGGGCGTGGTTAGGAATAGCTGCATACTGCAAGTAGTAGAAACAAAGTTTCTGTGGCAGATGGTCTCCTGTTTCAAAGAGTTCACGGGATCAAGAGGTTTAGGCACTGAATCACTGTCTTCAGTAGTAGTAGACTAGTAGACTTCATTTGGAAAATCCTCCTTGCTTCTCTTGAACAAGATGACAGTGGAAATCTTCAGGGCAACCTCACAATATTCATCCCCTTCATTTGCCCTGCAAGGTTTGCTCATTCCAGAATATACAGATTTGGTCTCAAGTTATTGGTAACCTAACAGTTTTGTGTTCCTAACTCCGCCCTGAAATACATAATTTCATGATGCTGCAGCCTTTGAACGTATGCTAATAATGTGTATTTGTATCCTTACTGTGCATGTTCACTCACACATCCATTTTCATTTTGATTGTTAAAGCTGGTGAAACAAAATGATTTCTGCAATTTGGATTATTTTTCTCATAGATGCCCTTAATTTCAATAAAGTAATTTGTCAGTAAAACCAAGAGAGCTGCCGTCAGTCACCCCTAATATATCAGTGGACATAAAAAGCCTGCTGCGGGAATCAGGCTTGATCTGGTTGCTGATATATCTACTGTATTTGGGTCACAGTATGGCCACGATGAAGTCAAATAGTCAAATGATAGTGATAAGAGGAAGACTAATCACTTACCTAAATACAATTGAAAAGATGGCTTATGTACAAGCTATTGGTTTTCTGCCCTTTGATAAATGCATGTAACTTTTTTTTTTCTTTTTTATCTGAGGCTTAATCTGCTAATGGTCTTCACAGAAGGTGATTACTTTTTAGCTTGGTACAGATTTGATTGGACTTGTGTTGCGAGTGCCGTGAGCATAGCCTTTGGGATAGAGTCAGATTGTCAAATCAAAATGTAACAGTCATCTTCTGGAGTGTATTTTTTGGTAATAGAAGTCTCTCTAGATTACATACATTCAATATAGCCTCTTGTGCAGATTCAATAGAGCTCTGAAGCATTGTTTAATATAAAAAAAAAAAGTGTTTATGTTAAGTTTAAATTTTTCTTTAGAGAAAATGCATATATGCTTTCTGAACATAGGGCTGACACATGCAGAGCTCGAGTGATCACAGCACTACTGTTTATGTGAAAGCTGCACAAACACTGTTATCTGATATATGACTCACTCCCTTGTTTACCCTGCTTTGCTCCCAAATTCAGCATTTTTAACTACATTACAAGCATAGTTTTCCACTTTTTTGGCAGTGCTTGTAAACCATAGAAGATCTGCATTTTGATTGCCACATGAATCACAGAATATTTTTCTCAGAGATTTAAGTTGGGATCCCAAAAAGCTAGCAGTAAATGCAAGCAACAATATTTAATGAGTACAGAAATTCCAGAAGAGAATGTTATGTGTGAATAAGCATTTTTGCATGTGGCTTTTTCTTTATTTAGCCTTCTGTGTATTACAATAGTGTGATATGACTGACATTGTGTCTGGTTTTGAACTAAATGGGTAGGTCACTGTAAGATTTTAAAAATGATGGTATGTTAGTGATTTAAATTTTTTTTGCAATACAAAATGAGTAACTTGTGAAGCTTTTAAAATAAAACTTTTAAAGCACAGCTGCCATATTTTAGCATCTTATCAGATATCATGTCTGATATTTAGATTGATTTCACCATCAATATTCTGATGTTAGGAAAAAAAAGAAAAAAAATTAATAGAGCTAACTTTTGCAACTGCAAAAGAATAATGCCTGAGGTTTTGACTATTCAAGGAAGGAAAATTTTAAAGTGTAGTAAAAAATTCATATACAAAAAAAAATCATATACATTGAATAGTTTCTGAATACATTATGTAGTAGGAATTTTGTCTCATTGCTGCCAAATTCAGGATCATGGCTGGAGGAACAAAATGTTAGGAATCTGGCTTGAAGGTTCTATGCAGCCACTGAAAATGTGACATTCAAATGGTTGTTAATATATTTCTCTTTTGTGTGGCAATGTAGTTGTATTAATCAGGCTCTTTCTTCATAAAAGAAACCAAGAGAAACCATGCAATATGTAAGACTGGTGCATAAGACGTACTTGTGAGCATCAAGGAGATGTTCAGCCTGCCTTGCATGAAGGGCTTAAATGAGGCTACTGTGCTTAATCAGAAAGTGAAACTTTAAAGCAAATGTGTTTCATATTATATTTGAACACATTTAAAAAGAAAAAAATCAGAACAACTTGTGCAAAAAGAAACAGTTAATAATGCCTGAACAGATAAACCGAAGATGGAAAAATACATATATATATGGTAACAAACAGCAATGGAAAGGAAGACTTGGAAACAGGTTTCCAGTTTTCATACCAGTAGAAGCAGTTAGGGTAAAAGGCCTAATTCTTTTAAGAAAACATTGTAAATTTCAGAAATATTTTAGAACAAATGAAACACATTTTTTAAAAGAGAATACATGAAGTATTTACCTAAAGCAGCAGAAGTTTCTATTTGCTGGCATTGCTACATTCTTATTTTAAAATGTCATTGCCAAAAAAGACCAAGCGCAGAAAATTGTATCTATATTATGGTGCAGTCCAAACAGCTCTGTAAAAACCAGTAAATTTGATTATGTCTCTGGCTTGGATGTACATACTTATAGAAGATGTGACTGTAATTGCAAATTATCTAGAAGAGACGTGTTCTGTCCTTTGGGCCAGTCTTGTTTGTTTGCCTGTTTTTTGGTACACTTCATGTTGCACGTACAATGTGCTGATCCCTAATAGCATCTGAGCTGTGAGACCATCGCACCCTTGTGTGTGGAATGTGTGTGTTGCAGAAATAACCGTATTGATTGCAAAAAAGGAAAAAAGCAAGAGAGTTATAATGGTAACACAAATAACCTTGTTCTCAGCTCTCTTACCGCCTTTTTGGAGAGTGAAAAAATAATTGTTTTGAAAGTCAAGCAACTCTGCACCTACCTTAACCAGAAACAACAAATTGTCATTTAAATGGTGTATAAATACATCAGGTTTCATATTTTGTGGATTTTGAGGGGATTTTCAAGTTAGAGAGGCTCTCAGCTTCTATAACTGCCTTGAAACACAAATTGTGCTCTCCACTATATCTTTTGTCACTGCCTTGCTGAGTGCTACCCTACCCACTCAGATGACAAAAATCCCAGTATGCCTGTCAGCAGTAATTTCTCCAAGTAACTGTTTGCCTCTGCTTACAGCTTCCATATAGGCTAAGCCATAGCACCACAAAGAAATCCTTTGACAAATATATCTGCACTTACTGCTCTGTTGTGTGCCTCTCTCCTTCCCCTTGTGCCAAGGCCTAAGAGTGTCTCTGCACATTAGAATATCCCTGCCCAGCTTATCAAATGAGAGAGCCCTTTCTGAAAGGGAGATGACATTAGGAATTAGAGAGTATTGAAGGGACTGATTCAGTGCAGTGCATTTTTCACAGGGCAGTTCTCTGACACGTTCCCTCTTCTCTATTCCTCTCCATGTTTGCTCAACAGCTTCAGCATCATCCATCACAGCTGTGCTTAACAGCACCTCTTGCTTCTGGCCTTTCTCACTCTGGCACTTTCCCAGTGCCTTTTGCATTTCCTCACTGATGTCTCAGAATGTTCTCTGTTCCCTGGTAAACTTACTTCTCCACTGCTATTTCAACTGCAAGTTTCTGATCCTTTTTTTGATCCCCATGTTTGTATCAGTATTGCCTTAGTTAGTCTCTTTCTCAGTATCGTTCTCTTGCTGAGTTTTGTTTAAACTCATTGAATCACATGGTAGGAGGAATTACATTTTACACAGAAATTTTACACTACATGAACACAGAATCATGATGTTGAGAGTGAGTTGGTGCTCTATTCTGACCATGGGCATCCTGAAGGGTGTTTGTCTTCACTTGTTTTTAAGGAATTCCAGAGTTAGGAGTCCTGTGACATCATGAGATGAAGTATTTCAGTACTTCTTTACCCTTTTTGCAAGATTTTTTTCCCCTAAAATCCAAGCTGGTTGATGTTGCAGTTTAACCACACTCCTCTGCTACTGCTCATATTGCAGATGTGAGGAGTAGTAGCTCATCCTTCTTGTGTTCAAAGAAGTCTGTAAAGGGTTTTTTTCTTTCTGTGCCTTCTGAACAAACCCTCTAAAAACTGTAGCAGTATAGTTATTACACAATTACACTAAGTTCCCAAATCGTTCATTAATGTCAAGAAATACAGGTATTCCATAGAAAAGGATTATTTTTGATCCATGATATTTTCATCATAAGGAATGTTATCATGACTGTTCTCTATAATGGTATTCCTTTATGTAGCTCATGATACATTTTGCTTCAGCTGATGAGCTTTTAAAATCTTGGATTTCTATTTTGTCTTTAAGGCTGTATAATGGGCATATAATGTCAGTTAAACACACCTGGATTTTTTAATATTTTCTTCACTATGGTTGCACAGTGTTCTTTTGTAAATAGGCCTAAGTAATGCTGTAAACAAATCAGCAGATTCACTTAGACTTATCCTTTAAATTTTTCTTGTGTAGATTAAGTATCAACATTTTTTATGATTCATAGAAGCCACTAATTAAGTAATACACTAATAACTTCAGAAATCTTTTCTGTTGCTCCAACAGTCTTTGACTGTTGCTAATTACAATCTTATTAGTTCCTGTTTTACTGTCAAAACATGTTCATGAAGTGTTTCTTCTTAATGTGGCTAATATTATAGTAGAAATCTCATTGGGGCTTGAGTTTCTTTTTCTTTCAGAAACCAAATAAATCACAGCTGTTAATAATTTCCCCCTTTTCCCCGACATATAATTCTTTAACATTGCAACTTAATAAATGAAAAATATATATTTATATACAAAAGTCCTGTTTACTCCAAAGAAGAAACTCTTCTTCAGATGTTTATCTGCTCTTTGTCTGTTAATAAATTCATTCAGTCCATTTATTCATTCTTTGTAGAGATCAATTTAGTGACTGTTTTCTTCTCACTTATTTTTCAGCTTTAATATTTCCAAGTTTACTCAGAAAAAAAATAAAGATTCAGTGAATGAAATAGCCTTCTTAAACACAAAAATAAATGACTGATCTGGGATTTACAAATATTTACAAATTCATGCTTTTATATAGAGGATATATGCAAAAATCAGTATAAATTTTATGAGATAATGAGAGAGCAAATGCTGTTACAGGCTTGCAGTCAAATCTGGAAAATAATCTTTATTCTGAGAAAGGGAAGGTGCATCAATGTAATTGCTTAAAATAATCTCCAAAATAACTCTAATCCTGAAAATAACTTTTTTGAATTTGTAGAAGGATAAGAAAAAAAGAGGTAAGTACTAGGTGAAAGGCTTATAATACATAACCAGAGTAGATGAAATAGTGTAAACTCGTGAAAGTGATAAAATTTTGATCATTAAATACATTTCTGTAAAAATTTTAAGAAGTTGAGAAATGAAATAACATAGTAAAAGCTGTACATGCTGTTAAGCCACAAAGATACTTCGCAGAAATGTGAGCACGTAGGCACTCTGAAGTGGGGATTTAAATGAAGGCTTTTTTTTTCCCTGCAAAAATTAGATAGAACACTACATTTCCAGAAAAAGCAGTGAACCCTGAATTCAGAAGGACAATTTGGAAAACATTATCAGAAATGCCATTATAGCTTAGGAAGTAGAAACTCTGAGTTGTTACAAGCTGAACCAAGATCTAAGGGATGGTAGCGCCTGAGATATCCACTGACCTGAGAATGTGTTCAGCTGCCTCATTCTCCTCTTGTTCCCAAGACTGTGACTGATAGATACATACTTACATTCCTCTCTCTGTCTTAATACGATAAAATATGTGAAGTTTTAAAAAATCCCTCCTTATGGAATGAAAAGGTAGTTTGAAAAACAAAAATCTAAAGTATTTCTGTGCATCCATTACTGATACCACTACTCTGATTGATATCTGAGGTTTTTCATTAATGCCACCCATATGGTGGCACTGTGCAAAGATTGGACAGGGTGTTCATTAGTGGTAGCCACATTTTCAATCACAGTGGGTACTAACCAATTCTTTATAAATCAGAAGATGTCCTAAAAGATTTTGTCAATGTTAATATTTTTCTTTATTTTAACTATATAATTTTACTTCATATGATTCAGAGCAAAAGTTTTTTTCTGTTCTGGATTTCAACATTTTGGAATTTCAGAAACCTCTGGAAGAGGAAACAAAGAGTGTGCACTTAGTGTAGCTTCTAACATTGGTTTTGTAGGTTGGGGGTTTTTTTGGTGTCCTAAATTGAGAAGAAGCAACAGAAATATTTGGGGCTTATAATATGATAGCAGAACTGGTTAAGAAAGAAAGAACGTGAGATGCAAATTCACATTTTAGGGGTTTGGGTTGGTTTGGTTTCTTTCTACGTGTATAGATTTTATACTATTAGGTAGATTGCCTAGGTATTAAAAAACAGCATTTTGCCCCAACTATTTTTGTTTGTTTGATGAAATGGGAATGTGTGGGGGTATGACAGACTGTGTAGCTAAAGAAACAGGGAATGCTTCAGTATTTGATAACAGTGATTTCTATTAGATGTTTTTCAGAACATTGTACGTAATTAACTCATGTGTTTGTGATTCCTGATACAATATTATGAACCATCTCATTGCACCAGCTGGGTGGTTCAGTGTTTGTAGAACTGATGCTCTTTATCTTATGCTCAGGTTTCACACATGGAGTAGGCTGACATTTCATATGTTGAGGGACTAGAGACAGTGATTTTTCATTCTTTTAGGGGTTTTTGGATGCGTGTGTGTGTTATTTAGCTCTTTCCTATTAAGCTTTTACAGTGAAGAATCTCAAGGTTTGTTATTATTTACTCTAGTCATTGTACAATAGTTAGTAGATGGACAACAAAGTTGTGTTCTTCCTGATTTTCTTTAACCAGCTTTTTTTCACATCTTTCAAAATGACAGCTTGTGCGGTCTCTGTTAGCAAAGGAATACCTTTTCAATGCACATTTATTTCCGTGTTATTCACTGTACTTAAATATGCTGGGATAAGGCTCTGTGAAAATTATGAAGCGTTACAGGATTTTTTGCCGCCCTAAAGCTGATAAAGAAAATGCTAATACAAACAGATGATAACTTGTTTTGTGCCAAGAGGCAGTCACTTTTTAACATGAGAGAAGTAGCAACAGGCATTCATGAAGCCATAGCAGTATCCAATCTGAAAAGTTTTGATGGTACTTGTATAAGTAAGGTGGGCAAAGACTCATTAATACATCACATGCACTCAGTGGCATATGACAGGAACCTTGTGCTGACACTGAAGTCAGAGAGAATCTCAGGCATTTTGCACTTACACTGTAGTTTCACATGTGGTGTTTCACAACAGGAACTGGCTAATGTGATAACCTCTCACTAAGGTGCAGTGTGAAATAAGCCCTGAAATAAAAGGTGGAGTGCGCTGAGCTCCCAAAGGGTGCAGCCAATTAGCACATTCTGTAATAGGGCCTTGCTGTCATGGGATGAGAGGTTTATTTCCTTCAAATTGGAAAATATTCAGGTTCCTTAAAGATTTGCTTCTTGAGAGCTGCTTTCTATTTTCTGAGTAAGGAACAGGTAGGCAAAATGCAGTCATGTTATAAATCCCTAAGGTTCTGATTCTAGATAGAGCTGTGGTGTATTTTCATATTTATTGACTAGAGTGGTATATAATAGTAAATTATTCCAGTTTTTAGATCTGAGGGAATTTTTGCCTTCTTCCTACATAATTTTCATTCTCTTACCTCCTCCCTCCCCCCCCCCCCCCTGATTTTAATGGCATAAAAAAA
>VZRN01005529.1:680270-822833 GCA_013397935.1 Dasyornis broadbenti
TGTTTCTTAAATCTACTGTTTTTAGCTTTTGTTCTTTTCTGGTTGATTGTTGAGACATTTCTTCCCGTCTTCTTCATTGTTGCGGTACCTAAACTCCACTCACACTTCTTATTTGCTCTTCTCTACCAGTTTTCCCTTTTTCTATTTGACATAAACATTCCCAGGAAAACCCAGCAAAGTAAGCAATCAAAGAAAAACATTAGTCCAACTAATGTGCTTACAGTCATCAAGTAGTTTTTTCTCTGTGTGCATTGTACGTTTCCCCTGAGCCCGATCCAGGTTGTGAACTCTGTGGAGTAACACCTGGACACTTGAGGTCTCTGAAGTCACACAATGTCAGGCACAGTAAGGTCAGGTGTGTTCTAAGCTCTAATGCAGAGCTTAGAACGATAAAATGAATATAAGTAATTGAGTGCATCTTCCAGAAAAGCATCTAGGTTCAATGTCAAGATTTCTAGGGAGAGAATTCTGTCTTGCTGGTGATTTGTTTGAATAGTTGAAAGAAGTCTCCTTTCCGATTTGAGTTCCTTTTCTATTTTACAATGCCCTGCCTGATAAGATAGATATATGGGGGTCCTGTGCTATACTAGTGAAATGCTGGCTGACTGGCATGAAGTCAGGTTTCCTATTGCTATAACCTCCTATAACTCTGGAATAGCTTTGTTGCCTTTAAAAATCTAAACTGGAAGGAAAAATGCAGAGCTTACTAATTAAGCACAGTGCTGTGATTTGCATATAGTGAGGAGACCCGTATGGTTGGGAGTGTATTTTGTTCTCTTTGCTACCCAGCTGACTTTTGTTTCTGTCAGTGGTGCCATGCTGGGTTGAGCTTTCCTTTGCTTACATTAACCTGCTGTTGAACAAGTAAATGTGCCCTTCTTAAAGTGGGACCATTCTCGAGATGACTGTGACTGTTTTTCACTGCAAGGAAAAGAAGCATTGTAAATAGTACTATTGTAAGATAAAAAGAGGACAAAAAGGCATTGGGATTGGCAATTCAGTAATGAGGTCAAGGTAGACAAATCTGGGCTACTGCATTTGATTTATAATTATTTTATTATACCCCTGACCCATGAGGTAATTTTTGTTATCCAGTCATAAATTTTATGTTTTAAAAGGAAACAAGAGCTGCTCCAATGCTCCAGTAAAATTGGAATTGAGTCAAATTTTACATTATGATGGAGACTTAGGCCAAATGCTTGTGTGTCCCTGCTTGGACACATTGGTTCTTCCACAGTGCATCTGAAGAAGATGAGAGAGATTTTATGGCTGCTAATGTAGACTGGAAGGATAATTACCTCTTGTACATCCTCCAGAAAAATAAACAGTGGCCATATGATCACTGTGAATGTCCTTTGCAACACTGAAATTCCCATAACAGATTTTTTTTGTTTCTGAGCCCAGTGAACATTTTGATGTTGATGAGGCTTAAAAAATTATTAGGAAAGATTCTCAGTCACTCTTACCCCTTTGTAGAGAGTCTCCTTGAGATAAAATGACCTTTCTGTTTTTCAGAGCCTTTTGAAGATTTTTCAGCATAATTCAGGCTGATAAGTGTCTTTGCATCACGTACTTGGCAAGGGGGGGCTGGTGTTTCTTTGTCCAGCACTAACCTTCCCTCTCTACTCATTATCTCTGGTGAGGGCTGTTTTAATTGAAGTTATCCCTTTGGAAAGCTATCTCCAGTGCAGTTCATTATT
The DNA here is from genome assembly GCA_013397935.1 of Dasyornis broadbenti. Taxonomy (NCBI): domain Eukaryota; kingdom Metazoa; phylum Chordata; class Aves; order Passeriformes; family Dasyornithidae; genus Dasyornis; species Dasyornis broadbenti. The sequence goes on from VZRN01005529.1 coordinate 681,971, forward strand.
GATTTTGAAAGATCTGACCTGTTAAAAGTTCCTTGCCAATGAGTTAACCTTCTTTCCTGAAGGTGAATTAAAATAGAGAATGACATTTCTAATTTCCTAAGTGATGTAGCCAAAGGAGCTGTGCTAAAGTGGTATAATGTTATCTCATTCTTTTAAAAGGATAAGATTTGTTATTTAGCTCAGTGAGACTTCTTGGGATGTGCAACAATAGCTTCCCACGAAGGTACCTTTGCCTTCTGGAATGGCCTTTAATTGAATATTATTATATCATAAAAAGACACTCTTGGACTTCCTCTCTTTCTTGAAGTTCTAAGTTACACAAGGAATTCAGGTATAATCAATCATTAGCAAAATTGAAGAATGTGAAGTAAACTATTTAGCTACCTAGTAATTTGATTGACCTGATAGCATAGCATCACTTCAGCAGTTTTGATGGTGTGGATTCTGCGGAAAATTATTATCTCTGTAATTTTCTCCCTTAAATCAATCTTGCAAAAGGACTGGTTTTTTACCACTTAGAAAATGAATTTATAGTTGTCTAATACTTTGAAGTATTGGGAGGAGGAGTTTTAATAGTGAATATAAGTATACATTTTTCAGTGAAGCTTAAACAATGAAATTTAGCACTTGTGGTAATCCATAAAGAGTGCATTATAAAGATTTCTCAATATATAATTTAAAATCTTCTCTGCCATTTTGTATCTGTCACATTTCTTTCTCTACTCAACTGGATGTAATAATTATAAAAACATTTAGGAATTAATTTCTAATGTAGTTAATATTTAATTAAGTGTGCATACATGCTACACATTTAAATTTATGGTAATTGTCTATTAGTTAAATTTTTTAATTCTTTAGATGGTTTTCATAGTAAATTGTTGTTTCTGTCAGTTTTCTGATACAGAATCTGTGGCATGGAATTAAAAAGCCATTTCTGGAAAGGTATAGACTTTATAAGAAGTTCTATGATTCACAGATTCCAAACTTTAACAGAGAGCATTTTCTTGCTGTCTACTTTCTGGACGTATCTACTCATAAATGCATCATGTCTTTAAGTCTTCATATAGTGCTTTAAACTTTGGCATAGTGAAGTTTAGAAAATTTAGGAGATTGTGGAAAATACATAACCAAATATTGCCTTTCTGACTTTCGTGTTTCAAATTGATGTGTGTATTTCACAGATCCACAGAACAGATGAGGCTGGGAGGGAGCAGCGGAGGTCACCTTGTCCAAACATCCTGCTCATGCAGGGCAACCTGGAGTCAGTTGCCCAGGACAGCTTTTGAATATCTCCAAGGATGGAGACTCTGTGTTGTCTCTGGACAACTGTTCTAGTGCTCAGTCACCTTCATAATAAAAAAAGAGTTTCTTGACTGTCATGGTTTAACCCCAGCTGGCAAGTAAGCCCCACAGAGCGTTTTGCTCGCTTTCCCTGTTGAGATGGGGGAGAGAGTTGGAAGGAGAAAAGTGAGAAAACTTATGGGTTGAGATAAGGACAAATTAATAAGTAAAGCAAAGTCACGTGCACAGGCAGAGGAAAACAAGGAATGAATTCATTCACCTCTTCCCATGGGCAGGAGGTTGTTCAGCCATCTCCAGGAAAGCAGGGCTCCATCATACATGAGGTTTACATGGGAAGACAAACACCATCATTCTGAACATTCCGCCCTTCCTTCCTCGCCAGCTGTGTATCATAGAATATACTGAGATGGAAGGGACCCACTGGGATCATCAAAGTCCAACTCTCGATGCTGAGCATGATGCCATATGGTGCAGAATGCCCCTTGGATCTGTTGGGTTCAGATGTCCCAGCTGTCTTCCCACCCAACAACTTGTGCACTTCTAGTCTCTTTGCTGGTAGGGTGGTGCAATGAGCAGAAAAGGCTTTGACTCTGCATAAACACTGTTCAGTAGCAGTAATGAAAACATCTCTGAGTTAACAACACTGTTTTCAGCACAAATCCAAAACATAATGCCATGTGGACTTCTATGAACTGTGAAGGAAATTAACCCTATTCCAGCCAAAACCCGTCTTCTAGTGTTTGGGGGGAACCTCCTGTGTTTCAGGTGGTGCTTGTTGTCTCTGGTCCTGTCACTGGGCAACACTGAAAAAAACCATCCTATTTGCACCTTTCCTTCAGGTCTTTGTATTTTGTGGAACATTAAATATTGTCAAGTTTTATCTCAGCAGTTAATAAAATGGTCCCTAAGTTTCTGCTGACAATGAGAATTTGGCAACAGTCAAGACCAGATTTAAAACATTTTTTGTTGGTATAATGGGTACCTTTAAAAATCCTGTAGTAATGTGAATTTTACTTGCTTTACATTTGCATGCCTTTCACAGAGGTATACTTGGTAGAGGAAATACTGTGTGGTTTATCATCTTCACTGGATGAGCCTTTAGAATTGCAGCTGGCTTTCTGGAAGAGCAGAAACCAAAGTATTATTTCCTTCTGCCCTCTCTCTACTTATTTTAATAGCAGTTATAACTGCCACCTGCCTACCATGTTTTACTTTACGCTAAACTCACTGGAAGGTTTTCTCTTTCCTGTAGAGTTTTGGTTTTGGTTTTTTTTTTTTTTTATCTCCACAAGAATTCTGCCAGACATATATGTTGTCAGAATTTTTAAAACAAAATTTCTTTTTTTTCTCTCAAAAATAAATCTGAAAGAATTGCCTTGGTAAATATCTGATTACTACCACATGGTACGCATTCTGTCAAATTTTACTTTCTAGAGACTTTAACAATGTCTGATGAAAATCTAAGGCTTGCAGGTTTCTTGAAGGCTGAATGAGGATCTTGATAATAGGAGAATAGTAGTGACAAAAAGTAGTACTGGAGGAGTAATCAATGACATTCCTGACTGCTAAACTTTAATGCTTTAGCACAGTTTTCAAAGAAGCAGCAGATTATTAGAAAAGACAAGTATTAATTTCATGGTTTTGCCTTTCTGGAGACAAACATGCAGTTTGCTCTGATACTATGTAGCTTTGCATGTGTGAAGTCTCCTAATATGTTCTTTGTCTCTCACCTTATCTTAACTGGGAGGTTTCCCATTATAGTAATCAAATAAATTCTTCCAAGTTACAGAAGGCTTAAGGTGATGATAAAGAAAAAAGTTATCTTTTAAAAGAAAGAGCAAAAAATCTTTTAACATCTGCTAAAAGATTCTTCTGTTATTTATAAAATAACCTCTGTGAAGTAACTCTAAAAATCAAAGGTAATACTGGCAGTGTAAAGGTAAGTGGGTTTCGTGCTAGGACAGAAGACTAAAGCAAAGGTTGGTCACTGTCTTTGATTGGTGAGAGGAATTTTGAGAAATCTGGATATTTCTGATATGAGGGCATGCTTTTGATGTACTCCTTAAAATACTTGTGTAATTTAATTTTTCCTGTAATAGTGATTCATTGCATTTTGGGAGGGCATCTTGGGTTCTTGTGATAGATCAGTGTGTTACCAACTCAAGTTCATGTATTTTTAAGAAGAAATCCCTGCTGTGATTAATGGGGACTTCTGTTTAAAAGCCAATCTTATGGTATAGTCTAAGGTACTGAAATGACTGCCTACACTAATATTTCATATTACTTATTTTTAAAACAAAAATTGAGAAGAGTACTTATGCAAAAGGGTTTTGTAGATGTATTTCCAATATCACAAAAATAGACAAAACCTCTTATCTAAGACAATTTTGTGACACATTTGTCAGATGGAAGTAAGTGACTAAGTAATAGTCACTTTCTTGAACTAATTATATCTCCCCGTTGTGTCTAAAGGAAAATGATTGATTACAGGACACTCAGAAGACATTGCTTATTTTGCATACGTTGCAGTGACATGTATCATATGGTCCTGGCAAGATTTCTTCAAAACTAATATAGATCTATTCTTGTCTGATACATAGTGGCAGCTGTATTTTGAGTGTATCCACTTGGTTTAGTCATCTTGCTTTCCCATAGTTTTAAGTACAATGTTTATATAATGAATGCACCACAGTTTCAGGGGAAAGTTGCCATTTAAAATGGGGAATGGGTTTCAAAGGAATTTGGCAAAATGCAGATGATAATGAATAATAAATGAACAGAGGATATGGCTGGGAGAATGTATCTCAGCAAGACATAAAGTCTTAGTGCACTTCAAAAGAGTTATGACTGGATTGTTATTTCAGCCCAACACTGAGGCAATTTAAATAATGAAATATTTAAAGGTAAATAAAGGTAATTATAGACATTTGACCCTTTGCATAATGTTCTGTAAATTCAATTTCATTAAACTTTCTTTGCTCCAATGAATTAGAAGAAAGCCTAAAGGATAACAGGTCCATTACATTATTTAAGTGATATTCATTAAATTCAGGTCTGCTATTTTATTTCATTCCATTAGTGGCAAAGAAAACTATAAAGAATCCAGAGATATGAGAAACCTTCTTATTTGATCTTTGAAAATCTGTATTAGCTCTCTTGTGGCCAAGGAGTGAGAGGGAAGACACAGATGAGAAGTATGCATGCTGTGCTCTGTGAATAAGATTGCTGTCAAGAGCAAGGAAAAGCATCAGTTTATCATCTGGGCTTCTTGCTTTTTTATTAAAACACACCGTTCAACACAACTGGGATTTAGAACAAAACTCAAGGGAAAGATACTGAGTAAACTGTCTGCTTCCAGAGAGAAAATGACAGAGCATGTATTCTTACCTCTGTTTACTTATTGCACATAGTTTTTCATTAATACCTCTAACAGGCTTTAAAAATTCATATTGTTGTCCTTGCCTTACACTGAAGAAGCTGAAGCGCAAGGAGGCCGAAGTGGTGTACATAGATCATCCTGCAGGTTAGCATTAGAGCTGAGTACAACCCAAATCACTTTTTGACTTAAAAAACCTGACCTGTAGTGTTTTCTTATAACCAGCTTCCGGCTACCTTGTCTGACAACATACCTTGCAGAAAGTCTGACCTTTTAAAAAAGTCAGTGTGCAAAGATGCTACATTTAATTTCTGATACCTGGTTCTAGTAGCCTAGTTGAAAAGCTGTAGCCAGTTTCTGAAAAGCTGTAGCAGTGAATTTCTTCATACCTCAGTGAAGGAAGTTTTTGACTTGTTTACCCTTGGCTAATGTAAGCAGAGCCTGGGATTGCAAACTACTGGGCTGGCACAAGTGTGATGGCCTGTGCTGACGGCCGTACCCTGTGGTTGCAGCAGCCTCACAACTAGCACTTCTGGCCATCAGCACCACAGCAGGAGGCTATGATGAACAAGGGAAAGAAATCAAAGGGCAGAAAATGAAATAGAGGCAGAAGAATAGAAGCATTCACTTGGTCTTGATGAAAATTGAAACAGAAATATTTTGTCTCTTTTTTTTTTTTCCTAAGGCATCAGTCTGTGTGTACTAAAGAAAATCACATTTTACAAACTTATTCATGATAGAAATGAAATCTGATTTAAAGTCTCTGTTACCCGTTCAATATGACTACTGTTAGATTACATGAGACTGCACAGAAATAAACTCTCCTAACGTTACCAAGAAATCGGTGCTGTAACACATGCAGATGCCCAAGTATCATGACAAGTACTGGGTAGTGTTTTTCAATAGATCTAGTTTGGATTCATTCTGATGAAAAGTAGAGGACAAGCCTCTGTTGATTTAATTAGTGCAAAAATCTGTATTTCCACATATGGTCAGTGAGAACACTCACTGACAGTGAGATTTTCAGGTTGAGATGTTTGTCTCAGGAATTTCAGTTAAAATTTGCTTTAAGATTTGTGGGTAAATTGAATACAAAATACCAATTGGAAGAAAAAGGTGAATCTTTGTTCAAAATCAAGGAGAAAACTTCATCTTAATCTGTACAAATCAAATCCTCTTCCTTAATAGGCATTGGATTCTGAATTGATTTTCTCAACAACCTATCTCTTAAAATCAGATTCTGACAGAGACAGAGCTATAAAAGTCTACAGGGACACAGATAAGAATAATTCATGGTGGTGCTTTTTGTTACACATATTATTAGAAGGCTTTCATTGCAAAATGATAATATTTGCTCATGATTAAAGTCTGAATAATAATTGGGAGTAACTGCTGTTTTCACAGATTTACTTGTAATATGCTCTGCTGTTCATGGGATTGGTTTTTGTTTTGTTTCTCTTCGCCCACTGCATAAGAAAAAGATTCATGCCATATGTTTTCTATCATTATATTTCTGGTATTTCTATACATTTCCATCATTACAGTCTGGTAGCATGAAAAAAGAACAGTAAATTTAGGAGTTTCTGATACGAGTTCTAAAACTGATCTTATTTCGAATGTGGTTGAAGAGCACATGGATTTTCTTTAGCTGATGCCTGTGTGTAAGTATTATTTCTATGAGGTTTGTACCAACATGTCTGCTGTGGTGTGACAACTCGAACTGGTGGGAATCTGGGAGGAGGGTACCAGGGAAGACGTTGTATATGCTCACCATATTTCTATACTGTCTTCAAGCTCCTGTTCTTTGTTGCTGAGGTAGGTAGGTCTTTGGCCTGACTCAGTATAGCTGTCTCACAGGGGAGATGCTGAGCAGCTTTCAGCTGTGGGTAATCAGAGGAAAACCAAAACAGACGTGTGGCAGAGATACAAGCAAAGGTTAATAAAACCTTTCATCCAACTTCCAAAGCCTGCAAGAGTCTTTGCTATGTATGAGAATCATCATTTTGTCAGAAGAGCGTTATCTGGCTTTTCAGCCAGCAGTGTAACTGGAGAGGCAACATAAGGAGAGCAATGTGAGGAATACGTTAGTATGGTTTAACACCACCTCTAATGAAACTAAGAAACATTCATGAACCAGCTTTATATGTAAACAGACTGTTGGCTAGAAGAGACTGTGTTCAATATCAGAAGTATTTATTACAACATGACTAGAAGCTCAAAGCAATGTAATTGCTTTGTAGAACATAGAAGATCTATTTCTCTTTAAAGCATGCTGCTTCAATTAAATATTCCTTTCGTGAATTCATTTAATATTCATTTTGTCTGCTACTGCTGTACTAGGTAAAGGGAAAATGAACAGTGAGTGGAATTTATGCTAAAAATTTTTGGAGGAAGAACTGTTTTAAAACTGAATAATGTTTTGGGAATTAGCTTAAGTTTATAATAAGCCTAAAGGAAAGAATTTCTTTCCAGGTGATAACAAAAACACAAAGCCAGATAGTTCTGCACTGTGAGCTGTTAGCCTTTCATGTTTCTGTATGTGCCAGCATATACTCAGATAAACATGTTGCACCACTGCTGCAAGCTGAAGGCTCTTAATAGCTTCAGTGCAGATAGCAATTTTCAGGGTGTTATGGCACTGTACAGTCAAATTACTTTGGGCAGAAATGTGTTATGAAAAGTGTGGATCCTGATGCAGTTTATTTAAAAAATTGAATCTGTACAGCCATAGCAACAAAATAAATATTAAACAGTGACAACAATAAGAAGGTGGTTGAGGGTTTTTTTGTACCAGTATTGAATTAAGTTCTCAGCCCTGGCTGTGTAGGGCGGATGAAGAACTAGCATTATATTAAAAAGAGGAGAAAAATTTTGAGACTATTTAATTTCTCTATATTTGTTTTCCTTTTTTTTTTCTAATTTTTTTTTCCACTGTAGGAATAGATACTTTTTACTATCTCTATGTTTCTAACAAACAGAAAAAAGAGTCAATATCTATTACAGTTGTCACAACATTGAGGCACAGAAAAAGCACAGAGCAGCCAAATAACTTCTCGACCAAGTGAAATGTGGTGTTAAAACTGCCATAAATTACAACACATGAAACCACAGGGAAAGCATGTTACATTCAAAATTTTTCTTATGGTATATACAACCTTCTCTTAGACTCACCAGTTTTCTAATACATAAAATTTACTTTCCTCTTTGCTGGAGGAAAATAAATATTTGGTTCTAGTAATTGTGAGGTTCTAATATGACAATGCTGTTAGGGAAACACTGAATAAGTGTTCTGCTTTTTGTGATGTTGGTGTCAGAAATTAAAATGATATGGTTACTCCTGGGCTTGTATCATGTGTGTTACATTCATGATTTTTAAATTCATGTGTTAACTTCATGAGTTTTAGAGGAATTTGCCAACAGATTGATAATGTTTATTACCATACTGTGAATAGTATCAGGAACCTGTGTGAACGTATTTTCCCAATGGATATTAGTAGAGGAAAAAAATAAAAGGGCCCACATTTTGTTAAGTGCCTTAATAATTATGTGCACACCTAGAAAGATAACTAAGAGGCTGGTTTTTATATGCTTTGATTTGCCTTTATTCCACTGTTTGAAGTGGTCTGGAAAGCTGGGGAAACAATATGCAATTTACAAATTAGTTTAATTTACATTACTTTTTAATGGTATTTTTTTATATTTAATTGTTAATTTGAGAAATTTCAACAACTTGTTCTTCAGATTCTGAAGTTCTTTGAATTGCACTGTGGCTTGCACTCTCTCTTATGCTATGACAAAATAAAAAATTTGATCTAAGAGTCAAATAATTTGTAGGCATATTTGATTATTCATTATATTCCTCTGAATCACAGGTGTTGTGTTTTATTATGTAGAAAATCCTTTGCATTTTTATCTCTTCCATATTCCTGAATAATTTTCTTTGATGCAGACACTGCCTTGCATGTTCTTTTCAACCTCTGAAAGAGGAGCCAAGAAAGACAAAAGTGTTAAATAGAAATGACAGTCAAGGTGATCCATAGCACTCCTGGAGGGGAGAATTTGCTGGCAAACAGAGCAGGCAGCAAAGCATTCAGCACCCAGGGAGTCCTACCACGGGTGGGAAAGATGAAAATAAAGGTTTTGTCTGTCAGTGCTCTTCTACTGTCTTGGCACTCCTAATAGTATAAATTATAGAATCTGTCTGTCCACATGTGGCCAGCTTGTCGTGTTGGCAGCATATCAGACTCTGTATTAAAAAAAAAAAGCTCTCAGTAAATTACAGCATTTTGCTTATTACTTTTTGCCAGTGTAATAGGCAATGTGTGTGAATCAGTGAGACTCTGTTCCCTGTTTAGACTTTCACAATTAGCTACTGCCTGTGATAAAAAATACTTTGTTGCAGCAGTGGTTGTTTTTCCTTTGTCAGTGTATTTGTGCAAAGCAAATATGGGTAATACAGGTATACTGTACCAAGTTACAGACACACTTATATTTTAATTTAGTCAAAGCAGATTGCAAGTGATTTTGGCAAAGCTCTGAGGCCGCTGTATTCTCAGTGACCTGCTGATCATCCAGCTCCTTGACCAGCTCCACTGTCAGGAGCTGCAGTTTGCAATGTCATTTTCTGAGTCTTTCAAATACTTCTTGATCGGTGTCTTTTTGACCTCTCTTGAGATTTACTGCTTAGGCTTGAACTCTATCGTGTAATACTCTCATCTTTCTGACTCAGCCCTGTATCACCCAGTTAACCTTCTTTGCCCTCTTCACAATCTTTTCATGATACAAAGAAATTTGAGGTTTCCAATACTGGGTAAGGTTAGCTTGTTTCTGAACTTAGAAAAAGTAGATTTTTGCTAATCAGTCTCTCAATAGTCTCATTAAATACAATCCTCTCAAAATACTGAAAACTAAGCTGCTCATTGTCTCATGCAGTCTGAGTCTCTCTCCCTGGCATTAAACTGTTAATGCTACTTACAGGCACCAAACTAGTTAACATGAAATGGGTCAAAATCAGTTCACATGGAAAGTACGGCAAAATTCAGTTGAAATCAGTGGTGCAATCCTCATTTGTTAAAAATGTGAGTAATGTCTTGCTTGATGCTTTAAGACGTGTTTGGAGTTTTATGTTTGAGGATAGTTGGGGGATTGTTTTTTCTTTCTTTTTATTTGTATGAGGAGAATAGCTCAAGGGATTTTCACATAGCCTTATTTGTCCTGGATTGAAGTTCAAAGTTCTTTTTCAATCACAGAGACTTTTAATACCTGCAACAATATTAAAATATACCATATGAAATACTAAGATAGCTTACTTTATTCTCAGCTGCAAAACTGTCAGTGCTTTAGTGAGGGTTTAGTCTTCAGTTTTTAACTCCATTGTGATCAATCCCTGAAATTTCAGAATAAACTTGCAGGAATGGTTAATTCACTTACATTCCTGCTCTTAAATAAAAGTTAATCCTTCAGAAGCTTAGAGGGAATCTTAATATTGTATTTTATAGTAATCTCTTTAGAAGACAAAGAATTACAAATGACATTTTAAACTCACTAAGACTTCAGTGACAACTCCCAGAACAAAAAGAAACAAGCTTCCTATTTATTTCTGTAATTGCCATCTGTAAAACTCTGATTAAATAAAGAGTGGATAAACGATAGTATTTTCATGAAACAAGTTCATCTCACTACAGGAGAACTGTGATTTGTTCATCTAAGTATGTTTAGAACAAATCCAAAGAAAAGCTATTTTGCATTCACAGCAGTGGCCTTTTCTCCCCAGTGTGAAATGGTTTGAGTGCACGTACATCCCATTGGCAAGGCGTAACCGGATCAGCACACAGCAGGGACAGCAGAGTGTCTGTCTGAAGACTGCTTCAGTGGGAAAGAGACAACCTAAAGAATATTCATAAAGACCAAATTAAAATATCATATCAAGCCTTGATTAGGCTTGACAGGTTTCCTAAAGACATTCTTGTTACTAGTGCTTAACATCAGCTGAAGATTTGTGAAAGGGCAGCTGCCCCCCACCTCCTGCAGCCTTTAAGTAATGGTGGTGGGTGAGACTCTACATTGTGTTCTGCTGATCTCTTTCATTCTGAGTTTCATATGTATGCTAGATTAGTTTCTGTATAATTAATTTTATCCCAAAATTTCACATTTACAAATACAGTGGTAAATGCACTACCCCTAATAATGATACAATATAAAAAGCATGTTACAGGTAACCTGTATGTGGTTTTCTCATACTTCTGAGGATCATTCAAAAATTTACAGTGGGTTAGGAACACTTTAGGATTCATTTCTTTGTTTTTTTGAAAACAGTCACGAAGTCCCTTTACTCAGTTCAGAGATATTTATTTTCCTGTTTTCCTGTGATTATTTTCAGAAGACAGCTATGTCTCACCTTGATGCTTGCAACATGTTTGGAGCCACTTAAGTTAGAAGTGAATTATTGTAGGCCCTTGATAACTGGGAGAGAGAGATGGGTAACTGTAAAGAAAATGGGGGAGAACCATCTCTCTCTCTTTTTGTGATGTCCACATATGAATGTGTGGCAACAACATTCCTCAGCAAGTGCTTGAGGTTAACAACAGTGACTTGTGATCCTACAGGCAAATGTGGGTAATTTAACTGAAGATTTCAAAGTGTGTAACTGAAAAATGACAGGAGTATTGGTTAATGTGGATGGCAGAAATTGTTTTCAAAATAAAAAGAAAATTGGTTATTTCTCAGAATAATTTTGGCCAAAGCAAGTATCTGTTAATATAGCTACAAAAACATAAAATTATATTTTCTTTACTCTTTAAAAACTAAAGAAAGAAACAAAATGTCAGTTCCCCTTCTTCACTCTAAATAGGATGAATTAATTAAGCTGTTGAAATTTCGGGGATATTCATACGTGTTTTGAAATTAATTCGTTGGAAATTAGCTTGAAACTTGTTCTAAAGGAACACTGAGTATGGAAGTGTTAGGGTTGATGTTTTTTTCCTTTGTTTTTTTATATCTTCTATAATCCCAAAAGGAAATGTAACTAGTTGTGAAGAATGGTAACAGTTTTTTTGTTCGTGTACATATTAAAGCATGCATTAAAAAACAATTATTCACTCCTGATTCTTTCACATAGACATACAAAAGAGTTCTTTTGGTTTGTGGTTAAAGCTTTTCAAGTTAAAGGCAACACAAACAAGCCGTTGGTTAGAGCATGGTGCTGATAACACCAAGAACAAGGCATTCACTGAAGAGTTGGGCTTCATGACCCCTGTGGGTCCCTTCCAACTAAGAATATCCTGTGATCCTGAGCACAGGAGAGGAGGGTATGGCAGGGAGTAGGTGGCCAGGACTGCAGGACCAGAGGGATTTCTGGAGGCCAGACAGCCCAGGACAGTTTTCTGCTGTTTGAAGTCACTCTTTTGTAGGGAGGCACAGAGGCTTAGAGAGCAGGGAAGATTTATGTGTAATAGTTTTGTTTTCTTTCCTGCTTTTACTTTCACCTTTTTTTCTTTAACATCTGCTTCCTTCCACAAGTTTTAACTTTCTGTGCACATGAAATTTTGTTTGGTCAAGTGTGGAAGCACTTTAGTGTTTTGAGGACAAAGCCTAAACAGATCCCTGCCCCAAAGCTGTGGTTCCCTTTTAGACCCTGTAGAGCCTGTCATACTCATATAAAGAAGTGTGTAGGAGAGTAAAAATTTAAGCTTTTGGTGTACTTGCAGTCTTGTTCTCTAATATAGATAAGAGAGAAGGTGAGATACATCACTAAGAGCACTGTGTCAACATGCACATGAACACAGAATTGCTGAGCAATAGTCTGCTCAAAGGTTAATGTAAATGTGGTTTGTTGGAACTCACCTGTAATGACTTTATAACAGGACAAGCAAAATAATACAATTTACTACAAGTCTGTCTGTGCATCTCATCACTGTTTTGTATTCAGTTCCAAAACCGATATATTTGTAATCTAATGAAAGAGCCCAGTTACCACAATCACATAACAGTTGTTGTTCATAGTTACATTTCTAAAGGCAGTATTTATTGCATTAAGGCTGAGATTTTTATCATTTTCATTAGTGTAAACCTGCCTAAGAATTGGATTGAGAATACTTTGATGACTAGCACAATTTTTAGGTAAAATGTGATTTTTTGGATTATTGATGACTGGAAATGTGATAGAATCCTGAGAGCACATGATTTTAATCTGGGGTACAGTAAAGACCTGATCTTTAAAAGGAGGGATTTCTTCATTGAACGCAAAAGCCATACACAAGGTGTAGTGACATTGTTAGGTAGAAATTTGTAGTTTGCATAACGAACAATTTGGCTTTATTTCAATCACAATTATTTTATGTATCTCTGCTCTAGTTGGAGATTTTCTGCAGTGTTTATTCTTTAAAAAATAGCAGGTGTTCAAAGTGGTGTTTTGAGGAAATGAAATCTCTCAACTCAGTGTAAATACACCCAAATTAAATACAACAATTATGTCATTTGTGGAAGGCTGTTAGAGATAAACTAGTGCATTCTTGCTGGAATGGAAATTGCAATGTATTTATATTTAATATAAATTCATTTTTCTTGATAACTAGCTAGACCTTGGAAACCATAATTCAAACTTAATTTGCAAAAAATACAGGGGAGTTTCCATGGGCTGAATCTGCCATCTGGCATTGCTATGTAGTGCTCATTCTTAGGGTTTTAGAGCGACATCTGAAGTGTTCAGCCACAGTGTTCTCTTAAAAGAGAGACAATGAGGAGCAGAGGCTAAATGTACAGCCTATCATCAGCCCATTCCCAAACTGGTACTGAAGTTAATGTTGGATAAACAGATGAAAATTGTGTTGAAGTCAATGAGAGTTTTAAAGCTCATGGGAATCACTAATAAGATGTGGCCTCATATTCCTTCCAGTCACTCAATAAGAAGATGTTGTAAATAATTTGTATCTGCCATAGTTCATTTCACTTAGTCCTGTGCAGTACCAAAATTATGCTGTCAATCTGTTTTGAAAATAGCAAAGGCTCAGCCTGGCTTCTTCAACAGCTTTACACACACACACAAATAGTCTTGTTCTGGGGTCATTCAGGTGAATGAGGATTGCGTGGCTTGGCCCCAATTTATTCATAGGACAGAGCACTCCTTAGTTAGAGAAAATGTCTTTTGTGTGATCAAGTGTCTGAAGATAGACAGATTTTCTTTGATAAATAGTTGCAGGGGTTTTTTTCTGAATTGCTTGTTCTTTTACGTAGTAAGTCAATTCACATTGTGTATGAGGGGAGATTTTAAAAATCATAAAAAATATAGTATTTTTTGACCTCTGATTTGTAGATTTCATGAGTTGAACTGGGTGAATATTGCAGCTTTTAATAACGGAAAAAGCAACTACGTAATCTTTCGAGCGTATAGGTTTTTATTTATTTTTGTTGACGTTTATTATAACAACTCGTTACATATCAAATATTTACCACAGAACTTGGAGATTTAAAAAACACAGTGTGAACAAGTTACTCCTAGGTATAAGTTACTCCTGGACAGAAGACGAAACTTTTTTACAATGAGAATAATCAGAAGTTGGAATAATCTCTCTGGGGAAGTGGTAGATTCTTCAACACTGGGCACTTTTAAGATCCAGCTGGAGAGGTTGCTGAGCCATCTTGTCTAGTCTCCTTGCTTTTGCCAAGGAAGTCTGGACCAGATGATCCTTGAGGTCCCTTCCAACCCAGTATTTTCTGATTCTGTGATTCAATAACTTCTGTTCTTTGGAGAGTTACCAGCTGGTATGTCTCTGTCTTCAAGAGCTTATTCTGTTCTACGATAATATCACCGATTTTGTGGAACAAATATTTTTTGACTGGATTTTAGTTTTTATTTTCGTAATAATAAAGGAAAGACTAGAAGTGGCCTACTTGAAATCACCACTGTTTTTCAAAATGTTTTGTGTAGTTGTTCTAAATTTTGTATGCAATATGGAAGGAAGAGAACATGATATTAATTGGCATCAAGGTATAAAGTGTAGTGCAGTAGAAATGTGAAGAAAAAATTAAACAGTCCAGGAAAGGTTATTTAAGCAGATGAGAGAGATCCAGTTCGTGCCTCCAAGGGAAGTGCTTTGGCTCCTGCCTTGACAGCAAAAACTAAGTTGTGAATGTGATTGCTCAGTTCTTAGTTCTCTAACGTGATTAATTCCTGTGTATGTTCAGGAATTATTCAATATTAATAATTACTCAATATTAAATATTACTTTTGTCTGGAATAAAAAGTGAAATTTATCTGTAATCATAAAAACAGGAGATGAAGAATAATCCCAGGCTTGTGTTTTCAAAGCCTGAGTTTCTCCAAGGCTGAAATTCTTAGACATACAGGAAATGCTGTCAGCTTGCTTTTGCAATATGGCAGAGAAATAACCTAAATGTGCAATGTAAGCATCTTCTCTTGTTTTCCAGGTCCATGGGGGAGATGCATGGGAGATGAATGCGGCCCAGGAGGCATCCAGACGCGAGCGGTGTGGTGCGCCCACGTGGAGGGCTGGACCACACTGCCCACGAACTGCAAGCAGCCAGAGCGGCCGGACAACCAGCAGAGCTGCTTCCGTGTCTGCGACTGGCACAAGGAGCTCTACGACTGGCAGATCGGCAGCTGGAACCAGTGCCGGCCCATCCTCTCCCGCAGCCACGAGAAGCCCCTGGAGTGCCTCAGAGGGGAAGAAGGGATCCAGACAAGGGACATCACCTGTATACAGAAGTCCAACGGGGTTCCAGCCGAGGATGTCATCTGCGAGTACTTCGAGCCGAAGCCCCGGCAGGAGCAGGCGTGCCTCATCCCTTGCCGGCAGGACTGCATCGTGGCCGAATTCTCCCCGTGGTCCGAGTGCTCGAAGACCTGTGGCAATGGGCTTCAGCATCGAACTCGGCATGTGGTGGCTCCACCGCAGTTTGGTGGCTCAG
Source organism: Dasyornis broadbenti (assembly GCA_013397935.1). Classification (NCBI taxonomy): domain Eukaryota; kingdom Metazoa; phylum Chordata; class Aves; order Passeriformes; family Dasyornithidae; genus Dasyornis; species Dasyornis broadbenti. The sequence continues at coordinate 697,575 of VZRN01005529.1, forward strand.
CCTGCCCCAACCTCACCGAATTCCAGATCTGCCAGTCCAGCCCATGCGCTGCTGAAGAAAGCCTGTACAGCCTGAATGTGGGACCATGGAGTGACTGCTCGGTGCCCCATTCCAGACAAATAAGGCAAGCAAGGAAACGAGGGAAGAACAAAGACAAGGAAAAGGACAAAGAAAAGGCAGTTCGGGATCCTGACGCTCGTGAGTTAATTAAGAAGAAGAGGAATCGTAACAGACAGAATAGACAGGAGAACAAATATTGGGACATACAAATTGGGTACCAAACAAGGCAGGTCACGTGTACTCACAGAAATGGGAAAACTGCTGCTTTGAGGTAATCACTATTTATGAATTTGCATATCTTATTTTTTTTCTCTTTGAAGTAAAACATACATAAGTGTATTCTTTTACACAAGCCCAAATCTCAAAATGGGGCTCACACTATTTCCAGTTAAACATCCATCATCAAACTCAAGTGTTTTCTGTGACTTGAAACATGCAAACTGTGCTGGTGATCGTACTAAGCATCACATACGTGTGCACTGTTAAACTGTGCTAGTCCCTAGCCTCTGATTGTTTAAATAGATTTCCCCCAAAAACTTGAAGGTATTTGTCAAATGTCTGGTCTGTTTCTGTGGGTTCAGGCAGACATTTGCTCTCTAACAAGTCGTGCATTTTTGAAAGAGATTATGTTACTGCTTTTAAGGCTCTGGGCACAAAGACTAACAGTAAACTGGCCTGGGTCAGAGTTAGAATAAAACAAGAGAGAAAGATGCTGCATGAGAAGGCAGCATCTACTCATTCCAGTATATTTTTTTTAAATACATGAGCATGAAATATTGTTTGTCGTTTTTAATTCCTGTGGCAAAATTTCTGAAAGGGAGACTGTAAAACCTCTTTGTTTATTCCATGTACCACCTCTGTTTCTTTCTCATCTATACCTTTACACTGTCTACCCAGGGTTTTTTTCTGATATGTTTGTTTATTTATTTATTTATTATTTTACTTTTCAAGAGTTCTGCCAGTCACGGATATTTTGATAATTCTTTCCACAGGCTTCTGGATGCATTTTTAAAACCGTATTATCTTTGATTTGTTTTATCTGGCATTCTCTTTCTAGCTTGTGTATTTCTTTCTTAATCCCCCAGAATATTTTTATTCAACTCAAAACTCTTCTTTCAGTCTAGTCTTCCTGTCTTTGATGTGATTCTGTTTCCAGTCCTCTGGTTCAATGCCTGATTAATCAATCTCACTTCAACTGTGACATGACTAAGTTATCTTGCTGAATGAGGCTAACAGCCATTGCTGCTATGTTAGTGTTTATGAACCTTTTTCAGGGTGTTTTACTTTAGAGTTTTTGTTGTGCCAGTTAAACATTCTATCACAGAACATGTAATTGCTTCCACCTTTTTCATCAGAAGCCAAACAGTATAATTTTTTTTTCAAGTGTAGAAAACATTTTTCGAATATAATTCCTTTCAAGACGTGATCCAGCAGTGAAACAGGAAAAGGGTTAAGAGGTCCCTGGCTTAAGGGAAGAACTGAAAGGTTTGGGTTGTTTAGTTGAAGAAGGGACATATGGGTGAAGATGTGATAAGCCTATGAGTATGCCCATCACAAGGAAGAATGGAACCAATTGTTCTCTCTCTGTATTATGGATGTATTGGAAAAGCAATAATGGTCAAATCACAGCAATGCTGAATGAGGCTAGGCTTCTCAGTACTGGGAATAGTGAGGTTCTGGGCAAAAACTGCCTGGGCCATGTGTGCCACCTCCATCTATGAAGGTTTATAGGAAAAGACTAGAAAAATGCATGTGTGTGTCAGTGATGACACACCAGGATCAGCTCTTAATTAGGGAATTAGGCCTGACTGCATAGTCTTTTTGCAGTCTCCTCTAGGTCTGGTTTTCTTCAGTTCTTTAAGATTTTGATCCACACTTGGATGAATGTCTGCACAAGAAATCTCAAAATCAGCATGCTCAGGAAGTCCCAAGTTTTGGCTACAGCACAGTCTCAGTATTGGTACAGGGAAAAATTGCCTTTACTCCTTCCTTTTCCTGCCTCGCATCATGCACACTGTGCCTAGCCCAGGAACATCATTACCCTTGAAATACAGGGAATAATTTATTATACATCAGTTGCTATCAGATAGCAGCCAGCCACTCATTTTGAAAGTTTTTGAAAAGTTAAGAAAATTATGGAGGAAAAAACCAAACAAACCAAAAACGGAGGAATGATACAGTTGTGCCAAAGCTCTGATAAATGGCAAAAGAAAGTAAAAGTATAGTTGGAAGTTGGTAGCATACTTTACTCATCATTACACTCACTCTTGAATTCACTTAGATCACCAATGCTGTCTTAAGTTCAGATACCTCAGTGTATTGTGCACATTTCAGGCTGGTGCAGGGAAATCAATGAAACCCTCTTGCCTGAGGCAGTGAAACAATAGATAATACCATGTAGGATCAATTCTTCAAAGAGGAGAAAATAATATGAATGATCCAGTGGGCATTTTTATGTCTAATGGATAAGATTTTATGTTTAATTGCACAAAGGATTTCTAGTAGTCTTCATATAAATTTTAATATGGAATATTTTTTTTTGCAGTTGCATAGTACAAACAAGAAAATTTGTTGAAATTACTTATGTGAGAAGTTCTGGTGCTGATAACCTAGCTTTTAGAGGCCTATGTATGTAAGTCACTTATATATCCATTTGCATCACTTGTGCTGCACTCTTTACTAAGCAATCAAATGCTTTATTCCATGACTGTCAATGCAGAATCTGAAACAGTAGAATTATTTTTCTGCCCAGGGTGTCCATGCAGCCAGCTCAAATGATTTTATAATCTCCATCACATAATAACTGTGTTACTAAATAATATAGACAAGTAAGGTGACTGGAAAACCTGCCGTTCTCATGTGAAATGTTCTTCAGCTTAAATAGTCCATTCTCAGTGAGTTTTGACTTTAGCAATCAGAAACAATCAGCCCCCTGGCAGCATGACTGAAAGAAGAATAAAAACCCTCAGGCGAGTAATATTTTTTGCAGAGATAGCAAAATTGATATATTATAAAAAGGGTTTTAAAAAAGAACAACTTTCAGAAGGGTGCTCCAGAGAAAATGATTCTGTAACGCTGTCAGCAAAACTTCAAAAAGACAAAATTCTCTTGACACATCAGCACACCAGGCATGGTAAAGAGAAGTGAAACAAGAAAATCAAAGTTTAATTTATACACTTTATTGCCGAGTGAACAATAGATCGTCTCCAATGGAGGATGAAATATTGGATTTTGTATCGCTAGTTCTGCAATAATGTATGTGTTACATGGTCTGTGTTTGCTTTATGTTCCCCTTTAGTCTGAAATTCTGGTGCACTGAAAATATTTGAAAAATAGAAATGTTGGAGAAAAAGACAAATTCAGTAATTAAAAGTTACTTACAAAATGACTTCTCTGGATGGCTAACAAATGTATGTAAAAGTTCATTTTGAGTTGCAAATCTGTTTGCCCTATTACAAGTTGTGATGGTTTTGCCTCATGTTTAGCCCATAATTTTCTGTTGTAATATAGACTTTGTTACTGTTGTGTCTCAAGCATTTCATCACAATTGCCTTCCTAAGCAGGCTTTTGTGGGAAAATTTAGCAAAAATGTTTGGTTGGTTTGTGCAAGACTAAGAAAAGCTTTTTTATTTTTTTAGCTTTTTTTAGAACTGTTTTTAATTCATACAACCATTTTACTGGAATGCTTTCTTGGGAACCCAAAGGACTGGGAAATTTGGAAGAACTTGAACACAGACATGTATAACTGTAAGAGCACAGAACAGAACTAGAGTATCTTCTTGACCTTTATATTTCTGCACTTCAGCAAAGATTTTGAAATCTAGTGACAAAGTACATCATGTTCCCCTGAAGCAGCTGGTCCATAAGTGTGGGGACAGCATGTCACTGCTAAGAGTCACTTAGCTCAAATGGCTGGAAAGGGGACTGTAGTTAAAGCAGTTCTGCAAGGATATAACCACCTCTTAAAAAAAAAAAAAAAATCCCAGGAATTTCTGCACTATTTCCTTTCTTTTTCTACATCATTTGGATAAAGCTTGTTATCTTGCTTAGTCTGGGACCAAAACACTTCCAAATGAGGGGGAAAATGGAGGAGACCACATAGAAAACCATCTCCAGCAGCTCTGGTTGCAGTCCCCATAACTGGTTAATACTCTCTTGGCAGCACCACTGTAGTAGAGACCTGTTTGTGAAGCTGAGCATTATTGGTGACCTAAATGACTTGAAGTGAGAATTCAAGAAAAAATAGTACAATTTGATAAATATTCAGAGCTTTTATTTCTTTGTTGGATATAACTGTATGCAATTACAATGGTGGAACAAAAAGATGGGGCAGAAAAATCCAAAATTTAAGACATGCCAACCAATTCTTTAGCAGATTGGTTTAGCCTCAATGCATTTGATCATATGATAATTTTTGATTTGTTTCACCTCTGTTCATCTGAGAAAGTAATTATTTGTTAATTCTTTTCACCTTCCTCACTGATTCTGTCCACATTGAATATCTAGAAAACTATATCCACATCTTGTAACAAATTAAACTCTCTTGGAAGTTTTCATAATGGTCTCATTGCAGTGCTTTACTAAATTCCAAGTTTTGGAGAGTTTGAGCTTTTGTATATTCCAATATTATAGTTGAGGCATGAGAGATGACAATAGGAGCAAAATTATTGAATTGTCTTGCTGCTGTTGGGCATATATAATGCTTCATTTTTCGACTTACTTTGCATAGACCTGTATCTGCCTAAGGCAGTCATGATATTCACTGCTTGCCACAGGTTTTAAGCTGAATAGCCAGAAACTAAGGAATTGGAGAATAGCCAGTTGAGTATTTGGACTGATGAGCGAGTAACACTCAAGATATTGGCAGGAAAAACAAGGAGAGAGAATCTGCTCCTCTAGAACGGCATTTTAGCTTTGTTTTCCTTTTCAGGCCCTGAAACCTCATAACTCAATGCTCCCCTTCCAAATCATAAAACAAGTATCTGCATTTGCTTTATGGACTTTCACTCTTATAAATTATAAACTGAGTTAAGGAGGAAAATTCAAACAAACAAACAAACAAACAAACCAAACCAGCATAAGCCTGCTGCTTTATTTATGCCATTGATTTGTAAAGCAGACAAGTCACCCGGAGGTGTATGCTGTCAGACCGCAAACAGAAGAAAGGCTCAGACATACAGTACAGCAGTGCAGTTCGTTTGTAATGTATTCCTCACTTAGAAAAAATCCTGAGATTCTCTGTCCTTTTCTGACCCCCTCCATGAGGCAACAGGCAGAAAGGGGGAGCTCCACGAAAGTGGCAGTGGCTAAGGTGCAGTAACTTCAAGGAGATGGGCTGCAGGAAGGTGAGGGAATAGCAATGCAGAGAGCATGGGTGGTAGAGATGAAGGAGCTTAGGCAACCTTTTGTTTGTTCACTGAGAACCAGATGAAAGTATGTATGTATGCACCTGCTTTTTATGTCTCTGGAAAGGCAGTTCTACTGCTGTTTTCTAGAGGAAGCCTCCAAACTCACCATAATGTGAGGATTTAAAAGCCATAAGTGGTTCACTTACAGAACACCTGTAAATATCACATATTTGGCTAATGAACTATAATGCAGTCATCTTGATTCATTATTTTGGAATCATTTAGAGCATGTGCTGTTAACAAATGGAGAACAGGGAAGAAGAAAGTAACCTTGGATTAAAAACCTCTTGATTAACTAAAAACTGCAGGGTTAATTGTCAGGTGCATTGGGATAGCAAAAATATGAACTATTATTAGAGAAACAGCATGCAAACATATTGCTTTCCTGCCACTTTCCACTGTGCCTTTAGAATTTCCACAAATTTGAAAGTAGAAGCATCCTGTAGTTTTTAAATGTGATTTTGGTGGAGGCAGTAATTTCTGTGGATGTGCATAATATTATTCAGTGGGTGTTCCTTTCTATTCTAAGTACCTGCTCCATCATCTTACCGAGGCTGCTGTTTTGACAGTGTCTTGTCAGTATTGTTACACATTTGACATACCATGCCCAAATCTAGATTTAAGATGGAAACGTACATACCGTGCTGAATAATTGAAACAGCAATGAACAATTTCTTTTTCCACACCGTATTTTAACTCCTTTAATACAGTGAACAGTTGTTCTGTCATCTAGATGTATGACTTTCATATATTTCTGTGCAAAGGCATCAAGATTGGATGCCTTTCTATTGTATAGTTTTTATTCAAATACATGTAGTGGTCTTCCTTAGCAAAATATAATAGGCTATAATGGAATGAGGGTTGCACTCCATGTTCTGATAATCTCTTGTGGCCATAAATCTATGAATGAATAAATGAATTCTATGAATGAATGCAATGTTGAATTTTTAACTTCAGTCTAGTAACAGATTATGTTGCACAGTGGTAAATTGAATTAAGCCCTGAGATCTTTAATGAAGATTCTCCTGCACTGTACTTTTATGCATCTTTTCCGCCTCATTGTCAGATAATGTTAATTGACCAGTATGACAAAAAAAAGTAAAAAATCAAGCGGTATTTTTCTAAATTTTGGATTTCCTCTATTGGTATTAAATCATAATCTGTAAATAGTCCCATAGGGAACAAACTAGAATATATTACTGTTTTAGATTTATTTTGTGTTTTGGTTTTGTTTGTTTTTTTTTTATAAAATGGCTAAGCATAGCCTGGGACTTAGTCTGCCCTTTTTTTCTCAATCAGCTTTATGAAGTTAAGGTGTGGGAGCACAAGAGATGAACATCCTCCTGGGACGTATGGTCCCTCAAGGTAGAGATGCTCAGGGTGCGAAGTCACAGCTCCCCAGAACAGCAGGGTTGGGTACTTCAATGCCTAACTTTCAGCAGTCCCACAGAAAATAAAATATGTGGCTCACCTATTAATGCTGACCATCTTTTTCCAAATGTTGGAGACTGAGATGAAGCCAGTGATACTGCCGAATCTAAGCATCAATATAGGGAACTAATCTAAAATAATGCCTGAAACACAACTAATGTTAGTAATACAATTTTCAGTAATATATTTCTTTATATCTTACATTTAATATTGCATATTTTTATTTACAAAGTTTGGCATTTTATTTATTTTTTCTTTGCTGATAACCGCGTGAATCTAGCTGTTATTTCGGGTTAAAGTAAATGCTGATTAATGCTGTGTAATGAAAATTCCTGCTGACAAAGGGAAATTCCTCCCTAAAGCTTTAATAACTCATCTCTGCAGATTCTTGCCAAATAACCCGCTCTGCCAATTTTAAAATTATCTGTAGCATGAGATGTGCATACATTCACTGGATCACTGGACTGTGAAAGACAGCACTCTCGCTGAACACTTCTGCTTTCTTGTTTCCTCAGACACCAGAACACTCATGGTATCTGCAACAGCCCCACAGCGGCTGTTGACACTTCTTTGGGTATAGTTGCACCTCTTGCTGCTTTGCCTGTATTAAATGATGTATATTTTCTTGACACAGTAGTTGTATGTAATCTCTATCTTTGCCTATAGTGTAGAAAGCCTGAGTGGTTTTCTTTATTTCAAAATTGTTTGGCAGAATTAGTTAAATTTGTGAAAGGATCATGGGAGAGTAGTCTTGTGAAAAACACTTAGGTGGACAGTATTTGAATTGAAGTAAATGAATAGAAGTGGCCTCACTGTTTGTGTGATTATAATGGCCCATTATACTCGGAGGTACTAACAGTTTCTCAGAACAATGTGCAAGATGACCAATACTAAACAGTGCAGCTGTAGGGAAAATGAATGAGGACTATGTAATTTTCTACTAGGAAAAAGTACAGGCACTGTAATTTCACTGACTTTAAAGAAACAAGTGTGTACCAACCATAAGTTGAATCTCTCAAGGATGACTGGACTTTACAAATGGAATTTTATGTCTTCAGAGTAGCTCATGGGAGTTATCTAAGCTCTGGATTTAAATCTCTTTACTATTATTCCCGCTGTCTAGTAACTGCACATTAAATAGAATTTTTAAAAAATTTTATTTTATTTATGAGAAAACCCCTTTTTTTCTTTAAGCCAAATACTCTGTCACAGTCTCTCTCAAAATCCATCTATAACTGTGGTCCAAGAATGGTCTAGAGTTAATCTGATTATTTTGCTTCAGAGGTTAACGCATCCAACAAGCTGTATGAACTCCGAGGAGAGCACTGCATGGAAACTAAATAGTTTGTTGCAACACATCAGGACATTGTGCTTGATTCTTGTACCCCTAACTCCAAAATCCCTCTTACTCATACTGAGTATCTTTTAAGGTTCCATGGTGGTCAGATATAAAGCAAGGAGAAGACCTTCCACATGCAATATTAAGATCTGGATTTAATTCCAGATAACACAAAGGATTAATATTCAGCATAAATACTGCTGTGTTTCCTCAGGCTTCCTGCCCACAAGAGTGATCATTCAAAGTTGCTGTAGAAAATTTCACACATGGGCCCTTGTATTTCAAAGATTGATTTGACTTTCTGACACAACCAGATTATTTCTGTGAGGTAGTTCTCTTAAGGGTGTGAGCATCTAGGCTGTGGGTCTGCCCATGGGTCATCAGATTTCCCAGCAGTTGAAGCCTGAGCTTTTCTAAGATGTGATGCTAATGAGTGGTGTGGTACAGGTTTTACCCCTTCCTTCACTGTAAAATTACACTTATGAGAAGCAGACATGGTCTTTGGAAACTGTTCTTTACAGTCTTTATTCTTGTAGCAATTTACTGAGATTTAAGAAAATTCTATGCAAACTGCTGACATTCTCTCTACTGGGCAAAGTAAAATACGCAGTTTTGGTGTTCTGTAAGTAATTAGGTACTGTTCCAAGTCTTTCTGCAGATGAGCTTGTTTGGTCAAATGGGCTTGTATGTCAATAGTTCTCATCTTGTGGCTGATAGTAAAGAGTAAAGACCATTTTGCTAATGGTATTCAGTGAGGTAATGTCTCATGAGATCAGCAAGAATTCAAGAAAAAAATCTCATGTCTTGTGATGATGAAGCTTGTTGTGGGAGATGCTTGACAGTGTGCAGGAATTTGAGGGTAGGAAATGGTAAAATTATTCTGCTCTGACAGAGCCCACTGGGGACTTTTTTTTTTTTTTTTTTTTTTTTTTTTTTAATCTGCCAGATAGTCCTTCATCTTCTTCCTTAGTATTTAGATGAAGCTATGTAAAAACCTGTTAAAGAATTCTGGATTTCCTTAGCATGTTGATTGTCCTTTGATCTGAAACCTTCAGAAGCCACTCCTTTTTTCTGCTGAACTGCTGATCCTCTTATGATATTCACTATGTGTTTCTTCCAGGCAGTTAACCTAGTTTTTGGTTACAGGCCTCTCAAGTTTTTAATTCATTCATTCATTCATTCAATCTTGCTTATTCAAAACATAATTGGATTATGTTGTTGGGGTTTTGCTGTGGAGAATGCAAGCAGAACTTCAAAAAGAACAATGAAGTTCCTTCCCAAAAGCTCCTTCCATAGCTCTTCCTGGTCTTGAAGGGCACATAGTGTCTAATGCCTGTGACACTAGTACAAGAGAGTCAAGAGGAGGAAGAATGCCATTTCTCCCTAAGTTTTGGGTGTGGTGTCTGACAATACAGATGCCTGTTGAGTGTCTCTTAATAATGCCAGCCGCACTCTGATGTGGGGTTGTCTGCTTTCCACACCAGTGGTGAGGATAGGTCAGTCAGTCATGCCAGGACTGGAGCAGCTGGCCAGATCTGTAGGTACACCTACAAAGAAGTCTAGAGCCACAGGAGCCAAGAGCCTGTGGACATAATCCACTACTACATCATATAGTGATCCAGGATCGAAAACTCAGGTTTTAATTTTAAAAATTGAAAAATTTCATTTAAGTCCTTGTCAGTCAAGCCCTAACACATGGCTTTTGTTCCTCCTGAGTGCCAAAAATTTATGTTGGCATCAATCTCCTGAACTGTAGCCATGTTATTAATTTCAGAATAATGGAAATATCTGTATGTAATCAAATGGAAAATCAGCTGGAGAAAAAATAAATATATCAGAATTATGGGACAGTGGGTATAGTGAATGAAAGAAAGGAATAGTAACTGTGAAAATTTCATTAATGCAACTCAAAGCTGAATGTGGATATCGGGAAAACCAAAGTTGAATATTGATAATGATGAAGGAATAGAGGCAAAATAATGCAGACAAAAGTTATTGAAGAGATTATTTGGCTTACGTTAACTTTGCCTGTTGGGCTCCATTACTTTCCGTTAAGTCAAAACCAATAGATAACCGTTCTTGTTAAATATCAGTGCTGAGTGAATTAATTAAATTTATTGTAAAGGACATGTTCCTCAATGTTCAATTTTAGATTTAAGTTGTAAACCTCACATTGTTGCTTCATTACATTTGAGCATGAATAGCAGTGTATCAGGAAAAGCACAAAATGCTGTCTCCTTAATGCCTTGTATTTGTGACTCCTATTTCCATTAACTTATATATTATTGTAGTAGTAATGGAGAGATATTTTAGGAGTGTTCTCAGCATGAATCTTGAACAGCCCTCGAATCCAGACCAGTTTGCATCTCAAAGTTGCACATACAGTAGAAAGGATCTGTAGCTGCAGGATATAACTGTGTCCAAAGAAAACAAGACTAAGTGAAAGAGGACTATTGGACCTAACAAAGAAACAGCCAAGGAAAAAGCTTATAGAAGTCTCTAAGCTCAAAAATGTCACAGAGAAAGTGAATAAAATTATGCAAGGTCTGAAGCCAGAAAATTAAATGAGCACTTTTAAAGCAAAAATAGCTATCAACAGTTTTTGGTCAGTAAAAAAGGTGGTCAATGCATTGTTTCTAAGATGATGTACGTGCCAAAATCTTTGCTAGTTTTAGAAAGCATTTCTATTAGTTCATGGAGGTCAACACTATAAACGCTTCAGTGCAAAGATTCAGCTTGTGTTCTAAAAGTCTGTAAGCCATGGTTTACTGGAAAACCAGAGCGTATTATGGGAAAGCATTACTGAGTACTTGCTGGTTTTCCATTTTTGCCCACTATTTGCTACTGCCAAGGCAGGTTTCAGGCTGCATGGATTATTAGTTAGAACCTGCCAGCCATTCTGATGCTGCTCTTCATATTTTCTCATTAATTCTTTTTTCTTATTACCAGTCCAATTCGATATGGAGGAAACACCAGCAAAAGCAGAAAATCTCTTAGTTATACAAGGAAGTTATGTTCAGAATATGCTCTTGCAGCAAAGAGTCCTATTGCCTAGTTTAAAACCTGTGTATTTTTTCTATTCATTGTGCATGAATTTAGAGATCAGTCCTACTGTCATGTATTACCATGCATTTGGATTCATGAATGAAGGATGCATAGCTTTAGCTATTGCAAAAATTTATCAGAAAAGCCCATTTGTTTTCCAGTTGAATTTGTAGAGCAGGAAATTCCAGTGGTCTCTTCCATGACTTTTCTACACAACTTAAAAGACCACTTTTGAGACTGAGATTATAAACTCTCATGCAGGTCATTGGCATATAAAATCAAGTTTTCCTGATTTTTTAAAATTGTAAAAGTATTTTTCATTCTCTAATAGAAATTTAGGATACCTCAGAAAGAATTTTTTTGTCTCTTGACTAATCTAATTTTTTCACACCTCTTAAAGCTTATTTTTGACTGAAGAGAATTCTTTTAACTGCACAACTTGCTTTCTTGTACACAGGTACTGTGGTGAGATTTGATCCAGGCTTACGTGTCAACCATTGTTCTCTCTGTGTCTTTAGCCTTAATTATCCCATAAATTACTTTGAAATCCCCAGACATAGCCTTCCTATCTTTAATTCTTAAGTGATATTTAGTTTTTATTTATTGCCGTAGAAGCAAAAAACGAGGCTGCGGAACGTGAGTAGACACAAATTCTTGACCACATATCTTCAGAAGAGGTTGAGCAGTAATTATGTTCTGTAGGTTGCCCTTTGAACCAGCATTGCCTTTTTCTTTACTTCTTTTGTCTAATCTGTGTCTTTGAGGTCAGGAATGGGCTTAATGTTGGCTTAATAGCAATAGGGACCATTCATCCCTTGCGATGTTTTGTTGCTTTTGTTTGGGATTGCCTTCTCTTTCCAGTGTGTCATTTAAGTGCTTATATACCTTAAGCTTCATTTCCCCACTATATCTATCCATTGTTTGAAATGGTACTTTCTCAAACCACAGCCTTACTTCAATTTGTATAATTCCTTCTTCCCTGCCAAAAAACAGATACGTAGGGCATTGTCCTTTGAATATACTCACCAGATTGAGAGCAAGTTGCTGTAGACTTTACATGTTACCCCTGTGCTGCTGCTTCTTGTACTCAGTCTGCTCTGTTGACTTTTAACAGCATTTTTATGCAACTTGTGCTTTTCTTTGAGCTTTCCAAGCAACTTGTGGACACAACTATATGGGTTGATAGTGAGGACTTATTTGTGCCTTCCTTGTGCTTCTTGAATGGTTGACTTTGCAAATAACGTGTATTTCGTTGGTGAAAGTACACGGGTCATGGAGGTGTTTGTTGCAGAACTTCTAGTGAGTTGGGTGGTATCATGAAATGAATGTCAGCTGTCTTTTTTTGTTTTCTGTTGTGTTACTTGCCCATTTGCCTTTCATCCTGTGAGAAGATTCCCCCCAAGTCTGCATGACTAAACAAGACACATAAATCTATCAAAAAGTGCAGAGAGCTTTACATGAAAGTAAGCTTTGCTTCACTTATTTATGGAGATCAAATCTGTGGCATTAGGTACGAAATACAGAAGAAACTATTTTGTGTAACAAGGACATTCCTAGGTTTTGATTTAGAATCAGACTGTGCTAATTCTTGGATAAGACATTTAAAGTCAATGTGACCAACCTTCTCAGCTAGTGTATTGCATATACTGAGCTTTTTAAATGGCATGTGTATGTTTCAGTTAGCATTTTATACCATACAGTATTACTAAGTTTAATTATTGTCTCTCTATATATACATATTTTCACTGAAAGGTATGAGAAACATTTGTTTCTTCTGGTAAAATAAATTTTGAAATATGTGATTTTTTCCTTCCTTACTTGACTAGAGTACAACATATACTCTACCGCTTACTCATTTTAGTATCCATATATAGCTCACAAATTCATCAACCTCTTTTTGGACATGCTGACACTGTCCATCTCCACAACCAGGATCTTCTGCTAGCAAGATGTAGAACTGGTCTGTTTCTTGTGCATTAATGCTTTCATTTATTGTGGTTTTAAATATCTTAATTTCTTCAAGTACCCCTGGTTCTGGTATTACAAACTTTTGTAAAGAGCAGTTCAAAATTATGTTGAATATATGGGTAGGGCCAAATTTTGTATAGCAACAAAATAGTTGTAAATATTCATTTTTCTGTATTACTTTGTGTTCTTTTAAAAGGAAAAAAGCCTTTGTTGTATAGTTGTTGTATAGACTGGTATTGAACAGAGTATTTCATTGTGCTATTTGCAGTGCCAGTAAATACTTTTCCTGTCTGTTTAACTTCCTCAGAAGCTAGATTTTTGTTCCAAACTAGACAAGATAAAAAAAGAAATCTGTGTTGTAGTAATAATTAAAAAGACAGTTATGTTCAATTTAACTGTGATTTGCCTTCTCTATATTTTGATCACAGATATAGCAATACTGATAATTTTTAACTATAGAAAATCTTATTTATTTGGTTTGAGTCACTTTAGACAAAAGCCCTTTTGTCTGACTTTTGGGAATCAAATGCATGTGGACTGAAACTTAACAGCTTTAAAAATATTTACTGACTTTCATGTTACAATTGACATCACCTTTTCTGTAGGAATTCATGATTGTCTGTGGATGTGTGTGCTAAAAATTGTCATGCTCTCATTACAGCTTCTGCAAACAGGACAAGCTGCCCATCACATTTCAGTCCTGTGTGATCACGAAGGAGTGCCAGGTGTCAGAGTGGTCAGAATGGACCCCCTGCTCCAAAACCTGCTTTGACATGACAACCCCTAAAGGGAATCGTACAAGATCACGGACCATTAAGCAGCTCCCTGTTGGCAGCGAGAGCGAATGCCCACAATTAGAAGAAGCAGAGCAGTGTGTTTCTCAAGGAGATGGCGTAGCACCCTGCATTACGTAAGTTGGTTCATTTCAGTTCTCTGTTACTAAAATGAACAATTTCAATTAAGCATACAGGGCTGGTAATGGAATATCAACAAACCATTATGAAAGAAATAAAAGGTAGGACTTTACTTTTTTGCTTTATCCTTTGTTTAGTCAGTGCTCTTGAAAGCCCAAAGTCTGCAAATAGCTCCTATTGTAGTGTAACCAGTTCCTTCTCTAAATACAGGAAAAATAACAAGTATATTTTGTTTTCATTTGTTTCCATTTTTAAAAGACAATATTTGCACATATGCAGGTTCAGGCAAGATGAAAATAAATTAATTGTATTGATTTGTCATCAGTCTTTTCCCTACATAACATTTCTACCAGAATCATTGTTTTCTGATTTTTTTGTCTGTTGGCAGACCAAATGTTGAACACAGGAAAGGGGTGATAAACATCTGGTTAGCTAACAGACTATTTTAGTGACACTTTTATTCAGCACAACAAAGGCAGTACTGGGCCCCAAATAGGAAGTGGGAGAGGCTAACAGTGACAGTAAATAAAGTTTAGGAGGAATGATAGCGAGCACTTTACAATTCAAGAGATTGCTGTAATCCTTATCAACTAATCAAGATTAATATTAAATTCCCAACTGTGCTTTTTTCTTTATCGAACTGAGAAGAGGGTCTGGAGAAATAACACTTGATGTTAAGCATCTTTGACTGTGGTATATATTTTTCATTTAAGAGTTGAAATGTCATCTTTCCCTATCTCCATCTACATTAGGAAGCACTTTGCTTGATTTAGCCTTAAAGTACTCGTTAAGCAGGGAGTTCTGTGGCATTTCTTGCCGTTCATAATGCCAATCGAGATTTTAACTGTGAGTCAAAGATCTTCTTTGCTGTGCATTCACTGATTAGGAAGCTTCCAGCTTCTCATCGTTCATCAGTACCCAGCAGGGATGCTTTAGTCCTGCAGAATGATCTTCCTCTTAACTGTGAAAAAAAGAATTTAATGAAAAGTTTTTCTGTAGTAATAATAAAAAAATGCAATTATAGTTTTACCTTGATATCCAGAAGAAACTTCTGTGTCTCATACCAAAGATAGCAATAGGTGTTTGGGTTATTGGGGGAGGGAGGGGTTGAGGGGAGTTGGGTTGTTGTGGGGTTTTTTTTTTTGCATGTTTTCTGGCTCTTATGTTTCTCAGCATTCACTTTTCTTTGATATTTTGGGTTTCGTTTATATAAAATGTGTAGCTCTAACTCTGTGGAGAGTCACAATCTTGGAAGTTAACTTATCTGAACATGGGCTATTTGTTCTGCATATGAACTTTTTCTTCTCTCAAATAGAATATTTATGTGTGTTGTATGTTCCAGGAATTGAGCAGAAAAGATCTTCCTAAAGATTAATGATTTAAAAAAATTAAATAATACAAAAAAAGGGTTTCCACACACATAAAATATGAGCCTTAATGCACTTCTGTGTGCAAGAAATTGTGGTGCTCAGGCCTTTTAGGAAATTAATGAAGTTGCTGAGGTGTTTCAGCTTGTATAATTTAATACAGTGTAAAATGCCTTCATGATTTCTAAAGACCCAGTTAACCAAATTTGATCCAGGTATGGCTGGCGGACCACCGAGTGGACAGAATGTCGTGTCGATCCTCTCCTTAGCCAGCAGGACAAGAGGCGAGGAAATCAAACAGCGCTGTGTGGAGGTGGCATTCAAACCAGGGAGGTGTACTGTGTGCAAGCTAATGAAAATCTCCTCTCCTACTTAAATACCCTCAAGGATAAAGAAGGTACATTTGATTCAATTGCAATTAGTGTGAAATCAGAGAATGTCAGCGTTCCAGAGCTCTTTCACAGCCATTGTCTTCTGTCATGAGTGCCTTCTTACCTTGTGAGTTACTACTATTTTTAAATTCAGATGAAAATGCTTAATTGCTGTAGCAGAGGTTTCATTCTCTGTGCTGCAAATATAGGTTCCTAGCTACAAGTTACTATTTCTTAGTGTGCACTGAAAAATACTGTGCAGGATATCTTTCCATAAGAAAGAGCATGAAAAGGTGGGTCAGAAGTCCTACATTTGATTCCTTCATCTACTGTAAATTTCTTGTGTGTCATTCATCTGGGTGATGAACTTGCTTGGGCTTCTACATGCTTTAGAATAACACTTGAGCAGTTTACATTACATCTACTTCTGCATAGTAATGCAGCACTATAGATTCAGAAATCAGTGAATTAAGCTAAATGCATTTGGCTTTTTAATAAAATTGTATCCTCTTCTGTACCTGTTTCATACAAGCATTCATTATTATTAATAAACAAACAAATAAATAAATACAGCCATATACTTCAGGAAAAACAACATCAATGTGCAAATCCTATGTAATACAACATTTCATCCAGGCCTGGCCAAACTGCAGACTAGTGAGGTTCCTGCTGTGGTTTAAAGGTACTCTCAAACTTGCCATAGAGGTAGAGTTTGTGGGGAATGTTAATGCCAACATCCATTTCAGCATGACTGCTCAGATCAGTGGGGTGTGACTTGTGAGCTCTGTAGCCCCACATCTGTATTTATTAAAGAAGAAGCTTTCAAGCCTCTTTGTTTAATGCAAATCAGCTCTTCCTGAGGGCTTTTAGTAAATCGCCTCTGCTGAACAAAGTTTAGATGCCTCTGCTGTAGTGTGAACGAAGAAAACCTCCCAGCTAAGGAGAGGTAACAATAAAACCAGTGGCAGCTTACTGTTCAGAATGATGATTAGGATTTTGGTAGGCTGTGAAGTCTGGCCAGATTAGGCGGGTGTGAAATTTACCCTTATCAGACTGTGACAGGAATACATGGAGCCCATCAGGAGGTAATCTCTGCAGGCTCCTGAAAGCTGATTAAAATGTAACTAGTCTTTGGATGCATAAACATGAGAACCATTTTTCAAGAGCTCAAACTGGGGGTGAAGTGGTTCTTAGTTGAAAAAGGAGCTCTGGGCTGTTTCCACATTAGGCGACAGATTTTCAGAAGAGCTGCTGCTCTGCTCATCCTCCCTCTCTCTCCCCTCATGGAAGAGAAAACTGTGACTAATTTGAGGATGGGAAAAAGCCAGGGCACACACCCACCAGATTATTCTGTGGGGAAACGCCTTCATCTCAGTGTAGTTTACTGTTGGTTGTAGTGAATGCTGTCTTGGTAAGACTGCTTTAAAGACCTCCGTTCTCATATATTCATGGTGGCGTTTCCCTGTTATTGCAGAAAGTCAGTCCCAGATCAAGTCGAAGGCTAGTGCTGCACCTCTGCTATCAATCACTTTTGAAATAACAGGTAGGTAAATTAAGGCCTCCAATCTGGCCTTTTGATTAAAAGCATACAAAGGAGGCAATGTCCCTTTTGGAGGACCCTGTTGGCTGTATGTGTCTAATTAACATGCTTATGTAGCTCTGAAATAGTTACATGGATTTGAGCATTCTCAGGAAATTTCAGATCAGCTTGCAAGTGACAGGCCAAAATTCAAACTGATGAAGTTCATTAGCCAGCTGGGGTGTGAGAACAGTTCCCTGCTCTACTCCTGAACCATTTTAGCTAGTGACTGTTTTCCTCTCAGTTCTGTAAACTGGGAATTGTTTTGTGGCTGTCATCATAGCTGCTGTTTCCAGTGCTTCTGTAGATTTGTAACACCAAGTTTGGGCTTCAGTAAGAGTTTGAACTTCTAATACTTAGCTGAACCAGAATCCCTCATGCCATTCAGGTCAGTAGGAAGAAAAAGGAACATTGGTTGCAGTTGTTAAGCAGGTGGCAATCAAGTTTCCTGGGGGCCACTGTCATTCTGCCATTTACTTGCCACTGACTTAGATTGTTTCATCCTGTTTCATCTACCTAATTGGTTTAGTCATGAAGTTTCTCTCACCATAAGTGTATGAGGTGGACTGTGTCATCTTATTCCGAGTACCTTTAAAACCCTTGATGTAGAATAAAGATGGGAGAAAAGTTCCTTTACGGGCATAAATTTATTCTACATCTGGAAATACACATTCATTGTCCTAGTAAACACAGGGGAAATGCTTACATGCATGAAATTGTGCCATTTCTTAGAGCAAAAGGTTCTGAATTACCTAATGTTTTTTGATGAGAGAATTCAGCATTATAGAAAATAAGAACATATATTCTTTAATTGTCATAATGAGTTTTGGACTTGGGTTTTCCTTGATTTTTTTGAGTGAGAGTACTTGGAGAAATTTCTTTCTGTTGTTTGCTATGAAACCAGTGTGACAAATGACCAAAAAGAGAAATATGAAGTTATGTCTGCTTATACTGATGCAATCACATACAAATTCACTCTCTTTGCCAGCCTGGTCATTACTGGGCACTAGTCTCTCAGGGTTTTTTAGAGAATGATGGAGAGCTGATATCTTGATAAATGTAGCAGATGCATAAAAGCAGAACAGTTCTTTTTCTTTTCAGCTGATTTTAAAATGCAGTAATTTGAGGAGGTATTTTCCAAGGATATAAAATATATTCAGCTAAAATTTCCTAATATAGAAGATGATTTGTGGAATGGATAATTAAATCTTACTTTCGTTTTTAGGTCACTATCCTCAAACACAAAATTCCTTGAAAACTGGATCTAATTTATTAGTTAGATTGAAGGAGAAAGAGAGGTTATCAAAATGCATTAAGTTTTCTTTCTATTTTTGGCCCAAAATTTGGTCAAATTTCACATCGATCTTACAGTATTGCACACAGTCTAATCAGCATTCAACATCACTTCCAAGGAATAAAGTACTATCTCTGTTGTTGCCACAAGAGAGTATGAAAGGACAGAGATAAGACAAGATTTTAAAACTGCAGATTTCTGCATCCAGCATCATCTTCTCTCACAGTGTCTTTGCCAAACAATAAGTATCAAAACCTAAGCTCAATAATACTTTTTTGATACTGAAAGAAATTAATTTAAATTCATGGGAACAAGATGGTCATAAGATACCCAGGCAAAGCTGTTTTCTTATTTTGCTGTCATGTCCAAGAAAGAATTCTGAGTAATCCTGCATGAAATGCATCCTGAGTGCTCAATGATGAAAACATTTTTTAATAACCTGAAATGTAACTTTTCTGTCCTATGGTTGAATTCTTTTGTTGTAAAAGCAATATATAACAGATAGCATTTATACATCACTTAGGGTCTAAAAGCAGCATTTCAAAAACATTTTGGCATATTTAGAGATTTATTGATACCAGTGATGTGATAAAGCTGCTGTTTAAAGCTTCCTGTAAAAAGATCTTTGTTATTTTTCTGAGTAACATTCCATGAACTAGTGTGATGATAAGTTCTTTATCATGATGAAGGCTAGGGATGAAGCATGGAATTCCTTGGAACACTTTTTCTATTCCCTGAAGCAAGACTGTGTCTCAGGGGTGTAGTTGACCCTTAATTTCAACTGTCTCACTTGGGAAATTCCCCAATTAAATCAAGGTTAAAAATGTATGGATAGCAATTACTTACTGTTTTTCTTTTTTTATTAGAAACTATTCAATACAAATTCAACAGGCAAATTATGTTTACTTATATCCATGTTCTACACCAAATACGCATATTATGTTGATTATCATGCATGTTAAGTGTGCATGTCAAACAATGTAAAATTCAATGCTCTGTCATAAAATTTAATTCCAACGTAACATTATCCAAATGTTGGAATATGAGGTTTTGTATTATTTTGTTTCAAGAGGTTGGTGAGCTAGAGGCAGTAATAATAAATGACTGCCATCTTCATGCCTTCATTGCATGGAGCAACACAGTGTAAAACTGTGTCAAAGGAGGCAACCTGGAAAATCAGAATAGGGTGAGGATTTTTCATTGCATTTTCCCCTTTAAAAAGTGAGAATTGGATGCTTTTTCTGTATCTGTAAAGATCATCTGCTTAGAAAATATGAATGGAAACACATACAAACATGTCTACAAACTTGACTGTACTTTAACAGCCTGATGTTTACTTTCACATTATATTAGTAGTTATTGATTTCACCTTTCAGGAGGATATTTTGTCATATACTGAATTTATTTCATCAAAGAGTCTTTCCGTCAAAAGTGGTGGCAAAAATTAATGAATTAACTGTCCTGTGGAGAAAAAAAAAAGCAGATTAAGATGAGAGTGTTTTAAGTTAAGGAATTGCACGTTTCTTCTATCAACCAAAGCGAAATAATGTGGCAGACTTCACTTCACATTCTAGCAGATATTCTCTGCTTAGTGTAATATTTTGTCAAGTCCTGTATTATGAAAGAGAATTAAAATCTTGCTTTCTATTAAATGGTGCATTTTCAGTTAGAGTTCTGTGCCTTACTCTGGCACCTTATAGAATTGTCCTGTTACTTGTATGACCTGGAAAGTCAAAAGAATGAAGTATGGAAGGAGAAGGGCGATTTTGGCCCAGTTTATTGATCCTTAAAGAACAGAAGACCTTATGTGGGTCTCTGTAGATTAATACTTTAAAGAAAAAATAGATTGCCTTGTGCAGTTTTTTACTACTACATACACATATTATGTATACCTATTTATATACATACATATGTATAGTAATTGCAAACCTTATATATATATGTATATATGTATCTGAAACAAAGCATTTCTTGAAGTAAAGCTGCTGCTGAGCAAGTCTTACTACTGACTATGCACTTGATGGTCTTCAGAGTAAAAGAAAAGAAAATTGTCATTATTTTAGCTATGTTTCAGGTTATAGCTTAAAAATAATCTTTTAAATATTAATTAACCAGGCCTTTGAAGTTATAGTATCATATAGCTTTACATGTACAAGTGCAAAGGGATTTATGAGAAGTAGTAATGAGATAGCAGGACATAAATTTACCCAGAGTGCAGTACAAAGTGAACAATGGTTGTTGTAGTAGTGTAATTTACCCCTTAAATGAAAGGACTGTGTCCGAGGGAGTACTGCAATATCTACAGTTTTCCCATTTCCACATAAAGGGATTTAACTCTGTTCATGCAGAGAGTTAAACTGACTTCTGTTCCATTTTTTTCCATCATGTCATCAGATTAAAATGATATGAAGGGTAGTTCTGTCCACTTAGAGCTGAGGATCATGACCAGTGACATATGAGAAATATTTTAACTTTGTTTTGACAGCTTCAAGGCCAGTAGACCGTAAACTGTGTACAGGACCTCTTCCCAGCACCTCCCAGCTGTGCCATATTCCCTGTCCTACAGAGTGTGAGACCTCGGCATGGTCAGCCTGGGGACCATGCACCTATGAAAGCTGTGATGACCCTCAGGCCAAGAAGGGTATGTAAAAAATCAGCAGAGCCTTTAAATGGTGATTATTTACTATTCCTAAGTCACTAGGTTGTGCAAACACATTGAATTTTGTACCAAGAAGTGTATAGCTAGTGCCTCTGGGCATGAAAATAAGGTCATTGAATTAGTACTACATTTAACATTACTCTTACACCAAAGGTAGCAAAAGTGTAGCCTGTTTACTAGGCTCTCAAGATCAGTTTGGGTTTTTCAATTTCAGTTTCAAACCTTTCTTTCAGATCGAAAGGGATACAGGTTGTGTGTTCAAATCACAGTTCTGCCACTGCCTCAAAAAGAAGACTCAAAAGAAGCCTCCTTTGAGGTGTTGTTATGATCCGATTATTAAGGTTCCTAGAAATACCTCTGCCCGAATTAAGGTGCAAATGAGACCATATGCCAGTCAATAGTATGGTAGTAAATATGAGAGAGAGAGAGAAAAGAGAGAAAGGGAAAAGTAGGAAAAGAGATGAGGGAGACAGAAAGAGAGGGAAAGAATACAGAATAAAGAAAATATCACCATCTGTGTATCACAACGATATTGCGTTGATCCTCTCCAGCTGCTCTTCTTGGTGGTGATGGTCCCCCTGGAAAGCACAGAATCCCATGGGTTAAGATACGCTCAGGCCAGCTGGCAATGTCCAGGCATGTCCCGCCGGGGCAGGCGGCAGCAGACTCTTGGTCTGTCGCATCAAGTGCAGTCCTGTGGTGCAAGGCCTAGCACCTTGGGGGATCTTTGATAGATTATGGCACCCCCTCAGCTGCTTCTCATGTGAATGTCCCATGGATGTGGTCTGTGGGGTTGGGGGGTTCCACAGCTGGGCCAGTTTGTAAGGGAAGATGGGTGTTTATTGCCTCTGACCAGAGGTTATGCCATGCACCCAAAACCACCTCCTCTTCCCTCCTCAGCTGGGGGGAGTCTGTGCAAACCTGGCTTCTGTGGGCTTTGGTCTCCCCCACCCCAATACTCATCCAGAGATGATCCTCAGCACAGCTGGTGGGTTTGGCCGTTTGTGGATGCATTCCTTTCCCTCAGCCTGAGATGACTGAACAATAGGTTTCCCTTTATCTAATCTCAGCAGTTTGACTTTCAGTCCAAAGTCCCAGTCAGGTGTCTTCAAGGGGGGCTTCTTTGGTTGTAACTTCTTTACACAGTTTTTGTTACAGTGAGCAAAACTTATATCAATGTTTGAGGAACTATTTCAGTCTTTGACAGGTGTGCAGTGTCCAAGACACGCAAAGATTTACAGTTCAGTAATAGCTTAAGAATTCACTATTAGACCGTAAAGCATGATCTGGCAAAGAGGGGCCTATCCGTTGTTGATGTGTGATGCTGTTTTACTGATGACATATGTGCTGCTTTCAATTTCAGCATGTCTTACAACTTACTGCCATGCAGAACAGATTGTAGTAACCTGACATCAAAATAGGAAAGCAAGAACACAGTGACAGGGACCTCATGTTAGAAGTCTCTTGGTTTCTGGCTGTAAATGAGAAAAAGTGGTCTAGTCATTGCTGCAAAGTGATTATCTGACAAAAGTTGGCAATATGGACTTTATTTCTTGATTGAAAACAGTCTTAAGAAGGGGCAGCCACATATGTCCACTGGAAGAAACAACTGTGATTACTCTGTTTGCTTAGCTGGACCTTTCTACCATACTGCTAGCTAGGCTTCTGTCTGGGCAGCAATAATGCAAGTTTTACAAAGCTGTTTCGTGAAGCTCTGACCCAACCTTGATCACTTGAAGAAGGAAAAGGCAGTTCAGTGTACAAATCTATTGGATTAAGTCTCCTCTGAGTACAGCTGTCAAGTAGTCTGTTATTTCTGTTGGTTTATCACTGAAAGATTTGCTGCGTTTTCAGGGGCAACATTTAGGTTTGCAAGACTGATTCGGGCATCTGTCTAATAGAAATGTATTAGGATGTACTTTATGCAAGCCTTTATTCCTGCACACATGAGCAGGCATCTTTTCTCAATGGCCAATATTTTCCTCTTATCTGGAAATTCTTACATTTTATTTTATAATTGCTTTGACAGTTCTTGTGAGAGAATGATGTAAAAATTGTACAGGCACTCCCACTTTTAGCAGCATGTCTCTACATATTTCCAGATCACTTGCATCTGTTGTTGCTGTAGATATTAGAGTCCTTTACTTTTGAAATTATATCAGCCTTTTGTGTCAGGCTTACTAAACCTTTTGCACGTAATTTGGCTGAACTCTTCAATTTAGGAAAAAAGAAAACAAACAGCCATTGAAGATACATGGCAATGTATTTTTAAAGTAATATTTATTATAATTGAATTAAGAGACATGTCTTCAAAGAATCAGTTCCGGCACATATGTGTTTGAAAACTCCTGTTTAGTTTGTGTCCTGGTGGTGGTGACAGAGTTATATGCAGTGTTTCATTAAAAATATCTGTATATTACTAACCTGCCTGAATACTGATATAAAACAAAACAGACTGAAAAGATGTGAGAAGAAATAAATCCTTGGCAAAGTTAAAATATTCCAATCAGATATATCAGAAACTATAGAAAGTTATTACACAAGAAACTATTTCTTGAATCTATTTAATTTGATTAGATTGTTCTGACCATATTTAGTCTGGCTTTTTCAGTGTGCCATCCTGAAAGTGAGAAAGGGGATTCCTTTTGGTCTCTGGCATTGACCTGGCAGATGACAGAGTGTATAAAGACCCATCAGTTTCTCCATTCCCAAATGAGTTTAGGTGGTCTTATGGAAATTTGTAAATTCTTTCAAGGGAATATTGTAATGTTTATTACTGACAATTTATTCATAGGACTTGAGTTTATTTCCATGCCTTTTTTTTTTTTCTCACAAGGTAGCCTTTTTATTCTTCCATTTTATTTTGGAGTGTTGGAAGGGGAAGGGAGTGTTTGTAAACTGATTTTACTTGATAATCCATCCCTGTTGGAACATACCTAGAAGAAAACAAAGAACATCTTTGAGAAATGGCAACGCAGCAGCGTAGTCAAGATTTATTAGGTGAGATGGATCTGGCAAGAGTGAAGCTCAGGAAATAATCCTATCTCCCTCCTGGAGTATGTATGACTGTGATAAACAGGGGTTTAAGGCAAAGCCTCCTAAGGAGGCTCGAAACTATTGAATCTCTTGTAAAATTTTATCTCTAGTCCTTCTTTAATCAGTTCTTGTACCCAATTATCTAAAATACGGTGTTCTGCTGAGTGTCTGTGATACGTTTTACAGAGAAGAGAAACAGAACTACTCACTCAGGTGTAGACGGATGAAAAGTGCTTCACTTTGCATTTTGGAGTTGAATTGTTATTTTCATGGACATTTCAGGCTTCAAACTAAGGAAACGTCGCATCACCAATGAGCCTACAGGAGGAACAGGAAACTGCCCTCACCTACTAGAAGCCATCCCATGTGAAGAGCCCTCGTGCTATGACTGGAGAATCACGGGCCTGGAGGAATGCATTCCCGACAATGAAAAGCCATGTGGCCCTGGTACGCAGGTTCCTGTTGTCGTCTGCGTCAACAGCGATGGTAAGATGGATGCTTTTCCCTACAGTCCACATCAACTACAGCGAAGATACTAAAATGTAGTCCAAAAGGGTATCAGTTTTTGTTTCCAGCTTTCTTGATTCTTAAAACCAAGCTGTCTGGAATAGATGTAAATGTCCATTAGTATCAGTCAGTAAGGGTAAGACTTCTAGTTGCTCTAGGATTAAGTTCCTTCACTTGCACTGTGTAGGTTTTCAAAGCTTCACAAAGTGACTTAGAGAAAATGAAATAGAAAACAGCTATTGTTTGTCAGTAGATCAGATTCATGCCTGCAGTGGCTTGACTGAATTCCCTGATGTAATCCCACTAACAAAGCTGATCCTCTGAGTCCAGAAACAAATAAAGTGTGAGTAAAATAAGATGAATTGCAGTAAGTATAGCTGGAAGAAAAATAATAATGTGTTTATTAAAAAGGATGGTTTGATGTGTGTCATGGAGTTGGGTTGACAGTCCAAGCTGTCTTGCTTCTTCAAAAGGTCAAAAAAAATACCACCGTTATTCAATTATCCCTTTGAGACAAAACAGATCTTGCATGGCATAGTCATAAAAGCCAATTTTGAAAGCTGCTTCTGGAATACTTTAATCTACAGAAGATTCATGAATTACTGTTGTGAGAATAGTCCTTATTCATTAGTAATATTATAGTCTAGAGCAGCATATAAATTAAAATAATTGTACTCACTGCAGTGTAGTATGGTAAGAGGCTTCTAAGTTCCAGCAGAGGATTAAGTAGGAGAACATCTCTGATGAGTGCTAACAGCTGCACAAAATATTTTGAAATTAAATCGGTCAGAAGTAATAGGAACTGATTATAAAGATATTTAAATCTTGAGCTTTCATGCTGAAGAATTTCAGTTATAATTGAGTTTTGGGGCTTAAATTGAAAAGCTTAGAGTTAGAATGTAAGCTTTATTTTTCTGCATACACCTAAGAGAACTGGTAACCATTTTTACAGCTCAGAAAGAATTACAGCCTAGAATTACAATATTGAATCTACCATATTTTATGTCCTTAACTCAAAAATTTTTCCTCTGCAATGTAATAATTTCTTGGCAACAACACTGAAACTATTTGCACGTTTTTCGTATACATTTTCAGAGGAAAAAATGGCCTTTTCATCATAAATCAAGGTTCTTCCAAAATAAGTATGAATGCTCTTAAAAAAAAAAAAAATCTTAAAAAAAGACTATTTTTTCTTTACTGGATTATGATTAGTTTGGCTTACCTTTATTTTGAGGAATTGTGTTTTCCCACACATCTAACCTAATTTTCTTCTAAACTGTAATATAGTAATTTATATTGACTACAATTTATTGTATGTTTAGAGCATGCAATTGAGCCATTAAACTTTGAGATGTCTTTTATGTATATGTTTTTTTCTATTGGAAACTCACAGGATTTGCTCTTGGCACTTCATGGACTTTGGTTTTGGCCAAATTTGACTTTGAAGACTTGTGTTTAACTTTTTTATTTCCAGTATTAGTCTTTGCCTTTCTGAATTATATGGCATTATGTATTGCTTTAAATATATGGCATTATGTATTGCTTTAAATATATGGCATTACACATTGCCTGTATCAGTATCTGTCCCAGAAGGAGTGAGAAGTCAGACTTTGGCCTGCCAGTCTTTAAGATTAAAGCGTTGTGGGCATAGCTTCAAAGAAAGGAGAAAACAAATTGCAACTATGGTTCATTTTGCAAAGATCTGATCACCTGATCATCCCATCGCAAAGATACGTGTTCAGTAATGTTTGACAGAGTGCAAAAGCATTGGAGAGTAATGTAGTGAATTGCCCCAGCTCTTCTTTGGAATTCCTTCTCTTAGTAAACAATCTTCTGTGTACTTCACCAGTAATACCAGGTGTCTTCTGCTTAGCTGTCTCCTGAGAAGGATAGCATGATGCGGTAGAAGCAAACAAAATAAAGACCCAGCAACCTCAGCAGTGTCTCCCTCCAAGCTGACACTGCTCAAGCATTTTATTGCTTTGCCTCCCACAGCACCAATCCACTAAAAATCCTGTAGACAACTCTTAAATACTTTCTGAACACAGTCCACCACCTCTTCCCAGGTAGTTCCCATCTAGTACTTTGGCCTCCTACCCTGGCAGTCAACAGAATATCTGTGGTGTCCTTCACCAAACATTTGTTGCAGGCATCTGGATTCTGCTCTGCAAAACACAAGACAGCAATACTTTGCAATCAGACAAGTTTTGCTTGAAGCCCCAGAGCTTTAGAGTAGTTTGCAGTAAAATAAAGTTTGGAGAATGCTACTTTTCCATTGTCTAAATGTCATGGTTTCTATTATTCATCATAAGAAATTTGTGATGTTCAGTGTACTTTGAACACTTCTTGGAGAAGACTGCATTGACTGTTAGCTACACACTGTGCCTCAGTTAACAGCATACATAATTTGCATAATAATCACGTGTTGCTGTATTTTTGATCTGAGTAGCACACAGGGAATTTCATTTCAGTTTTACAGGTAAAAATGACCCTGAAGGGAAACAGTATGGAAGGCATTGACTATTGCCTAAGATTGCTGTGTTACTCAAATTGAACTAATCTTTGTTTAACAATATTGTCTTTGATCTCTTCAAGAGTTTGGATAATAATAATAATACAATAACAATAACAACAATAATAATAATGAGCCGATCTCAAATCTTAAAGTGCCTGGATAGGAAAGGTTGGAATGAAGGGACTTAAATGTATCAAAACAAAGATGTATTGCACCCTTGGCTTCTGCTTTGTAAAATGAAAAAGGCTGGTCATGTATATTTCAGAGTAAGCTCTGTACTCTAAATGGATAAAGCTCTGTAGCTTTTATGTAAAATAAACCCAAACTGATTAGTATCTTCTCCTCTGCACAGTTGCATCGTTCTATATATCTTAAGCATAATTAGTTGGGATAATATGTCTTGACCTGGATATTTGGCTTCACAATTAGAATCAAGCAGCAGTGTTTGTGGAGTTGTTTCATATAATTGGAATTAGCTTCTCTCCTCATTTTGGTGTTTAGATAAGAGTCATTACAGCCTTTGAGAAAACGGCAAACAATAGGTTATCCTCCCATCTCATTGCTGGAGGCCTGTGATTGTCATTCTCTTTCTACAGAGGATGGCAGTAATCAGAATTTTCATTCAGGCTGAAAAAAAAAAATGACAATACCTCAGGTTGTCATTGCAGAGGCTAAAACGAACTTTGATGTATTTTATTAGATAAATGGAACTTTAGTCTTTTACTGTGGAAAGAACATTTTCAGAAAAAAGTACTTTTAGTAAATCTTCCAGGAAATTTTACAAAGGAGCTTTTTAAGTGAAAAGAACACCTCTTGGTTGTGGAAACTCCCAGGCTGGACAGAAAGTAATCAGAATTCCTTCCTTGTATACATGATTTTAATAATTAGACATCTAATTTCATAACTGTTTCTACTGTTCCATTGTACAAATTAACTTTTGCTAATTATAGAATGACTTTAAAAAAATATATATTCATATTTTTGTTATATGTGTAATATATGCAAGGCATACACACACACATGAAGACACACACCTGTGTACATACTATTATTAAGTGTATTAACACAGTTCACACTCAGAAGAGTGATTTTAGAACAGATGAATTTGCTCTACTTCTCTGTATCTGTGACAGTCTATGAAGAATACTGTTTCAAAAATATCTCTGCATTATTTAAAGTTCGTAGTGGGAAAGCTGGCTGCTTCTCCACTTCGTTAGCAGACATATTAGTGCTACTCATAGGTTAATAGGGCAAACTAATTTCTGACATAAAAATCTGCATTATTGACTAATTAGGAAAATACCTTCAAAATGCTCGTTCACTCATTTTTGTTTTACCTTTGTACTGAAGGCTGTAGCTCAGATACTGGCATTGTCTGTAGTGTCAGTAATGTACTTCTAATCCTCACACAGTCATCTGAAATGACTTGCTCATTTTGTAAGAATGTGTAAGTGATAAATTGGTTTACAGCCTTTCTAATATACTAGGCATTGTACCACTGCATGTGTGACTGGATAAAAACAGATCTCACTTTTGAAGCACACATTTCTTCTGGATTTTGCTGAAGCTCACTAATTGCTGGGTTGCAGTAGCTCTACAGGGAACATTCAGGAGAGGACTCATTGCCATCTTCTGCCTCACAGCTGAGAGAGTCACTCGCCTTGGAAGAGGGAGCCATGGCAACAGCAAGGCTCTTGGTGTATATGCAAATTCCTACAACTCTTTGAAGTAGCAAAATTGCTGCTGAAGTTGTCTAGGCAGAGGTGCGTACTGATGTAGCTGAGTGCCACAAGTTCTTTTCTGGCAGCTGGATGAAAGTGGGTGACACAAGTCTGGTGTTTCTGAGACTGAAGAGCAAATTCAAACCGCTGCTGGCATCAGTATCTTCTGATATAAATGGGCAGATTTTAGCTGCTCTGCAATATTGGGGGCAAAACAATGGTGTTGGTATTAATTAAAATATATAAACAGTAGGCTAGTCTGTTTTGTTCAGACACTTTTCAAACCAGTTAGTTTAGCTACTTTGTCTGGAGCTGAAGCACTGTACTGACCAAAATGGAAGAGAGTACATTTCCAGGGTACCTGTCCTTTTTCTGTGTTTGTTCTTAGCTAGTGAGACTGACTGAAGACATCATACTTCAGCGATATAACATCTTATGTTTTATTTGCCTTATTGTTTTTCTCGAGACTTAGAAATATTTATTACTGAAATACTTCTCTTACTTTCATTGAATTTTACTTTGAATTTACTTTAAATTTTAAAATATTATAAAATTTCTTCATGTAGTTTGAATCTTCTAATTTTTTCCTAATCAATATCTCAATTTCCTTCCTTAATTTTTTGGTTGTGGCTTTATAACATCTTACAACAAGCAGCTAATGAAATATATAGAATAAATTTCAGGAAAAAAACTGAGTATTGGCTGATGCAACAATTTTTTATTTAAAATATTTTGACTGGTTTCAGAATTGACTCTTTCTGTATGTTTATGGTTTGAATCAAATGCTAACTGAGTAGCTTCTGGTGTTTATTTTCGTAATGGGAAACGATAAGAGATTCAATGGACCTGAGCACAGGTATTTTATAGGTGTGCCCACATATAAAGGATCTGCTTTCCCTGGCATTTCTGTTGTGCAGCTGTATGCATTGAATGAAGAAACCATCAGACTGGGTGGATTTTATGATGATTATTTAGAAAAGAAAATGCTACTTTGTGTCACTTTATGACTTAGTTCATTATGAAGAATAAAGAGCCAGATTCAAATTCAAATTACATTGAATTATTCAGTTATGCCTGTAATAAAACCCAGATCAAAATCTGGTCAATGCTCAGCAGTCAATTAGCAGAAAAATACAGTAGCTAATGACAGTTCCTTTGAGCTCATGGTGCCTTATGCTTACAGGAATTTGGTTATATGGGCATTAGTCATCATTTCCCAATATTTATTTCCTAGCTAATACCATAACAGCATTCTTTTAAACTGTTCTTTGCTGCTGACAGCTTTTTGGATGGCCATCTGAGGCATTTAAATCAAATGTAAGATGCATACTTTGTTCCTCACTATAAACTCATAGGCTATGATACTTATAACCAAGTCCTCCCTTCCTTTCCTTTAATTTTTCTGCTTATATAAGAAACTATTGAATATGTTTCTTGGATGCTTGGTATATTTAAGAATTTCTTACTGAGGGTAAAATACAATCAATTTAAAGGACCTTAAAACTGACACTCAAGCCATTATGTTCCAGAGCACTGGATTTTAAGGCATTTATTTTTAACAAGATTTGTTTTATTTAATATAAAGTAATAAAAGGAAAAACAAGAGCACAGTACTACTTAAATGATCTCATTGAAGCCTCAGAATAGTTTGATAACTGATAACTCTTCTGTCAATAAAAGGTCACGTTTAATTGATGACACCAATTCCTTTTTGTCTGTCATTTTGATATTAGGAAAGTGCCATGTCGCTATTGAGTTTCGTATAAGAATGGATGCTTTTAGTATTCATGTAACATGTAGTGATTTAACTTTATGGAATGAACTAAATACGTAGCTTTTTTTGTCCGTGCCTTTAATAATTTGCCTTTAATTTGATGTGATGATTTCAATTAAAAGGATAAGTAAAACAAATCCAGAGTTCCATTTGCATAGTCCAGTAAACAGTTAGCACTTATGGCAGTGCAGGTGACCTTAGTTTCCAATTTATCATAAATTTTTGAAGACAGAGTTGCACTTGGTATGGAAGATGCCTAATGAGAGGTTAATGTCCATAAATAATATAATTAAGGTAAAAACAGGTGGGTCAACCTAATTACCAAAATCTTTTTCTCATGTCATAGATCATAATGTGACTGTCTGGTCAAATAAGTTTGGTGTATTTTGACCTGTTTACTTCTAAAATGTAACACTGCACTTGTGCAAATTGTATTGGACTTCTAGGAGTAAAAGTTGTTGGAGTGGGAAGTACAAATACTTTGAAGATGTACCCGAAAGAATGCAATTACATGTTTCATATTATACATATTCTTAGTAACTTCTTTTTGTTTTTGATGGCACAACCAGTAGGTTATTGCAATAACTGCTTTTGAGTGAATTAGAAGGGAGGGATTTTGATACATAAGTTTTGATTTATCTAGCATTCTGCAATGCAGGAACCCAATTCTGATTAGACTCCAAGCTTCATCATGGTAAGAATACAGAGAGGGATCATAACAACTGGGATTTTTTAGGAAGCATTTAATACTGTATAGTTTTTCCATTTATCACTTCAAATTATGCTATTATGAAACAAGGAAAAGAAAGCGGGATTATGAAGTTACGATGGATTATAAAGCAGGATTTCTAGACCTGTATTAAACTCCTTTGGTTTTGGATTTGTGTGTCATCATGTTAACTCCCTAGAACATACTCAGAAAATATTTGAAATTTTTTTATAAAACATACTTAGAAGAGATAATTTTACATCTAATTCTGTTATATATAAAAATAATGCTACATAGCTATACATTAAATACCACTTTCTTGGAAGATTGTATGACACAGCAGTAGTCATTAATCTTTATGATAAAATGTTCTAAGATGGTATATTCTCACTAGGTTTGATGGGAGTCAGTTTTCCATCTGAGAAAAGGTTGCACAGGCCTGTTTGTATTTTACACCAATCTACATGGTTATGGTCCATTTTCTAAATAAATGTTATCAAATTTCAAAGCTGTGAAACCGCTGTGCTGATAAATGGTGACAATAAAAACATCATCATGAGCTAGTCATGTTCAGCCATAATAAATAGGAATTTTACTCTCAGTAGTTCCAACCTAGAGCAGCTCATTGTCTGACCTTTCTTTCATATCATAATTTGAACTGAGTACTGATTAGTGAAAAACCACTCTTA
Organism: Dasyornis broadbenti; assembly: GCA_013397935.1. Classification (NCBI taxonomy): domain Eukaryota; kingdom Metazoa; phylum Chordata; class Aves; order Passeriformes; family Dasyornithidae; genus Dasyornis; species Dasyornis broadbenti. The sequence goes on from VZRN01005529.1 coordinate 729,961, forward strand.
TCACCCAAAAAATACTTGATTTCACAAGATAACTGTTCCAGCGGCCACTTAGAGCCTTTAGGTAATCTTTGTCATTTTGCAGTTCCTGCAACTCCTGTGCACTGCACAAGCACCATCTTCACTGAATGCTTAAGAAATTTCGAATTAAAACATACTCAGACACAATGGTTACTCAAAATCAGGCTAAACAATTGATACCAGTCTCTCCAGTGTTCCCAGTGATCTCTTTCAGATTTTGGGGTGCAGGTAGTCTGTGACTCTATGTAGCCACAGCCACAGCAGAGGGAAATAGAGATTTGTACTTGGGACTTGGTGAAAAAGGGCATGGAAGACAAGAGGAAGAAACTGGTTCTGGCCAAGCAATGAGGTTGAAAGCTGGGGAAAGGTAGGATTTGACCCTGGTTTCCTCCAGGACAGTTTCCTAAGACCAAGTAACCAACACAAAGTTATAAAATGTCTCTACATGACAAGGATTAGGAATGAATTTGGTGAGGGATTTAATCTGCCGAGGATCAGCCCATTGGAGAATTTGACAAGCAGCTGGAAAGAATTTAGCAGGACTAGGTGAAAAGGACAGTGAGGTGACAGGCTGGCATTATTGTCCAGAGAAAATAAGGCTGGATGAGAAACCAGAGAATGGGGAAGAAAAGAAAATTCATAACTTCTAGGGCTGGAATGCAATGAATTTTAGTCTGCTTCTGTTCTTGTCTCGTGAGATCACCAGACAGACAGAGCAGCAGTGTCCAGCATCAGTGTAACACCCATGGCAGAAACACTATTTGTCATTTGGCTTCTGTTTTAAACTAGAAAACTGGAAAGAAGTATTGCATCAAAATTTAGTATTTTAATGTAATAGGCAAGCCGTCAGTTTTCAATTAGGAAGTTAAAGTTGTTTGTCTGGTCTTTATGTGAATACATCAGAAGGAAGTATTTAATTATTTAATTGTGACAACATGACATTTTCTCCACAAAACCTGCCACTTATTTGTGAGGCAGATATATCTCCTTTGGTGATTAAGTGGGCATTTTGTAGTAATGAATGCAATGTCTGTGAAACAGCTAACCTTAGTTGCCTCATTCTTCAGGGTTAAATTTTGCTCTGCTTTTGTTTAGCATCAGCAAAATATAAGTAATACTGACCTGTCACATCTTCAGTGTTCTGAAAATAGTGCTGAACTAGTGGGTGTCTGATAGTCATGACAGAAAGATCTTAGGAAAAATGCCAATTATGTTTTTAATAGCACTTTTAATTAGTATGTGGTAAATAAAACATAGGCTCATGACTTGAACAAAGAGAATGAAACCAAAAATACCAAATAACTCCTCATTAAGGAGTTTCCAGTCTGTGAACTGAAGGAGGAAGGGACCCAGTGGAAAAATAATAAGCATGTGATTATGCAGTTTAAAAAACCTGCATTATACAAAGGCAGCTTTAATTTTGATATTTACTGTTTGGTTTCTTGACAGAGTTTTGGGGGTAACTTGTGGATTAACTATGTAAATCTTGCCCTAGGAATTATCAGATGTTTGGGTCTAATTTTATTTAGACATCCTTTATTGGTACTGATATTGTTTTATGAATGGCAAATTGCTGCATTAGTGTTTTCCAGAGAAAAGATATTAAGCAGTAACTACATAAAATCTCTTGTTCTGAAAGTCTCAGAATGGATTTTTTATTTATTTAAAGAGGCGGAAAAGAAGAACTATATTAGCTAGAAGCATCTTATATATTGTGGGAGGCTTGCAGTAAACCAGTAGTGAAAGGGAACCCTATTTTCAGGGTACAGTTGATTCCTACAATTTTCTACAATTGTGAGTAGATGTAAATCTACAATGAAATCTCTCAGATTTCTCTGACTTTAGGATATTAGCTTGCATAACTTATTAATAGAGTAGAAAAGTTGTAATGCCGCTATACTTGCAGAGGTGTTCCTGTTATTTTTGGTTTAGTTGTGACGATGTTATTATATTTCCTTAATTTAGCATAAATTTATAAGATGTAGTGGTATTTACCTCTGGTTGCTTTCTCGACAGCTCCTTCTCTGAATCCATACACTGAGAGGCTTGGAGAAAGAAAAAGTCAAAAGGATGGGTTAGTTTTACTCTTGTGAGGAGGAATCAGCTATGAAAATGTTTCCAAAAGAGAAGATTAATTCAGTCTGAGCTCCCTAAAGGCATGCTGTGCCTTCCACTTGTAATGATGAGAAGATATTCATTGCAAGATGGATAAAAAGATGTTCTCCAAAGACTGCACTTTATCTGCCAGTAGTAGGACACAGACAAAAGCATCCATGAAATTAATTTAAAAACCGTTTCTCAGAAATGTGTAAACATGACAGTGGCAGTGATCTGTCTTACACCTCTTGGGTCCTATGTTTTAACTGTGATGGAATTGAGCTGTCAGATTACATAGACAGTGACAACTCTTTACTAGCTGCAGCTGGATGAATAATGCAAAGAAAATGTTTGCAATTATCTTTTGCTATATAAAATAATTTTTCTTACTCTCTTAAACTCCCTTTTGAATTACATGTGTATTTGTGTGGGAAGAGGTATGACAAATGTATGTGAATGCACAGTTGTAAACTTGCTGCAAATTCACAGTACAGTAGTGAAATACTAGATAATTGACCAACTGAAAAATTCTCTTCATATTCTGTGAGGTGCAGACCATTAACCATTCTTTTCATCTGTGAGTTAAGCTTTTGCATTACAGGCAAGAATGACATTAAAATGTTGGTGGCCAAATTCTAGGAAAATACTGCAATGCTGAAGTATTTATGAACCCATTTATGATGCAACTTTTTGAACCTTTTTAGCTTAAGTGTATAGTTATTAACCAAAGATCATGTTTGTGCTGAAAATGAGAAGCCTGAAGTTAGTGAGAATTTTCGTATTTCTTGAAAAAGCAGGCCATTTAAGGTAGCTACTGAAAATATGTAGATTAGTACCTCAGTGTAGGGAATTGTTGAGAAGATTGTGGTGAGCACTGTCATTCTACTGACATTACTGGAACTGTCACAATGTTTTTGTGCTACTGTTTTTCTAGGCTTGCCTATTATTTCCTTTTTATGCTTCTATTCCTAACTCATATCCCTGAATGTTAATCTAGTTCAGATCAGCACATCAGAATTATCTTTTCAATCAAACTGGTTTGAAGTAATTGACATTCCATTGCCCTTCCTGGACTTGTTCTCCAAGTTATTTTGATGTTTTTGAATGGGAGAGGGAAATGCATAAAATAGCTCTTAGAATAAAATACCTGTGAAATCTTTCAAAAGGCTACAACAGTCAATAAGTGCATATCTGATGACGTTAAAAATTTGCTGAGAATACTCAGCAATGAAAAAATAATACATTAATTTCCACTGATTAATAAAGCATCTTATTCTTTAAATAAGCAAAAAGACACATTGCAATAAAATAAATACATGTTGCATTTTCAAATCCATGTATTTTAAATCCTACTGTTACCAATATTCAAATAACACCATCTCTATTTCTAAAGTCTGTGAAAGGATTTCTCTTTGCTTTTAAACACAGTAGACCTTCTGTAACATTTTACAAACAAATTGACAAAGTACTTTTAATCATTTTTCTGGAAGTCATGCTTTTATATCATTTTGTCACTATATAATTGTGGCTTGATTAGGAAAAGTTTATGAGAATGCTCTGTTGATCATGGAACAAGCTATATCTTTTTTAAGGTGACTCGGTGCTTTTGACAAGTGTTTTTAGAAGCACCATGTGAATTTTCAAGTGATCTCATCCTCGAGGTTCACACTGTCTTTTTTCCTTATAGCTCTGTCAGCACTTTTCCCCTTCTTTCCCCATCCTGCTAAAATGGCCTATTGGTTTGACATATTGATCCCACTTGGTCCCATGACTAATATTGATTTTATTCTCAATGGGACTGTAGCCTGTCATCAAACTTATTTTTTCTTTCATATCAAGATGGCATTTGATTGGCTTATTTGACACTAGAAGGCAGCTCTGCTTGGTTATGATCAATACACTTGTATTCTCTGTTCCTTATCATTCTCAGTAAGACCACATTAGCAAATGAACCATGAAAATGCTTCAACTACCTGTCAAGCAGTAGGAAAATTTTACTCCTGTTGTTAGGCAGTATGTGGGTACTCTGCTGGAGTCTTTATTAGAATTATTGAACTTTTATCCCTGTGGTACGAGTCTACTATGGCATCAAGTTAAAAGTATAGAAGATTTTCAGCTAAAGGCATATCATGTTTCATTTTTTGTTTACTTTGCTTATAACCATGAAGACACTTTGCAAAGTCGATCCAAATTAACTGCAAAAATAATCACTTAAACGATATTAATTGTTTCTGTGTATCCTCTTATTCAAAGTTAGAGTGGCCTTAATTCTATTTGTCAAGAATTTTCTTTCATTCTGAATAAGGATAGCCATAAAACATGTTAATACAGTTTAACTAAACTCCTTCAAAGTCCCAGTTTAATTAATTTGGATTAATTCTTTAGTATCCCTATTTAGTTCAGGCTTTTTCAGAGGTACTGACTTTATCACCAATAGTTCAGACACAGCATATTTCATGCTGTTGAATATTCAGTGCTATCAGAAGTAGTGAAGAATCAAAGGTATCATCTGTAAGAAGAGTTTTCCATTAGTCTTTGATGCATAATACAAAATATGCACAGTAACTTACAGGGTTGTGTCAGAGATAAAAAGGCTGTGTTACTTTCTAAGCCATATTTAGTGCTACAAGACACCCTCAGTGTGCCTTTGTGTATGTAGTGAAGGAACTGCCTCATCTGTGTATATTTATTTTTTTAATTTTTTTTTTTAACTGAGACCCTCACAGGTAGCCAAATGATTGCTGTATGCCTGGGGGAACTGACACTGTGGCCTCCATCGCCACCACCACTTCAAAATACAGGGAGAATTGGAAAAATCTTTTTCTGTACTTTCCGAGTGAATTCAGGTTTTAAACCTGAATAAATCTAGCAAACTATAGTGAAAATTTAGAGAGAGGATAAAGGAATAAGATGTAAAGTTTCAAAGTGGGTACCACAAAAATGTAAAGATGGCCAGAAGAGAACAGTTATTGTTCACTTTTCTTAATCTCATTGAGTAAAGAATTCAAGCACAAATAAGAGATTTTCCCTTCCATGGAAAAAAAAAAAAAAAAAAAAGGCATGGTGTTTTGTTGGTTTTGGTTTTGTTTGTTTTTTTTTTTTTTTCCCAGACAAATGCTCAGGTTTCTGTACATTTCTATGTTAACATCGTTATGGAATATTATTTTTTCATACTGTTGTTTAATCTGGCCAAATGACACTGCATTTTACATCAAAAAATATTATCTGGGTAAAGAAATACTGTTTTTTTCCCTGTTTTCATTTGTGTCTGTCAAATTTAGGCTCTGTCTACATGATTGTAATCCTGATAGATGACTGTAATATAAATGGAGGTACATATGTTCTGCTGTTTCCAGACATGAAAAGGGGATTACTGGAAGCATTAATATTGTATCTGAAGGTGTTAGTTCATTATATTTTATCATTATTTTTAAATTATAGCCAAAGAATATGAGAAGATATTTTCCGTCTGAAGCTATTATAGCGGGAAATATCCATCTTTAAAATATATTCTTAATTTTTCTGTCAGAGTTGTCCCTTTATTGTTATCAAGATTTCAAGGCATGGAGTTTTATTTTGGTTTTGTTTTTTCCTGTAACTGTTTTGTATATGGTGCAAAGCTTTATCTGACATATTAAGGAAAACTGACGCGGATTACTTTAGCAGTGACTCACTTTTCTAGAAATTTGCGTGACTGAAACTTTGGATGAGCTTAAGGACAGGGAGTAAATCTTGTAACCAGAACTGTCCTAAGCAAGGGGTTACCTGCGTCTGCAATTTTTCTACACAGTTGGTAATATGCTGTGTTGTGGGAAAGGTTAGCAAACACATGCTACTGTGTAAGCTGTAACTGAGCTCATTTACTGGTTTGGTTATGGAGAAGGAGCTGAAGTGTTCAGGTACTATTTTTGAAATTATATTTCTGCATGAATGTGGGAGTTCTTGAAGCCAGTGTCGTCCCACTCATCAGAAGTACTTTTCCCATTCGGTGAATAAAGAAGAAATTTGCACATAGCCATTAAAAAGAAGTTATTGCTTGTAAAATGTGGGGTTTCATCTCACTAAGGAATAGAAAATAATAAAAAGATCATGATTTTTTCTTAAGTGTGTTAACATACTGTTATCTTTGAGTGGAAAAACACTGGATATAGTGGTTTTCTAAGCTCCAGCTCTTTTCCTTTTGTATACTATTTCTTCCTGTCATTACTAGTCATTTGTCATCACAAGTGTTTGCTTAAAAAAAAAAAAAAGCCAAAACCACACTTTAAAATTTAATATTTTATTTTAAAAAGTATGTGTATCTTCCAGTATTTGCATAGGGAAAAGACAGCAGTCAGTGGCCTTTTCTATATGTCACTGGTTTGTGTATGCAGTCAGGGTAAAGATGTAAATAAGATTAAGGTATCTGTCCTTGAGGTCTCAAGTTTCTCTTAAAAAGGAAAACATAGAGACATACATGTTTATGAGATTCACAGTGGGTTGTCTGAGTAAGTGGCCAAAGTGTCATGTTTGCCATTCTTCTTTCAGTAGGGAATAGACTGTATGATGCTACACTGAAACCAAAACCACAGTAGATTTGCGCACGCAAATCACCAAATCAGTTTACAATCCTGCAATGTTTTCATATCATTAAACTATTAGACCAACTTTCTGTCATTTTTGCATAATGAACAGATGTGAGTAACCAGTGTATTTGTCTTCATTGAAATCAGTGCCGTTTCTACTTGGGCTTCTTAGAAGAAAATTACTTCAAGAATATTAACCATCAGCTAATTAAGATGTACTTAATTAAATGCAAATGCTACTTAGCAAAAACGATTGAGAGAAAGGCATGTGATTAGGGAATTAGCAACTGATTTAACACTTGGAGCTACCAGCTAGGCACCTAAGCATTAGAAATGAATGTAGAAGCTTCACTTGATGGGAATAATATGAGATGAAGCACACCATCTCTTCACATTGTGTTTGTTGAAAAACTTAGGGATCAATGATGCAGGATGTATTGAGGCCATAAATTGTAGTTAATACTGCTTTATGTTTGATAATTAGAGAGGTTAAAAATTATTCCAAATGTTGACAGTTTATCAATATTTTTTGACAGCTGATTCAGGAATTGTAATGGAAAATAATTACTAAGGTAATTCACTGTTGCTGCTGTTTTGAAAGACTCTGCCATTTTACAAACATTAAAGCTCTCTTTGGAGCATGTGAATAAATGTGAATAAATACCATCAAGATGACATGAAGGATAGTGGGATTAATAAAACATTTAAAGTTTCCTATTGTCTATCAAAGTATGTGTTATTTGCTAGTATTGAACTGATTCAAGGGCAAAAATTGTTCTGTCAGTCAGATACTGCTGCATGTGCTGCTTTTTTTCCCTCCAAGTACTCTTGAGATTGTTGAGCTAAACAAAATGGTAAATGATGAATTTCATGTAAATATTATCGTTTCCTCTTTCTGTGGCTTGTTTGATTAGGTTTTCAGAGATTAACTTCTATATTTTCCCTACTGAAAAATCTGGGTCAGCTTTCTGAAGCTACGTATACATTTTAATTAGACACACGTGCTCTAAGAAAGACAGCATTCCTCAGAGAATTACTCCTACATAAGGAAAAACAGACAACAAAACAAAATTGCCAAAAAAATCAAGCCAAACTTGCCAACCAAACAAACAAAAAACCCCAAACCAAAACAAAAAACAAGAACAAAAACCACAAAACCAACAAAAAACAAACAAAAAGACCCCCAAACAAGCCAAAAACAAACAAAAAAACCTGATATCCAATCAGCAGTTCTGGTAAATGTGAAGTACAACAAGGAGACTTGCAGAAGACATCTTACAAGTGTCTGATTATGCAAAAGGACAGAATCTGAATGAAAGTATTCTGGGTATGCATAGTTCACAATGTAGTTCTCTACCTCTTCTGATAATTTTAAAAAGAAAAAGTCACACTACTTCTGGAGCACCAAGGTTTGGAAGGAAAACTTAATTTGCTGTGACAGCTCATGCTAGGCAAGCATGATTTTTCCTGTTGTGGTGAACTTTGGTAATCAATTCGTGATTTGAAAGAAATGAAGTATTAGAAATTCAAACAATAATTTCAGTTTATCCTGGTGATTGATTACTGTCTGCTCATTTGCAGATGTAAGTTGTCCTAGCATTGGAAAAATGTACCGAGTTTTGATAAGTTTGATAGTTTTTCTTTAATGTGAAGTATTTCCATTTTGCATTAGACTAATCATCCAATGTGTTGACCAGGTTATTACTTAAGAAAATCTAGTATGGAACTTCACATTTGGGTAAATTTGTACATTTTCTTATTTAGTGATTTTCTTGAATTTTTTAAAATTGTCTTCAGAATAGTGACAGTAAAACTCATTAATGCTGCTTCTATACTCTTACTGTCTAGTAATGATATTTCTGTAACTTTGAGGCAAGTAGATTATAGACTGATGACTTTGTAGTGGAGAAGGATATGCTTTACTAACTGTGACTGTGGTTAAAGTTAGTTCCAAGTAAAAACCAGGACTGAGCACATAACACAGATCTGGTTTTAGTGAAGTTTTGAATATAGGTATGCATACTCTGTTCTTGATGGACAGAGTCCACACAGCATTTTTGGCTCCTCAGCCAGTCTGACACATTTTGAGATTGACAAGGGAGTCTGTGTAAGGACAGGTATGAGTCCTCATGTGAAAGAAATGCATATGGGAAACTGCATGGGAGTTCAAGATAAAGAACATTCTCAGCCATTTCAGCCTTTACAACCCATACCAGAGGCAGTTCAATACTTTCCTGTTGATTATTTTTCTACACAGGAAAGAAAGGAAACAGTGGCAACCAGCACAGCTCACAGATTTTGCTATCATGTGAAGGAACTGCATTTTTCTCCTGCAGCCTCCATGATTAGAGACATTACTTAAGGCAGTTAAATAACGGTGAGGCCTTCTTCACCCACAAACACTTTAAAAGTTGAGCTTTAGAGTGCTTTTCCAAGTTTTTCTTCTGCCCAGCAGTTTTCAATGGATGATACATCATGTACAAGATACTGACATAAGAGACTTTTCTTCAACTTGGAGATGTAATGGTAAATTGGAACACATTGAACTAAGCAATAGAGAATCTGAAATCTGCAGTTTTACCATTAGGGCTCAGTTGGACCCATATGCATTTCATAAAAGAACTGTAAAATACAACTGTAAAAATTGTTTTACCACAGTGTGATATTCCTGTCCTTTACTGATTATACAGGCATATTAAAAATAATGTTAGATATTAATATTCAAAGCACTCTCTTGATTTAATTCCATTTATTTTTATTTTATTGTCAAAATTTACTTAGTTTATATCAGGTTATAGGGAAGTCTTTCAGAAACTATAACTGGTTTCCTGGTACAGAACTGAGACCAGGCTCATTGACTTATTACATAGGGCTCCAGCAGCAATTTTATTTTATGCTGATTTTTTTTAGCTTGTTCTCTATGCTTCATTGAATCTTGCAGTGATTTTACTGTTCATTTTAAGGCTTAAAAAACATTTTGCCCTCTGTTAAGCACTTGCCCTTCCATTATCTACAGGTCAGAATGTGACAGCAATTTTTTACTGTGCAATGAAGCATGCATCATGTTAAAAGATGCACAATAAGCAAGAGGGTTTCTTTACTGTGTCTCTCTAGTGATTCCAGCTCTAGGAATGCTTCTCATTGGAACGTTCTTAAAGTATTTTACAAGAAACTTAAATATCAGACACATTTTACAGATGAGTAGACAAAAACACAAACGACTGATGTGATTCAACTACATTGACACAGAATATGGTCTAGCCCAGCTTTTAGCATCTAGAATTAAATTTTCTCAGATACAACATTTGCTTTGTGAATGTAATAAAACAAGAATAGTGATGTGAATACAGTGACTTATTAGTCAGTTCCTCCTGAATGCTATTCACAAGCTGCCTCTCTGATCTGTAAAAATTTGCCTATTCAGTAGGAGGTTTGGGTTTTTTGTTTGTTTGGTGTTTTGGCCTTGGTGTTTTGTGGTTGGTTTTGATTTATTGTTTTAAAGCAACTAAACAGTTGAGCAGTTCAATAGTGGCTCTCATGGGTGCACGCATACCAGGAAGTCTTCACACCAAGAAGTTGGCCAAAAGGAGGTTTTAATCTAGTGACTTGCTTTGCTGACTGTCTTGCTGGATCCAGCTTAATTGCTTCAGGAAGAGAAGTGAATTCAAAAGGCTATCCCCTCGTCACTCCTCACTGATGTAAATCTGTAAAAAAAATCCCAAAGAAAGGTCTAAACAATTTTTGACATTTTAAATTCTTGAAAAACAAAACCTCTTTTGCCTCCCGCCATTTTTACATGCAGTCATTTCCTTAAGTGCAGTTTGGACATTTGTAGTCCAAAATGTGTGTCTCTAGCCTAGGAGAGAAATATCATTCAATCACATAGGCATTGTTGTAAATATGGATTATTCTAAATTTCAGATTTTAATGAACAAATCAACTGATAAATGGTGAAGAGTTCACTTGACAGAAATGTCATATTCTGTTTTCATCTTTCTGCTTTTTACTTTTTGTCATGTTTAGAGTGTAAGTAAACCAGAGCAGAGGCCTTTCACTCATGTTTTTTGGAGTTCTGTTTTTAATTCTTGTGCAACATAACTTTATATCCAAAATGTTCAAATAAAATCTTAGAATCATAGAATGGTTAGGGTTGGAAGGGACCTTAAAGATCATCTATTTCCAACCCCCCTGCCATGGACAGGGTCACATTCCATTAAAACAGGTTGTTCAGAGCTCTATCTAACCTGGCTTTGAACACTTACAGGGATGGGGCATCTACCACTTCAACAGACAGCCTGCTCCAGTGCCCCTCCACCTTCACAGTAAAGAATGTCTTCTTTAATCTTTTAGTTGAAGGCCATTCCCCCTTGTTCTATCACTACATGCTTTTTTAAAAAGCACCTTTCCATCTTTATTGTCAGCCCTTTGTTAGGTACTGGAAGGCTGCTATAATGTCTTGTTGGATTCTCTTCTCCAGGCTGAACAACCTCAATTTTCTCAACCATTCTTCATGGGAGACATGTCCCAACCCTCTGATCACCTTCATGGCCCTCCTCTGGACTTGCTTCAATGCACAATGGCAAACATTTTCAAATGGAACATTTTCTAAGTAGTCTTTACACTGGCATTGTTCCCAGCTTATGGTTGAGTGGTTCCTGGTAGGTGACTACACTATGCACTTTGAAGAGGAGGGTAACAAAGGTCAAGTTGTTCATAAAATCATTAGTGAAATGTCAGAAACAATTTAGTCTAAATAAAATATTTCCGTGAAGACAAGAAGTACCCATTATAAGACATTCCTTCCAACTACATTTCTATGCTATTGAATTCATTAGATAAGAATTGGACAGGTGACAAAAATGAAATGCCAATATGTAAGATACATATCTCTAGAATATTTTCACTGTAAAAGCAAAGGAGAAAAGAGGGGCTTGGATTTTGGGAGAGAGTGAAGGCTTGGTTTCATTTGAGGTATAAACTCAGACTGAAACTAAGTTAACAGAATTTCTCTTTGTGGCACCAAATTTAGCTTGAGTCTGAAGATAACAGCCAGTCGGAATAAATAAGCTCACTATAGTGACATTTGTTTACACTGTGATGCACTTTATTGTAATAGTTGCGTTTCTTGCAAAGGGTGCCGGTGTCCTAGCAGTTTGCCTTACTGAGTCTTAATTAGCAATGGAACAATTTGAGAATAAGGTTTACCCCTTTTCTACCTTTTTGTTCTGTTTGGAAAAGAAGTTTGCAGTCCTCTGTTTCTTGTCCTTGAACCCAAACACATGCCCTTCTGATGAAGCAGAAAGGAATCCCTCCTGCATTGGTGTCAGGGTGTGATGACCTGCAATATAACAGAGGGAGCAATTGATGCAAAGACTGAGTCCAGCGAGGGAAGCAGAACTTGGCATGAAAGAGCTATGAAGCCTTTGGCAGGGCTCATATTTGTATTTTAATATGGGAAAATAATAGCTGTTGAGACTGGTTTGAAAAGTCTTTATAATTCCGATGACTATGACTACTTAAGGCTATTTTAAAAACATGAGCTGCAGGATTTTCCCTGGTTTTCAGAACCAAGGAAGATTGATGTTTGTATTTCTGTTGTGCCTAAATATTCTGTATGAATAAAATATTTGGCACTGGTTAAAAGGATATACTATTGAATGGATTGCTCTCATCTTTTACTCTTTCACAAAGAATTTGGTTAATACTTCTGGGACTCATGATATGTCTTTAGTACTAAAGTACCTCTTGGTTTCAGGAACTCAGTTTAACAGGTTCTTACTTAAAATGTTCTAAGACTGTAAACCTTGAATGACAAAAAATGTACTTTATGTAGTTTCTGTAGTTTCTGTTTCAATTGGTATTTGAATCATTTTATTATTATTACTATAATGAGCAATAAAGCCTAATTTGAGACTCAGGTTAAGCAGTGGTTTTAGATCTTTGGCTTCATTTATACTGTGCTCAATTCTCACTGAATTAGCTTTCAGAATCTATATGGTAGTTACTAACAGTAGCTGATGCTTTTATGATTCAGTTACAGGGTATTTAATCAATATATCTAACAAATATTTTGTTGTATTGAAGACTTATATTCATTTGCAAATATTGATAAGACATTATTTTGCTGACATTGGCTATTAAAGCAAAGGGATTGACATAATGGATCTTAGAAAGTGCATAATGTAGACAACTCCTGTTTGGTCAAGATCATGTAAGATTAGAGAGTGTTTCAGTAGATTAATCATAACTCAACAGAAGGTTTTATGTCCTAGTACAGCAAGGATCATATAGTGCAAAAGGCATTGAGATACTTTGAAATGTTATCCTTTTTAGAGAATTAAAAAAGAAAAAACTTTTATGTTTATAACTGAACTGGCTCTTTCATGCCTTAATTGTATGTGGTTATCAGGGCCTCAGAAGTCCAGTGCACTCTTGGATGCAACGTGTTCACAGAGTCTTGTAACAGATATTATGTTATGGTAACAAGGCTAGAATTCCAAAAAGTGGACCCAAATCTCTCCCTCCTTCATTTTCTCCAACATTTGCTCCAACATGAAGATTTATCATGAGACTTACTGACATCAGAATATGTGATCATTCATTCATTCCTCCCTTAATAAATATTAACTTATTTGATTAAGAAATCATGTCACCTCACGAAACTGTCCATGTTTTGTTTAGGGTGCTGTTCAGACAGATCTCAGACACAGTGCTTTCATGATTATCTGATTGAAAACAAAAGCAACCCTGCTACTTAAACACTAGCTAATATTTCATTAAGCAATTTATACTAGCCTGGATCTTTTTATTATAATGGAATGTGTACCTACAGAGTACAAATGCATGGATCTTTTTGTAATTCCATGACACAAAGAGTGATGTGTTGCTGGTTTGCTAACAAATGCAGATCTTTCTAACCAAACTACACTTTGACTGCAATTTACTGCAGCTTTTCATATTTTGATGGATAGCTGCAATTCAAAGGATGAATTGTGGGTTATAAAACTGGCTAAGTTAGGATGTTTTTCCCCTTCTCCCACAAATGTGGATCAAAACTGAGTCATTACTATACATGTCTCCATATACACAATTTTCCATAGTTGTATTATATACTCTGTTACTCACATTTGGATTTTGTGTGGAATCAAGTGTGTATTACAAAACAAAAGTCTAAAGACCACCCAGGCTGGCATTCACTTCATGAGAATATGAATCATACTAGGTTTAGCATGCTTTTCTAGAATTGAGGCAGAGGAGACAAGTAATTTCAATAAGAAATCTATTTACCTTGTTTATATAGAAGAGCAGAATCTAATTTATTTGTGTGCTCATCTGGACTAGATTGCTCATTTTAAGTTAATTTAGCAAACGATAGACTGCTACGGGCCTTTTTTTTTTCCCCCAGGAGAGGAGGTTGACAGACAGCTGTGTAGAGATGCCATCTACCCAATCCCGGTGGTGTGCGAAGCGCCGTGCCCAAAGGACTGTGTGCTCAGCATGTGGTCTGCCTGGTCCTCCTGCTCGCACACCTGCTCCGGGAAAACCACAGAAGGGAAGCAGATGCGCGCCCGCTCCATTCTGGCGTACGCAGGTGAAGGTAAGGGCTTGCACTCTCGCAGGCTCCGGTTTGGTTGAGAATTCTCAGCTGTCTTTGTAATGTCAAAGGAATTTCTTGATTGACAGAAAGAAATTATTAGGTAGAGTTGTGGTTTTTTTAAATGTAGCAAAATCATTTAAATGGGTATCATACATATACCCCTGGTACCTAAAGATGTTTTAAAGAGATTTTATTTTGCTCCTTTCTGTTAATGTTACAATGTTTTTATTAGTCTGCTTAATGTTACTTTTTCAATTTCATATAGATGGTTTTGTTTTCCATTAAAATTAAACAAGGCGAACAATTTATCCAATACAGATTAGCAACCCTAATTAAGGGTCCAATTTGAAAGGATATAAGTAACCTGAATGCTGAAAAGATGAGAATTTCAATGGCTCAAATGTTAGCAAATGGTTTTTGTAGTTTCTTATCTCAAATTAGTAACTAACATTTTCATTCATAGCAAGACTTTGGGTTTTGCCTTGTAAGTCCTCACTGTGAATGGTTTCCATTTATTCAAATGGTCCTTGTGTAGGGTCTGCAGCAAATGCAAAGATAAGACATAGTGGAATGTAAAGGAGAAGAAGAAACAGAAGAAGAAGAAACAGATTTTAGATATAGGTTCATGGTTATTTTTTGATGATTTTCCATACTTCCTACAGCTCTTTACGTTTTGGTTTCAAGTATTTAGAGGGGTGGAGGGCTTACAGAAGAAATGTATTTGTATGTAACATGGTTTGAAAATGGCCATGTCAGGTGTGCCAGGGTCCAGCTGATCAAATGCCTTGTGCAACACCAGGAGCCAAGAGACACAGCCACCAAAGGGTTCTTGGAAGATGTTTACCCACATGTATTACTGACAGAAAAGTTAAATGTCTTCAATATAGGATTACATGCAGATATTAGTTCTTTTTTTAAATTGTTAAGCATTTTATACTTCATGGCAAGATGAAATTTTAGCTGAAAAATGAAAGCTGCAAGGTAGGGAAGCAGTGGAACAGAATATCTGTATGCTTTGCTGTTTGCAGACACAGTTAACATGATTGCTAAAAGTATACTGTGTATTTGACAGAATTTGTGTGATTGTAAAAAAAAAAAAAAAAAAAAAATAGCAGAACACTTTCAACCTTTTCCCTGAAAGGAACCTTTGCTAGAGATGTAAGTGGCAATCAGAACTATATTTTAGTAGGTGATTCAAATTGTAAGTTACTTGGATGAATCTATGTAATAAAGTAGAAACACTTAAAATTAGAAACAAAATTGGGTTTATGTTGTTCCTTTTCTTTGCAGTGTGTCAAACAGACTCGTTTTGGGGGGAAACACAGAGCCAGATAATGCAAATAAACATAGTCATGTGCTTCTTGCTTGTCCCTGTAGGTCAGGACTATAGATTTTCTATATACTTTTGTAATTTTACTGGAGACAGAAATTTAAACTCCTGGCAAGCATGCCACAGCAGTGAAAACTTAAATTACTCCAAGAAATTATTCCACCTTCTTATGCTCAATCTTAAAAAGTACTCTTTATTCTGACTTTGATACTTAATACAACCCAGATTAGTTTACAAGGCTGCAGATGCAGCAAAGCTGTTCAGCATAACCTCGATTTTAGGTATGTGAATTTTACTCATGTTTGTTGTGCAATGATCAGAATTAGCGCAGAGTGATCACAAAGACCGACAGATCTCAAACCACAGAGGCTGTAGTGGAGAAATCCCTAAAGTAAGGCTGAGAAGGCTGGCTCTTTACTGGAGTGTTGTAGTGCTTCAGCTTTGCTCAGTCACTGGCCACTTTCCCACTGTTTCAGATGAGGTTATTCCATGCTGTTTTAAAGGATACAAGCTGGTAGGTCTACCCAGCTTACAGGAGTGCACTCAATCTTGGTCAGATCTCTTCAAAACTGCTTCTTTGCACTCTTTACAAACTCCAGATAATGAAAGTATATAAATAAATGAAAGAACCTTCCAAGGCTTAGGGTATTTTTACATCTCTAGCTGGAAGGTACTTTTCACCTTTTCTTGTATTATATTCAAAATATATCAGTTTAACTTTTATTTTTTGTGCTTCAGTGGAATTGGAGTTACTGTCATCTTTCTTCTCATACTCCTGTTATGCCCTTAAGTAATTTGCTAGATGACAAATAACTGAATAACTTTTCACCTCCGGAATTCTATGATCGAGATCAGCTGTGTTCCCAGAATTTAAAATACTGGGTGCTTGGAGGTCATTTCATGTTCTAGGAGCACAGAATATATTCATCTATCTGAACATCTGTATTTCATTGATGTAAAAGGAAGCTTCACATGAACATTTTTTGGAAAACATACAGTTCTCAGTTCTACCCAGAACTTAGAAAAAATGCACCGAACTGTAGATGGAAACTCTGTAAGCATCATGTATAACTAAAAATTCCAAGTCTCATAAATATAAGACAAAAAATTCCATTTACACATTAAAACTGAGTTTTAAAAATAGCTATCAGTTCTGTTCAGGTGAACAGTCACACAGGTTTATTCTTTCGGATTTCTGAACCTTTTTTTGAACTATTGGTGTGAGAGACAGACCAGGCTAGGTAAGCTATTCCATAGTAATTTCTATGTAATGCTGCCATGAGTTTTTACTCAAGACACAAATATATCATACATAAATATGTACTATTCCTATTATATATCAGGATTGGATATTAATTAATGAAAAAATGTGCAAGACTGTTGTCTATCCATGAATAAGGCTAAATTTGTATTCTAAGATGACATAAGGAGTCCAGGTGTTAGTCTTGCTAGTCATTCAATCCAGAATCCTAGGAAGATCAAAGCATTGCAGGCATTATATATGCAATGAATACTGCAATCCCTCAAAGTATAGTTCTTGTTCATTCAGGTACTTAAACATGAACACCTCACTGAAATTTTTGAGGATCTATAGATACATGTGAAACAGGTTTTTTTATCTGGATCATAGATGGTTTTTTATCAAGTATTGTCTGTGATTGTTCAGTTTCTCTCTCTGAAATGAAAAACACTATATTCTTCAATTTTTCTTGTTAATGTTAGCAGATAACTGTCTGTAATAGAGCTATGTTATTTCACACCTAAGAAATTATTTTTTCTCTTATTTGCCTGCTATCTGTGCTGCTGGATTGGTTTGAAGAAACCATCAAGTTAACACAACTAGGAAACAGGAAACAGCTACACTCTAATAATTTTTTTTTTTATGAATTAAGAATAATTCAGTAGTATTATAGTAATTCCTCAGTGTCGAGAATAGGTTCACAGGAAAAATGTAAGCCATATGTGAATTACAACAGTGGCAAAGTTTTCTAATGAGCTCTGGGATACCAACTGCCCCACCAGCACCACACTGATTTCTGCTTGAGCCAGGAGCTGACCTCAGTTGTGCACCCTCTCATCATCAGTTCCTCATTCTGAACAAGACCCTTTTCTTCTGGTCAAACCACACATTGCACAGCCTCAAGCATGATGTGGTCATGCACATCTGGAATGGGCTTATTTACTTGCATTCAGTGGAGAGAAAGGAGTCTCTTCACAAGATAAAAACTTACTGTGCTTTGTGAGATGACTCCATGTGGAAATGAGTGTCACAATAACCTTGTTTGGTATTTTTCCTGAGATCATTGTCCTCAGCTTGAAGGTTTGAAAGGCAAAGTGATTTATAAATTTGCCTTTCTGTGAGACTGCCTATAGTGGTAGCTCATTTGTGTCACTGTCAAATATGCCTTCATGGTACAGTAAGAAACTCAGAAAAGTCACTGTCTCAAAATATAAAATGACAGCAAAGGACATAGTGATGTTACCTGATACATCATATAGTTGTTCTGCATAAATCTAGAAAGGCATCATATACAGCTCAGCCTATCTCAGTTGAATGCAGGGTTTGTCTATTTTTGTTTTGTATTCTGTTTCGTATTTCTGTTCTTTTTTTATTCCCTGCTTACAATAAATCTTATCTAATTAGTAGTGTGCACTAAGACTGTTTCACATTACTACTAGGCCTGAGACTAAAAAGTACTAAACGAATCTTAGTTTTTCAGTAAATTATATATATGTAGATTGATTCTGTATTTATTGCCATAGACTGACCCTGGCAAATCAGTGCCATGCAGCATAACACTAACGTTGGGCATACCAAGATACATACCAAGTTGTATCAGTAATACTGATTTTGGAAAACTAAAGATTTAACAGCTCATCCCCGCAAAAAAACCGAAACAAACCAAAATAAACCAAAACCAAAAAACCAAAAGTCGAATGCAAAGAGGAAAATAAGGTGACTGGAAAACTTAATTTAATGAAATGAGAGTGAAGGGAATTTTCTTTTTTACATATTCTCTTAGGGCAGGGATGCATAGGCATGGCAATGTTTTACTACAGGTGTTACGTGCTCATAGATTAGCAAAGTAAAATGCCAGAAGGACTGTTTGGTATGACCTCATATATCACAGACTGCTTAGCATCACTGCTAGGTAGTACAGAATATCAGTGGTCCATCTCATCAGATATTCTGTTTGACAGGGACCAATAGCTCTTAATTCTCATCTATCTGCAAGACTGATTTGTTGAATATGTAAGAAATAGTCGGATCAAAGGAGTTTCTTCTCAACACTTAGCAAATTATTGTTGATATGCTTTAAAATTTTATTCCCATTAAAATTCCAGTACAGTTTGACTTCATAGCTGCAAAGAAGGAGTTATGCTGAGGTTATGTTCTTTTTTAATTACTTACTATTCCTACACTTGTTGATTTTGGTTTTAATTTTTGTATTTTCCTGGCTTGAAAGGAAAGTGCTTGGTAATTAAATCCAAAAGCATGGAATTGAGTAATTGTTTTACCAGCAAATTGCTCATTCACAAAAGAGTAAGTTTTGGAGAACATGAGGTTTTTCATGAAAAAGAAATGAAAAACCCCACTTAGTTTTGGAACTGTGAAACCTGAATTTTCAGGTACACTTACTAATTTACCTGACACCTGTGTGAGAAAGGTGAGCCAGGACAGAGGATGTTGCTGTTCTTCTTTTGCTCAAGAGACCATCAGCTCCGATTCCTGACTGTAGTGAGAGGTCAGGGGTACAAATCCTCTCCTGGAAAAGACTTGTGTACAGACCTCACCGTTCCCATGGGCCCACTGTGTATCCTGACCTGTTGTGTATTTAGAACAGATCTGTTTGGTTTGCGTAACTGGTATACACCAGGTGAGGAAGCATCAATGTTTGCAGAACTGGAACAGTCTTGGTTCGGACTGGCTCTGTCTTCAGGAAGTGCAGCTGCCTTGAGAAGTGCCTACCTCTTTCCCACACCAAAGAAAGAAGTAACACCTCACTGGCTGGAATACAAGAGGCACTTCAGTCACATCTGTTTTCTCAAACTTTAAGATTGCTCCAGCTGTTTTGAAATGCATTTGCAAAACTATATGCATTTGCCAAAACGAGTGATATCAAAATGATTAATTAAAATGGTCCTAAATGCTTTAAAAAATGTTTAGCATTTTGAAATTTCAGAAGTTATCAAGTCAGTGTCACAAAAAAAAGATTTATAAAACTCAATAATTGAATATCCTAGAGCGAGGTATCTTACAGATTAGCAGCTCCAAATCAGGCAGAAAAGCAATCTAAGCATATGACAATTCTGTTAAAGCTCTCAAGGAAACAATATCATATCTCAGCTATGTTATGAGCAATATGCGAGTCCCTCTGCAAAGCTAATCTTTCACTTCCAAGTCTACTTTGCTTAAAAAATCCAAACCCAAAGCTAAATGCTTCAGCTCCAACTGTTTTTTGTATCCTTGAAATTATTTTTAGTACTACCAATGAGTTATTAACTGATCATTTATTATTAAAGGATGCATTTATTATTGTATATCCCTTTTTCACCTATTGTGATGAATTCAAATGTCTATTTTATTTTTTTTCTGTGATACTCATTAACTTTTATATTCCTGTCAAGCCTGCCCTCTTTTGGGGATATGCTCATAAAGTTATTACCCCTATACATACGTTGTAAAGGGCATCTCTAACTGCCAGTTTTCCAAACCCTTTGGCATTTTTCTGTACCTAGTTAAATATGAGGAAGCACAAGAGAATGCTGTTTTCCTGGAGAGAATGGCACACTGATTTTTATTTTAGTAGTATTATTTTCACATTTTGTTCAGTCTTTGCATATTTTTTTAACTCCTGGTTTATTCTGAATAGAACTGGATTCCCACTGAGCTGCAGACATTCATGCCCCAATGTTTTTCATTTACAAGTCAATGTCAATCTCATTTTTTTCCCCTGAATATACATTCTTGCATAGCTGTCAAAACTGAACCTAAGTTGTCGCTTTATTCTAAAATGTCTTAAGAACTGATGACTGTGGCACTCAATTCTGGGAAAATACTTTTTCCCACACACAGCCTTTTTAATTTCTGAATTTCCTTAAATATTTCCCATGTGTTTTTTCTTGAGCTAACATCTGATTAAAATACTTAATTTATTAACCTTTTCTACATCTTTTAAATTTTCCTTTTTTAACCCTCTAAATGGGGGACCATGTCTAGGCTCCTCACGTGGATCAATTTTCTCTACCATGACAAATAATTTGTGACTTTACTATTTTTTTTTTCTCTTCAAAATGCACTCACTTACCTAATTTCCTTGCTTATTTTCCTATCTGCTGGTGTTAGCTGAAATTTTTTTTCTTGAAGGATGATGATTAGGTAAATTTATGAAACTTATTACATAACCATAATTTTAATTTACCATTTGTTTTTTTATTTCCTTTTTAAGGAAAGTGTATCTGGCATTTTTATGCTCTGCACATTGACATATATTTTAAGGAATTTCAATAGACTTGAGTTGCATCCATTCTGAAACAAAAAAAAATTGATGCAAATTATTCTTTAATTACATTCACATATTTGTAGGTTTTTCTAATCACCCTTGCAAAATTTAAAATTAGCTAGTCCGTGGCATAATATCTCAATTAATATGATGTTTACTGTTGCTTGGTTGCATCAATAGCTTTAGAAAAAAGCCAGAAATTAAAAATATATCTAGAGAAAAATATTGAGAATTAGGATTCTATCTTGTGGTTTCATTAGAATGAGCCTTTCCTTATGTTTTCTGCATATCTAGACTGTGCAGAACACAGGCTATAAAGTATTTTTTGGGGGTATAAAGTATTTTTATACTGGTGTCCTGACTTATTGTGTTGGGGTATTTGAAGCATCCATTATTTCTTTGATACATTTACTTTTTGATTAATTTCAACAATGAGTGACACCTTCCCTCCTCCATATCTTTAGAGCAGACAGTCAACCTGAAGTTCAGTGCTGGGGTATAAAGAATAATAATACACTCTACAACATGCATTTGGTGTGAGCACACATTTCTCTTTTTAGAGAAAAGTTGTATAGCTCATCAACATTAACTGATAAAAAGCTGCTCTTTCAGTTGTCTTTCTTACTTTTCTTGTCTTTTAGGAAAGGCTAAAATGTTGTGTAGGCTTTCTGCTGCCTTTCCATCAGTTGAAGATAGGAGTCCCGTTGTTCCTTGTAGGCCAGAATCTTAAACCTAGGTACCTGGTGTCTGATAACACCAGCTATTTAGTGCACATGATGTCTGCTCACCATTTCATCTGCCTAGAGCCTTCCTACATCCTTATGTGATCTCTTGCAGTCTCTTCTAGAGAACCCCCCAAATAATAACATTGTAGATAACTCCAAGCACACTAGCGTGTTATAGAAGTTATGATTATTTTGTTATACTTTAGGTACAGACTTATGTACTGTCTATGAGTGGTCTGTTCTGTGTGGCTTGTTGACTGAAATTTGTCAGTCAATATTGGGCATGTGAAGAGGAGGAAAAAGGAACTGCATTTATTTCATGTAATCAAACTGATAATATATAACTAAGAAAAGTTCAAAGTGGGTTTGTAATATAGGATTTTTAAACTAAAATAAATTATCTCCTTCCACTGAATGATCTTTTGCCCTCTTTTATTGTTCCAGGAGGAATGCAGTGCCCAAATAGTAGTGCCCTCCAGGAAACACGCAGCTGTAACGAGCACTCTTGCACTGTGTATCATTGGCAGACTGGCCCGTGGGGACAGTGCATAGAGGACACGTCTGTCTCTGCTTTCAACTCCTCTGCCAGCTGGAATGGGGAGGCCACCTGTTCTGTGGGGATGCAGACAAGAAAGGTCATCTGTGTGAGAGTCAACGTGGGACAAGTAGGCCCAAAAAAGTAAAGATCTTTAAAAATATTCTCATGCTATAATTATGTTTGGATTTTACTTGCTTTATATTTTTATCACCAATGACTGCTTGCAAAGGCAAGAAGACCCCCTTTTTGTTTTCTCATGAGGGTACACTTCATCTCCTAAAAATACAAAACTGGCAGGAGGACTAGATAATACCTTTCTCACTATAGGTTTTTATGGATGGTATTTACAGTGGTGATTCTGCTGACAGCGGACTAAATCCAGTTGGCTCCTTGCCACCATCAGGTTGAGTCACAATAAAATTCTTGGAGTATGTGTGTGACTTGCAGAACAGCACCTTTTCCAAGATCCTTGTGGTGCCTCCAAACAAACAGTGCACTGTAGGGATTAGTGCAGTTCCACTCAAAAATAGCGGTGTGAATCAAAATATAGTACAGCACGTCTTGTTCTCCGAACCAGAGCAAGGAGGTGTAGCATATTGGAACCTGACAGGTCATTAACTTGAAACATTAGTTTGAACATTAGCTTGAAAAACTTTATGATTTTTTTTCCCCCATTTGTATGTTTTTTTAAAGTTATTCCTTTGGCCTAATGATTTGGTTTTACAGTTTAATGTGTGGCTAGGGTTAAATACAGATTAGCTGCTAGTAAAATGTATTTGATAATATCTTTGTAGGGATTGGTAGTCTGTAAATATATCCCACTCAGGACAGACTGAAAACTGGAAGAACTAATTGCGGATGTAGTTTAGAAAGTTCATGAAGCAGTTATTTTCACACTAAATATTTGCTTGGTGCCTGCAATTTTTTGCTTTATTCTGCAGTAGATTTAAGCCTAATTTACTTTAACTGGAAATGTGGGGAGTAATGTCTGCACATTCAGTAATCGAAATTGTTGACTATCTGCATTAAGTTGCTGTTAAGTCATGATACCATTATATCTTTTGTTTGGTACATTTACACTTAAAACGCCACAAACCTCTCATGATTTGTCATCCTTTTAAAATCTACTGTAAATGTCTCTACCTTTGATTTGACCTTAAATTCTGGGAGGAGGACTGTTTTATTCTTTCATAAATGAATCATGTGAAATGAAAAAAAGTCTTGGTTGATCCTTCAAATTGTTACATCAAAATCACTGAATCATTTTTAAAGACCCAGACATTTAACATGAAAATGTAAATAAGAACCTTGTTTTAAACTACCCTTAATATAAAGGATTACTGTGGTATGATACAATCAATATTATTGGCCTTATCTGCCTCACAAGTTACTGACTCCAGCATGTATCTTTTCTGTTTAATTTGACCTTGAGTAAGGACTGCAAAAAAATCAATACTTTGCTTTAAGCCACGTATAGTAAATACAAACAATATAAAGCATAGAAATGGTGTTCTAATTGAACTAATTGCCTTACCTGAGTATCTGAAGAGGAATTGTAGTGTTCAGTGCTCCTGAAAGATGAAGTTCTCAGTGAAATGGTGAATGGGTGTGTTTCAGACTGTTTTGTATGCTTATAATTTCTCCTGTTTTTATAGGAAAAAAACAATGCAAGAAAAGCCATTAGTAAGCCAATATTCAGTGCTTTTCAGAAACATTTTTTATTTTAACCTTAGAGAAATTTTCTGACAACATCATCAATATATGTGATTGGTAGCAGAGGTTTTTTAAAAGTGTATCTGATAATATCTAAATACACCCTTGTATATAGAATCTGATTTTATGACTCACATAGAACCAAGGCACAATTTGACTTAAAAATATCAAGAGAACTTACAGAAAGGTGATGGAGATTTGTGTTGCTATAGCTATTTTATTTCATGTTTTTTCACATTGGTGGAAGGGGAGGAAAGAGAAAGGGTGGAGATCCCGTTTTAAGAGGGCACCAAGGAGTTGATGCTGGTCCATGGTAATGGCTCATACACTGAGAAGTATACGTGAATTGACAGGAAAATGCCAAGGCAACTGATGGAAAGCATGAACGAGCAAGTGTTATGGCTGAAGAGTCTGTTCCTGTAAAGCTGCAAATCAGCTTTTCCTCCTCCTCATATTGCACAGGCATAGTTCTCCACTGACCATGGAGACTGGATTTTTTTGGTAGTTCACCATTAGACTTGCCTATGCTCTCCTTTGGATTGGCAAGAAAGATGCCTCACACAAACCAAGCTGTTGAAGTCCAAATATAAAACCAGTCTCTCACCTCTCTGGTCCCAGTTGCCCAGCACTGAAAAGAGGAAAAGCTAGTCATAGTAATGTTTTTCTGTAATGATCCAAAAGCTCCCAAATATGGGTGTGATATTTTTCTTACATCTTTACATATTCTTCAGACAGTCCACAGTCTGTATGTTTTTAGAGCAATAATAATTTTGAAACTATTTTAAATATTTGCAGTACTACTGCAAGAGTTATTGCATCATTCTGAAACAAGTATTGCAGCATAGAGAGTTGTTTTTCCTTGATGGAAAAGGACAGAATCTCCACAGAAAGGGGAAAATTACCTGAGTAATGAGTCCCATATGTGGCAGTCCAATAATCCTTTTTATATGCTGATCAAGCCTCTTCCTAAAACAAGTGAGGTTTTCTGCCTTTTCTGACAGTCATTCTCAGTTTCATTGATCTGGCAGTTTTAAATCTTTTTCTGGTTTCTCTTGTAATCATGCCCAGCTTATACCTATTTGTTGCTGGGTTAGCAGTGTTATTTATTTAAAATATGCCTCCTTGCAGAGTTTGTATTTCTGATAAAGTGATGAGACCTGAAAATGTATTTTATTAAGCTGAGATAGCTTTTCTTCATAATTATGTGCAGGCTTGAAAATAACCCTGAAAATACAGAGTCTAGCATGGTGACTGAGGGATGATGATTATTTAAATCCAGAGGTGCAGGTTTGGCTTGATTTCACCACAGGCATTTAATACTACTAGTTTTTATATCTATGGTCCATGCTGCTGAGTTCTGGACAATGAGCACTGTCCTCATGTGCCTGCAGGCTTTCAGTACCTCACATGATTCACTACTTCATTGCAGAGTGATTGTTTATTTGATAATGTTTCTTTTTAAATTTTTTTTAGATGCCCAGAAAGCCTTCGACCTGAAACTGTGAGACCTTGTCTGCTTCCCTGTAGGAAGGACTGTATTGTGACTCCATTCAGTGACTGGACAGCATGTCCTTCTTCATGTCAAGAAGGTAATTTTATCCATTGTGTGCTAATAGATTTTAAGAATAAAAAAATCCATCACTTTTGGTAGAATGCTTATACATATCCCCTTCTGACAGAGAACGTGCAATACCTGGTACAGCTGCTACAGGGAGGTCATAGAGTTTTTGCTGAAAAGAACAGTTTTTTCTATATATTTTCTATATGCATGTGTTTGGACTTTTTTTCCACATTTTGCCTAATGTTACAAACTCCCATTTGCACCTTACACGTAAAGAGTTAACTAGTTACGGGCTAGACACAGATCTCTTACCATCATCAGCTTATCTTCTTAACATCAATACTTGTACAATGTTAACATTTTAATTGTCAGATTATAAAATGGACAGATTTTGGGTTTGGAAATACCTAAGTTTACGCTGTTGGCTTATCAGAAAAACCTGAGTCTTTATACACCAGGAGATGAATATGTAGATTAGTAGATATGCAATTGTATATAATTTTATCTGGCTGCTTCTACTCCAGGAAAAAATGAAGGAGAGTTAGTGAAAATCAACAGACTTTACATTGATGTGAATGGTCTAATTTAAACATATAATCCAGCACCATTTTAATACACTTGGCAAAGCTCTTTAAAACAGTATAGGTCTTCCCTGAATTTTTATTACACTGAAATCACACATGAAGTTAGAGTGATGACAGGCTTAATATGAGCTCCAATTTTATACTTTGTTTCTCTTTTTAAGCTTAGCAGGAAGTATTTTTCTAATATGTACTATTGATTTGCTAAAAAATGTCATTCACTATTACAGATAGACTCTGTAATATCCCCTGTTCCACAGGGTGCTAATCCCTATGTGGGACATGGTGATTACTCACAGCTACCACATTGTCAGAATGTAAAATATATAGTTACATCAAACATACAGACTTGGGCTGTCACAACCAATTCTTTGTGCTTTATAAAGGACATGAGCATAAAGGCATTTTTGCAGTAATTCCTATCAGTGTTTAGTGCATTCTAACAAATGAAAGGAGTTAGGAAGACTAACTTCATAACCTTTGAAAAAGAGCAGAGAACTGAATCCATTAAATCTGAATCTATGAAATAGATTCATTATTAAAGGAATTAGTTATTAATTTAATTAGTTATTAGTTATTCATTATTAAATATTTGTTATTTTACAGCTGTATTAATTGTTCTTTCTGAAGTACTTTTGTCGGAAGAGATCATATTGGACAAAAGTTCTGTTCCCATTTCTGTGGGTTTTAAAAAAGTTCTTGATTCAATGGGCATATCTTCATGAATATTTACCACAAACAAGTGTGCAGGCTTCTATAAAACAGTATATTTGTAAACTACATGCATTTTATCTATTCAGTGAGTCAAACTCTCTTCATACTACACAAACAATTTTTATTTCATGGGGTTTACCCATTTGTGGCAGCAAACTGGTCAGTAGCTTTCCTGGGCTGCACGTCTGCCTTGCCCCTCGCGCCAGCTCCTGGCATCTCCTGGAGCTGTTTGACTCGAGAGTGAAGGGTTTCCTATGTGTTGAAGAGTGGCCAGGTGGTGGAGAGCCACCACCGGGATTCTCCTACTGCTCGCTCCTAATTACAATTGCTTGGCCGTGGTCCAGCACGCTTCTGAGATCAGACAAGCTGCAGCTGCTGTAATAACCCACCCAAAGCTGATATCAGCCCAGTCAGCCAAATGTCTGCTCTACTGCTCTCTGTGAAAAAAAAAAAAACCTCCAAGATTTTTACCTAACATAGGCATTGCTGTGGAACTAATACAGATCTGTAGCTTTTCTCTTAATTTTCTGCCTGAGAACTGATACTTGAATATGACTGAAATCAAAATTCCCACGGGATATATTTACTGTTTATCATTAATTATGAATGACCATAATAATTAAAAACTGCAAACTGTAAAGGAATTCTAGAGTGGAATTTCTGTTTCTGGTTTTATGTGCAAATGATTAGGGCAAGCTTACACCTTCAGATTGTAATGTGTAGCAGCAAACTGAGCTGGTTTAATTTTTGTTCTCTTTAATTGTTTATTTATTTCAGCTGTCTGTTCATTTGTTCAGTATTGCTGGTATTGCTTTCTGTTTAGATCTGATTTCTGACCTTGAGCTGAAATCGAAGTGTTTTTTCTGTTAGGTTTCATTTTTCTGCTTATGAGCAAAATAGCATGTCAACAATATAGCAGTTGGCTCAAATATCTTGTTTTCACCCTGATTAGTTTCACCCCTAAGTAGCAGAAGTAGAAACAAGCTATTCTACTCTTTGCAGGGGGTGTCACAGTAAGGAAGCAGTCCCGCCACCGAGTCATCATCCAGCTCCCTGCCAATGGTGGTCGGGAATGCCCAGACTCTTTGTTTGAGGAAAAGGAATGTGAAGCTTCCTCTGTCTGTCATAACTACAGGTATGTGAGACAATCAACCAGAATCAGTTTAGACATGATTTTTCAACTTGTACTACCTCTAAAGTTTGCTGAATTCCATTTCTTAGCAGTAGTTGTTTTTCTAACATGTGCTATTTAGAAAAATGGGATACACATCTGAATCAAGGTTTCAGAACAGATATGTAGACTCAGTTGGGCCATAGGGAATCACTGGTTCATTTTGTTCCAGTTCCATTGCAAGAACATTGCAACAACTAAGAATTAGTTTCCAGAAAAAAATTTTCGTAGAAACTGTTTTGACATTCTGTACATGTAATAAAATCTTTCTAAGTTATCCAAAGTGCTGAATTGCAAATGTGTATGTTCAGGAGAGCTGAGTTCTGGTGCCATGTTGTTCAACCTACCATATCCTTCATCTTTCTATTCCTGTAAGCCCCAAGACAGCCCAGAGTTGAAGCTATCCCCCATATGCTGTTTGTCCTCTGCATTGCCCTGATCTTCACCACAGAATGTTGAGGACTGTTCCGGAAGGTGGAACCATCATTGCTAAAGAAAATGTTTAGGTAGTTCTGAAATATCCCTCTGAGTGTGTGGGAAGGTCTAGACATACAGTAGGATCTGGTTGTTGATAGAGACAAAGTTTAGAAAATTCTGATGCTGTTAGTTAGATTTACTTGACAAAATAGTAAAAAGATATTTTTTTGTTTGTTTTATGAATAATAATTCCTGTGGAACTGCTCTCTGTTGCAGAGGTCTGAATAAAACTTAAGCTTAGTTTAATGAAAAGAAATTGAGATTAAAGAAATGCATTGCTTTCTTCATCTGATAAGAATTATCATTGCAAATTCATTAGGAGATCACACTCTGTGCAACTAAAAGATACGAAAAGATCGAAAAGAGCATTGGGAAGCTACCAAAATCAGTACTCTAAACACTAGAGAAATAGAATTCAAGAACTTTTTATAGTCATAATGAGAGTCAGAGTTTTATCTTTTTAAACGCTCACTGCTGCTCATCTCTTTAGTATCTTCAGTATCTGAGTTGCATGATAATGTGCTGAGCATAAAAGAAAGAAGAGTTGCTAGAGAGTGGTAGATGAGGTCATTTATATTTCATGACATGACCTAATACTAAACACATGTTCCATATATTTCCTTTAGCATCTCTCTGACCTGCACACATGCTGCGACAGATGGACTCACACACTCAGCTGGCTCACGCCTCAGTTTGTTGCTGTCCCATAGAAACAGGTTGCAGTGAAACTCGAGGTGCAAAACCATTGAGATCGTTTTAAACATGGCTGGAGCTGTGGACAGCTGTGGATTATTTTAGAGTTGTGACAACAAACAGACTTGCCTGGATTTGTTATATTTAAGGAGTAGAGTAATCTGCAGCGCTAGCAGGGAACTTTGTAAAAGTTTCATAGCAGTTTATATTAATGATAGAGTAATTTAAGCAGTGCAATATTGCATTTGTTATCAACCGTTTTTTGCAAATTCTTTTTGTTTGTGGCTTTTTTTTTTAATACGGTGGACTCATTTTCACACTGTGTTGGTTTTCTTGGCTGGCGCCACATCTGTGAGGTGTTGCCTTTCAGCAACTCAAGATCCCAGGAATTGCCTGCGGCACCCTTGCAGTAACTCAAGCCCTTTGTCCCAATACTTTCCTGTAGCTACCTTTCCTTTCTGTTTCTTATTTCTCCTTTTGGAATAAATAGTATTTGTCAAATGAAGCTTAGCAAAGGAATTTTTTTGTTGTAACAATACCATTGTAATAATATCCTTTAAAAATTGTGAAAACAAAATAAAAATCCTACAATTTTGCTCATCCTACCTTATCTTAGTAGCTTCAAGATGTGTCTGTGTTTCAAGAAAGTCAGAATTACTCCATTTATTTTTGTGTTGGAAGACATGCTTAAGGGAGGGGGTGGAAGAAACTACCTGGGCAAGAGGAAAGAACTAGCACCTACAGTGACAATATTTCTGCCCAATGACAATCCATATTGCCTGAATCAGAAATCAGCCCTGGAGTCTTATCTCTGGAATGTATTTGGGAA
Organism: Dasyornis broadbenti; assembly: GCA_013397935.1. Taxonomy (NCBI): domain Eukaryota; kingdom Metazoa; phylum Chordata; class Aves; order Passeriformes; family Dasyornithidae; genus Dasyornis; species Dasyornis broadbenti. The sequence goes on from VZRN01005529.1 coordinate 760,074, forward strand.
ACTTCAGTACATCTTTGCTTTACTGATATAGGTGGAAAAAAGAAAGTGGGAAAGAGGGGAGGTTTATTAGAGTGTGCTACTATTTAAAATTTATCTTTACTTAATTGATCCATGTTGGTTTTGAGATGTTAGTGTCCCTTTATTAAATCCACTTTTCAAATTTTAGTATGTCATTTTGTTGACTTGTAAAATACTCTAAGCATGCTCAGATATAAATTCATAGCAAAGGTGTCTTCTTGTTAAAGGGGTATTCAATTCACCTAGTTCTATTTTCCTGTACAGTATCTTTTTTTTTAATTTTCTTTCTCATATTTTGTATAACTGTGTTAGTACTTTGTCTTAATATATTCACTGTGTATTTGTTTGGCACCCTTAATATAACTCTGTGCTTCAAAATCCTTGAAAATGTATATGGTTTGCTTTCTCTTTCCAACTTTGCTTCCTCCTTTCTTCCATGTGTTCGTAGTGGCCTCATCTTAAAAGAAGAAAAGAGTTTAACAGAATGGGGATAAGTTTATGGTACTGTTAGTGGTTCTTTTGTGAATTGCCTGTGACGAGTTAGGAAAAATAAGCAACAGCTTATGGTGGTTTATAACACTATCTAGCGCTTGTGCTGCCTCAGGTTTGATGGCTACAAGGTTTAGATGGATTGCTTCCCCTCTCATTTCAGGTGGAAGACCCACAAGTGGCGGAGGTGCCAGCTGGTACCATGGTATGTGCGCCAAGACAGTCCAGGAGCACATGAGACTTGTGGTCCTGGGCTACAAGCAAGAGGTTAGAACCTTTGTTTCTGTCATTTATTCCTCAGAAATCTGTAGATGCACTGGTGTGGGAAATGCCTTACATTTTAGTCTTTGTAACCTAACATTAATTTAATCTATCTTTATGTACATCAGCAAAGGAAAATGCTGAAAATGCTCAGGGCCACATCCCAGTGTGCTTGGAGTCTCTGCCAGCATGGAGATCCTACAGCCTCTCTGGCACTTGCTCCCTGATGCGATTTGTGTGTGTGACCCCTTACCCTTTCACTGTATATCTCTGAGAACAGTTTGGCTATTTCTTCTCCATGCTCTCAAATTAAGGTAGTTACAGAGAGCAAAGGGAGCATGAGAGATGAAGAACTTTGCATTTACACTGTTAAAGTTCAGTGCCAGCCCGTTTCTCCAGGTTGTCAAGATCCTTGGAATGACAGCCCTTCCAGGTAGGTACTGACTGCTCAAACTGCCATTGTCCTCAAACTTGCTGAGGATGCTTTCCGTGCAGGTTGTTAAAGAGGCTAAACAGAATTGTGCCTGGAATTAACCGCTGAGGTGAAACAATCTTAACCAGCTGCTGGTTGGACTTCTAAACCACTGACCCTTTGAGCCCAATGATCCAGACATTTTTGCACCATTTCCATTCAATAGCAAATAATTTTTACATCCAAATAGAGCTTTGCTGTCACCTGTCTTCATAGAGAATTTTGTGGCTTTAACAGAATTTTTTATGTGTGACTCTGTTAAGTATAGCCAAAATAAGGGCTTTTTAGGTGCATTAAATATATTCAATATGAAAATAATTGCAGTTGCTATTTACTGTGTTACAGTAATTGAATTGTTTTGAACTATTGGTCAACCTTGAATTCCAGGAAGGCTTTTCTCCTTTGTTGTTTCTGAGTGCAAACTTCTATTTGTTAAAGTGCTATTGGCTCAGCAGATTGTGCCGTTTCTGAGGAAGGACATTGCTAACTGCAGAAGCGAAATGTTCAGGTCATTAACTTCCTTGCAGTGTTAAAGGAGGTCATGGTATACTTAAAAAGTTATGGAGTAAATCTTAAGCTAGTCGCTCCTACCGCTTACTCAGAAAGTGTTATGGGAGATCAATTTAGAGCTTACCACAAAATGAAACCTGAAGGCGTTGCCTGCTAATACAAAAGACTTCTGGCTGTGGTAATTATTTCAAAGGTCTATACCAATGGAATCTATTTCTAGCAGCTCTGGAGGGTACACTCAGATTACACACTGAGAAAATAAGATTTCTGTCTTTGATAGTAGGAATTCAGATAGTACAAAGTGTTGTCTTCTGTGTTTGCATGGTAGTACCTAAATCTCTTGACTTTGCCTCAAAGTCATTTAATAAAGAAAGATCGCTAATAATAGTGCACGCAGGTTGGATTTTATTATTCTTTTGTGTCATGAGAGTTTCTTTTTGTTTTTTTAAATGCAATTCCAATCATGTACATGGCACACATATATAGAATACATGATTTTGAAATTAATGGGCATGTAGTTTTCAAATCTGATGAAAAAGACTGGCAGAATTTCCCTTTGGCACTACACAGAGTTTGATCTTGTGAAAGATGATGTATTCAAGCAGTAATCTTGTTCCCACAAGCAGATATTATGGAAGTAGTTCTCTAGTGTAATGTGGTCAAGTGGTAGGATAAGTAATCCTTAATTAGGAACCCCTGGAGCAGCTAAGCCTGAAGAAAGCTGGTGTTTTTGATAGAATTCTGTGAATGTTTCTGAGCTAAACTGTTAGAAAGGAAGATTTTTGTTTGCTCCTGCTTTTTGTCATGTCTATCCCATATATAAATTCCATTGTAGAATTCACAAAGCAAGTTATTCAAGTTGGAAAACAAAAGCTTATTTATGCCTCAGTCTAGATATCTGAATATGAATCTAAATATTGTTTAGGCTGTTGCAGTGGTGAAAGTTATAAGCATTAAAGACAGAGTGGGTTTTACCGAGTATTTTTTCTTATTTATGGAAGTGATTGACAGCCCTTCCAGGTAGGTACTGACTGCTCGAACTGCCATTGTGCATTGTTAACTTGTAAATTAACATAAAATGTTCGTTTCAAACTCAGGTGTATTATGTATCATGTATCAGTGTTGTAATAGCTCATAATATGTTGAACATATAATTAATTTTTTTACTTAGTTACCAGTAAACTGATAATCTGTAGGAGTTAAACAAAGTAGCACAGCTTTTCCTTAGATTGAGACCAGTGAAATATTTTACCTTTACAATGAATATGACTTGGAAGTACAAGTTGAATTTTTACGCAAAAGTAAATTTCATTTTGGAAAACACACTTCTCTGATTCTAGAGATTATCAGCTAAAGTTTTATTTACTTCACACCTCAGAAAATTGCATTTTGAACATGAATGGTGTGTTTTATTTGATAATATAAGTTATCTCCTACACAGGGCATCAACATATTTCCTGTCTCCTCTTACCTTTCAAATTCTGGCATTAAAATAGCCATGTGTGAATTTTTAGTGATACACATTATTTTGTTTAGTCCCCTGTACAAGAATTGATTTCATGCAAGGTGCTCACTGAAGGAATGCTGACCTGAGGGGTAACATCTGCCTGACTGAACTCTGCTCTGGACAGCATTAGAAAGATTTCCCCAGTTCCTGAAGGAAGACTCTGGAAGAGGTTTTATCTCCTCTCTCTGTTAATTTTTGGCTCCTGCCTGCATACTTGGCTACTCCTAAATAAAATTACTACAGGCTGTGGAAAGCTTTGCATAATAATATGTAATTTAAAAATTCTGTACTATAAATAATTTATTTAATGGCTATTTTGTGATGCAGATACAGAAAAGACTGAGCTACTACTGTGCAAGTCCTTTTAACAACCCCAAAATCAGGAAATGCCAAACACTGAAATGCAAAATTCGTTTGCTATAACATTCTGATACTGCATTTATGATTGCTACTGTAATTCAGATATTCTGAACAGTACATTTAACTGTTTGTTGGTGATTTCTGCACAAATGTTGACCATACTGTGAAAATTGTTGATATACCAGCATTTCTTTTTCAGTTGAGTAAGAGTTCTCTTTCAAGTTTCTGGTGCTCATGAATGCAGAAATCACACATTCATCCATCTGTTTGGGCTAATTTGCATTTGATGACAAAGTGAAACAGTAATCTTATAGAAGTAATCTCTGTCCTTTGGTTTCCTGTGCATTGTCCTTTCATTTTGTGTTGATACTCAGTAGAGCACGTAGTTGCATTCTTCTGTGTGGAAAGAGCTCTGGGTTCCTCTTTTTCAGTGCAAGGGGATGTTGCCATTGCTATCAGCTTGTCCTATTTCTGATCTGATTGCCCACACACAAGCACTGTAACACATAGATTATCAGCAAATGTGTTAAATGAGAAAGAATAAGAATACACCAGGGAAAAGGCACATCTGACCATGCATTCATTAGCAGTTTATTTTGAACAAAATAGTGTGCTACTGTTAATATTTTAGTTAGAAAGATAATTAAATCTGAAGGAAAGACTAGAAGTTAGAAATCATTAAAAATGACTGGTTAGGTGTCTGATCTTAAGAGTCTGTGAGAAACTAGAGCATATGCATGCCTTGCTTTGTATCACAGCTTTACTATTTACACTTCCATTCTTCAGCTTTTTTATCGCATTTGGTCTTTTTTGGAAGAAAGATACTTGGGTGAATCATAAAGTTTAGAATTGTGATTCATTGTTAAAGGCAGCTTTGTTTCTGTCTTGTATAATGAATGTTTTGTTACAGATCACATCAGTTTAAATGAATGTCGTAAAACTATAACTTGGGTCAATGTAGATGAAAGAAAATGAAAGGGCTTAGTGGTTTCTGATTTTTGTTTTAAAGAAAATATTTTCTTTAGAAGTGTTTTTTAAAAAACATGTTTATTAGATATTCATGCAAATAATGAACAAGTATTTATAGCCAATCCTAAGCACTGTCAAATAGCATTTAATACTGAGCAGCAAATTCATTGCTGTAGTCATGAACTTCATTTGGGGAAGGCTGGTGGTCATGACAATTGTGTTGAATTTCTGTGATGAATTAAAATCTGAATTTGTATCACTGATAAAATGCCTTTTAACTGTGGGTAATCAGGGCAGGAATGTATTACAGAACTGAAGCCACTTAAGATTGCTGTCTTTTGTTCAAAACCCTCAAGAGGAGATGATATGGGTACATCAGCAAGGAGTTTGAAACTTCCTTTTGACCCTACCCATCAAGAAAAGGAAATACAGAGAAAAGCCACATTCTACTGCAACAACATTTATGTTGTTTTTATTTTCATAAGCTGTTTCTCAGCTAACAAGATTAATTTGATCAGATGTATTGATGAGTCACCTGAAATCCAGGAGAGAGAGGCACAGTGGTGGCAAGTAAAAAATACACGCCACCCTGCCCCCAAGAAAATAAAAATAAAACAACCACCAGCCAAAACCTAGAAGAGAATAAATGCTTAATAAACCCAAACTACTAACATTTGTTGGGGTTGTGTGCAATCACTCTTATGGTGAGAAGAATCTGCTCCAGCAGGGGTGTGCTAAGAGATATCACTTCGTATATTTAAGGCCAACATTTATTAGCACGTTGATCTAACTTCAGAATAGTAGTCTGCTCAATGAAATAGAAAAATGAAGTTTGAAACTGTGAACAACTTAGGCAGCTATGTGTTATATCTTAAATCTCTGTTAGTAAATTTCAGCTTCAGTGACTTGTGAAGGAACTTAGAAATACAGCTCAAATCCCTTTTGAATTGTATAGGAAAATCTGAGAAAGTTACTAAGTCTTGTTTTGCCAGTAGCTCCTGCAAATTTAAGTAGAGTTTGTTGGACTGCAATGGTAGTGAAGAGGACATGTAGCAAATGAGAAGCTTGAGTGCCCAAACTGCAACAGCCTAATCACATCATGATGTATATGGATGGATGCACATGGTAAGGGCTATCCCAGCGACTGAAAAGAGATTTGCAGAAGAATGCACAGCCTGCAGTCCTTGCCACCATGAATCTTCCTCAGAGTTTTGTAGGAGGAATGGGAGGAAAATTGTGAAATCTGTCAGCATCTTCTGTAATAGCAAGAAGAAGGTTATTTGTAAATTTAAACAGAAGTTAAAGTAACCCAGCTGTCAGAGAAAATACCTGAATAACTGTTCTTGATGTCACTGGGAATTGGCCTTTATTAAAGATCTGGTCTCGCACTCTTGCTATTCTTCATTCACGGGGTGTGTGTAGTTATTTGAAAGACAGAGGAATGGGAGGAAGCTTCCCAGGATGGCCATGAGCACACAGAGAGGCCTTGCAGGCTTGTTTGAGCCGTGGGGAGTCTCAAAGGCAGAACAGTGGTTAAAAGCCCTTTTCTTGCTCCGTAGCTAAACAGGGACAGCAACCTCCCTCTGCAGGCATCACTTGTGGAGGCATGTGACTTTGCTGTTGTGAGTGTTTCATGCCCTTATTGAAAGCACAAGAAAGTTAAAATCATGGAGTGCTGCTCTTCAAATTACTATTTTAGGGTTATTGAGACTTAACAGATGAGAGTGCTGTGTTGCCTGGTTTGTATTTTAGTCACTGCTAGGTACATAAGTACAGTGGTCAGGAGTCATAAGTAAGAATTTGGACAAGTGCTCAAAAGCAGTGTTTACATGAGAAGTTAACTTTTTATTGAAAAAAAAAAGAGCAGCAATCTCCATACAACTTTGTTTGTCAGAAATATATTGTTTTTGTCTTTGGAACATAAAGAACACTCATTCTTATTGATCCTTCTTAAGATACTTCGTGGTAGGAACATTTTGTTACACAGTGTCTAGTTCGCTGTGTCCCACAAAGAAAGAAATAAACATAGATGAAATCATAGCTTAGACAACATGGATAGAAGGTGTAAGAGAAGTTAGTGTGCTTAAATAATTCTTATTTTCTAGAACTGAAAAAGAATACTTTTGTGGCTAAAAATACTTAACAGTTGAAAAAATTATATCACAAATGTGTTGTAAATGAAAAGACTTGGAGCACCTTAATTTATTAACTAATTTTTAGGCATAGGAGTCACTGAATGTCACATCTCAGTGAAAAGGCAGTGAAGTATGCTAGTGATGGCAGCAGTGGAAAGGTTTTTATATAAACTCACACATGACATGACTTGCTAAAATACAGTCTTAGTGTTTCATTATGCCAACAAGAATTATATTAGCCTGTAGTCTCCTGTGGGGACTTGGTGGAAACAATACTATCCGATAAAGTTTTAATTACATCAAAGTCCCTTGACTATAAAATTTAGACTATTTATTTCACATCTTTCCTCTGGTAGATAATAGTTGTTAAATACCAGAAAAAAATTGTAAGTGAATGGTTTCCATGTTAGATTTGTTTTGTCTATTAGCTGTACTCTTGTTTTATGTTTTCACTTAATAATTACTGTGTTTAATTCAGTAATGGAGAAACCATGGTCTTTCCACTAACTGCTAATGTCTGTAATAAATATCATGTGGTTGTGTAAACAAAATAATTAGCCCGGTGCAGTATAGCTTTATAGTAGCTGAAGACACTTCTCTATATAGTGAGTTAATCATTGATCTCAGCGACTTCTACAGAATATAATTAAAGAAAGATACGTTTGATCAAAGAGGCAGGGGATGAGTTTGCCCAGATTAGCTTGTGAAGGGAAAAAGCAACTTCTCTAACAGTGAGAGTATCTCAGATGTCAAGACAGTTAGCTGGCCAAAAGAGTGTGTTAATGGAATGTATACAGTTGTCAAAATCCCTGCTTCAGATAATGGAAAAATACCCACTGTTCGGCAGTCATAAGGAGTATAAACTTCTCACGTTGATACTTGAATCTGGAAAATAACAATAGGAAAATGGAATATAGAGCAAATCATTTAGGTCTTGTCAACTAGAAGTAGCATGAATAGTTATGGACAGGCACTGTGAAAACTAAGATTCAGTAATTGATTTAGTATGGCAAGTTGTCCTCTAATTTGTGTTGTTGTTAAGGTGAAATATTTAGGTCTTGAGAATGAAGAGTTTTCTGGCTTTGATTGCTACAGTACAATTGACAGTTAATCTGGAAAAATCCAAAGTTTTAATCCTCATGGGAGGTTTTCACCTGGGTCTGCCTGATGTAAATTAGATGCATTAATATGAGTCTGAAAAAAATTATGACAGAGTGGATATCTGCACATGGAGTAATGTTTAATAACTAGGAAAGATGAGGGAATGAGTAATGGCTTTAGAAAAAGTCTATTTAGCTAGAAAGAAAGAATGTTCTTTGGTGGACAATGTTTATTGTCCTATCAAAGGACTAGATGGAGAGGCAGTATGTAAAATGAATATTAAACTTTTGAAGAAAGTTATTAAAGGGTATTGGCTAATCAGTGTGCTGTCTTTTAGCCCTTGGCTAGGTGTAGTTTTCACTGCTAAAAGTGGTAGCCTCTATCTCCCTGAGAATGCAGTGTAGATAATGCAATTAGTTTTGCTGATGTGTGCACATACCAAGGTCAAACTCAAGACAGAGGATTTAGGTTTGACCTCTGTGAATTTCCACATGGTAGAACTAGTCTGAACTATGTTTTTACCTTAGGGAAATTGATATGTGCTATAAGCAGAGAAATATATCTCGCAAGAATCCAAAGCCATAGCCTAGGCTTCTATTGGAAGACAGCAGTTTGACTTGAGTTTTTCCAAAATATTTGTGTAGTCTTAGAAATCCGATAGTATGGATTTTCAATTTTTAGGTATTTGATTTTTCTCACTGAATCACTGAAAAAAAATATTTCCTCATGTAAACTACACTAATAATAATAGGATTTGACAGAATTGTATTAGACAGTGTGCAGCTGCTCAGTCCCACAATAAGCACAACTTAATGCAGTGCTGAGCCTATTACAAACAGTGCTGGCAGCCCTGCTCCAAAGGGCAGTCAAGGATCAGGGAAGTTGTTTGCTTAGTACCTCAGGAAAAACATACACCCCCTCCCTTTCAATGTTTTACCACACAACGTGTGGCAAAAACAATTCCCTTAGGACCTTTGTGTATGTTTTAGTAGGCACATGGACTAGGAACAGAACATATAGATCATCAAGTTCAGCTTCCTACAGTCATCATAAGGCAGAAATTTAGTTTACAACTGTCAGACTAAAAAGCTTTTTTAAGAAATCATAAGTCACTAGACCATTACAATTACCTTAAAATGATCTTAAAAATAAGTTTCCTTAACTACGCTTCCTTTTTCCCTCCAGAAAGAAATAGTTGTAGAATCATAGAATATCCTGAGTTGGAAGGCACTCACAAGGATCATGAAAGTCCAACTCCTGGCCCTGCACAGGACAGCCCCAAGAGCCACACCATGCGCCTGAGAGTGTTGTCCAAATGCTTCTTGAACTCTGTCAGACTTGGTGCTGTGACCACTTCCCTGGGGAGCCTCTTCCAGTTCCCAGCTGGATGAAGAACCCTTTCCTAATATCTAAACTAATGCCCCTGACACAGCTTCAGGCCATTCCCTCACGTCCTGTCAATGGTCACCAGAGAGAAGAGATGGGCACCTGCCCCTCTTCTTGCCCACTCATAGACAGTTTTCTGTTTTATTTTGAAATGTTGCATTCAAATACCCCTTTTCTTCAACAGTTGAACTTGATTTTTTTTTTAAATTCATACTAATGAAGCAATTATTGTCAGCACAATTAAAGAACTATGCTTAAATTGTGGAGTGTAATATAAAAATATTCTTTCATATATATGCAGAATATTTGGATGCAATGCTACTGCAACAATAGGTGACCCAAATTACAGTCTTGAGCTACTGCATCTACTGTGTGCTGTCAGATGCCAAGAAGCATAAATATAATTCTATTGTGTGAACAAACAACTAGAAGTTTCCTGTCTCGTTACTGCATAATAAGTCTTATGTTGTTTTGGGGAAGGAACTAAAGTTAGGTTTACTGAGCTTAGGATAGAATAGAAAAACAATCATGCTTAAAAAAAATATGCTTGAGAAACAATTATAGAGCATTATTGACTTTGACGAAGTGGTAGAGTGCCTTCTCAGTAAGTTTGCTGGTAATACAAAACTGAGATGAGTGGTTGATACCCCAGAGGGCTGTGCAGCCCTTCAGAAAGATCCGGACAGTTTGGAGAGATGGGCAGAGAAGAACCATCTGATACTCAACAAGGGCAAGTGCAAGGTCCTGCACTTGGGGAAGAATAACCCCATGCACCAGCACAGGCTGGGGGCTGACCTGCTGGAAAGCAGCTCTGTGGAGAAGGACCAGGGGGTCCTGGTGGACAGCGAGTTGTCCATAAGCCAGCGAATGGCCAAAAATACTGGTGGTATCCTGGGGTACGTTAGGAAGAGCAGTGCTGGCAGGTTGGGGGAGGTGATTTTGGCCTTCTGCTCAGCCCTGGCGAGGCTGCACCTGGAGTCCAGTTCTGGGCTCCTCAGTACAACTCCTGGAGCAGATCCAGCTGAGAATGACAAAAATCATTGTGGGACTGGAGCATCTCTCTTGTGAGGAAAGGCTGAGGGAGCTGGGTCTGTTCAGCCTTCAGAAGACTGTGAGGCGCTCATATCAATAATGTCTATAAGTATTTGAAGGGAGGATGTCAAGATGATGGAGCCACGCTCTTCTTGGTGATGCCAAGCAGTAGGACAAGGGGCAACAGGAGGAAACTGAAGCACAGAAAGTTCCATCTCAACACGAGGAAGAACTTTTTACTATGAGGATGACTGAGCACTGGAACAGATTGCCCAGAGAGATTGTGGAGCCTCCTTCCCTGGAGGTGTTCAAAAGCCTTCTGGGCACAATTCTGTGCCATATGCACTAGAGGACCCTGCTTGAGCAGGGAGGTTGGTCCAGATGACCTTCAGTGGTCCCTTGATATTAACAACTCTGTGATTGTTAAAAACATATTAATGAAACAGCCCTCCCTATTCTTCGTAAATCCTTATGTTCCAACTCCTTACTTTTGTGTGATCTGATGTTTTTTTAAGGAACTTGCTTTTCTTCTTAAGTAAGAAGCTTTTATTCAGGACATGGCTGTTCTATAAAGTTGTACCCCTATTGGCTGATGATCCTTCCCAGGGGAAAGATGCTGTATTTTCAGGATGAAAAATTACTGAGGATCATCAGGCAGCATTACTATTTTAAAGGGTTAAGGGGTATCCAGAACTCAAATATGCTTCTAAATTTTATGTCTATCATTTTTTCTAAAATTCAATCTGCTGGCAAAATTTTATAAATTATACAATTAAGTTACTTAAGATGGTATTACAAGTTTTTGAATGTCTGAGATGCAGGCTGTGTCAGTAGGAAAAATGATAATGTGTACAGTGGTATAACAGGTGTGGATAACATGGTGCAACCTTTATAATATTTACAGTTGTCTGTAATTTTTTTTTTCCTGGTAAGTCCTGAGAAATTATTTTAAAAGTGAGAAATGTCACATATATTCATTCAAGGTATAACTGGTGGCAATAATTAAGTTGTTGTATAGGTATTCTGGGCTTTCAGTGTGGTTTTCTGGTAGACTATTGTAGACTTTACTTAATTGAACAGAGACATTCATTAAGAAATGCCGAATTAGATTCCATCTCTTTTTACTTCCAGCAATTACTTGTCGCAGACAAGATGGAGGACAAGCTGACATCAGTGAGTGCCTTAAATACTCTGGCCCATTACCACCCTTAACACAGACGTGCCAGATTCCCTGCCAAGACGACTGTCAGTTTACGAACTGGTCAAAATTTTCTCCCTGTAATGGGGACTGTGGAGGAGTCAGGACAAGAAAACGCACTCTTGTTGGTAAGAGTAGCAAGCAAAATAATGCGTCTTTTATTAATTATTGATACTGTTTTGTTTAAAACCTGAGGGCTTCTGAGGTTCCCTTAAGACAAGTGTTTGTCTTAACTGGCAGAAAGCAGATCCGGTGTCATGCTCTATATACTGTTAGTGGGACAACACCAGGAGTAAAAACTCGTCCCATATGTTAGGGACTCTTGATATGGGTAAGTGGCTAGAGAGGAGATTGGAGAACACAGAATGACAATTTCTTTTTCTAAATACAGTACACATAGTAGGGGGTTTTTGGGTTTTTGGGGGTTTTTGTTTGTTTGTGTGTGTGGGATTTTTTGATGGACAAGTCAACAGTCATCACCCCTTAACAGGATCAGATGTTAGCTCACTTGCCTTCCTCTTCCCACATCTGGTCTTGGCTAAAGCAGACCTCTCTCTGATGGTGTTTGTTGGTGCATTTAGAATTACTATGGCAGCTGAGTGCTTTTCAGCATTTTGCTGTGTATCACCATTTTGAGCCTTTGGCTTTGGTTTACCTCATTCGAACTTAGCTGCAGTCTTCAATTTATGATTAAGCCGGTCCTGTCTCTGGCTGAATGTTTGCTCTCCAAGTTCTTTCTTTCACCATTCTTCCATTGTCTTCATCCAGCAGCAATGACCACATGAGGCAATACACTGCTAAATTTTCTGCCTTATGAGACAAGTAATAATGCTCTTATTTTGTGTCCCAAGAAGCCTCTTTAGATTTTACTTACCAGAATAAAAAGATTTTCCAGTGATACCCTTGCCACAGACTTGTCCTAGTTCTACATAATGGATACTGTTCCACTTTGAAACATTTTTTTCTTCAACTTCTTTTTAATCTGTTGTTTTCTTGGGTTTTTTTTAAATTGTTTTTTTCTTCTGCATGAAGTGAAGAGCAAAAAAAACATGCTCTGCTTCTAAATTATAATTGAAGCCTCAAGAGTGAGGCTTGGCCTCTGTTGCAGCGCTCTTTGCCAATTAGTCTGTATTGTCTGTGGTGGTGGGAAGCTAGCTAAGGGGGGTGCCCATTAGCAGCCTCAGAAAGAATGTGATAGGATCCAAACCCTATCCCGGTCTCCATCCCCCTGTAAATCAGAAGACCAGTGGACAATGAATAATTCATGATCTCCAAGAAGCCTCACTGTGACTGTCTAATAATTACAGTAAACTTTATGTCAGGTTTGCTTCCACAAGGGAAAAACTGAACAAAACTGACTAACAGTATTTTTCCTTAGTTTAAAAACAGAGCAAGAAAGTACATATTCTCCTACCACATTATTAACACTTTATGATACTTCCTGTCCTCACTTAAGTTACCCCTTCAAACTTGCTAACGATGTGATACGTGCTGTCATGTATTCTCTGTGGCAATGTGTTATCCAGACTAACTCCAAAAGCTTGACTTGGAGTAAATTAATAATTATTTCTGGTAAATACTTCCAGAGGAGAAGTGTACATTTAGTGAGAAGTTGTGTTGTCAAAAGAATAATAAATTTTTCTAAAGGTACCATTTTTCTATTCTAAATGAAGGCAGTAGTAAATACAAGTACTAAGAATGCTGCAAGGTTGGGTCCAGTGCCTTGTTTTGAATAGCAGGGAAAATATTGCATAATATAAATTTACAGTAGTATCTAAGTAACGAGCCTTTTTGAAACTACTTTGGCAAAGACAGCTACATCAATTTATGTGAACTGTCTGGTATGGAAAGGAAAACTATGCAAACTTGACCAAAGAGAGATTTAAATAGATTTAATGGGAAGGGGAAATTGAGTGAATGGCTATGCTCCAGTTAAGGAAAAAAACCAAGAACAGAATTGAATAGAAACAAATTCAGAGAAGGAGCTTATTCTATTAGAGAGGAAGAATAGTAATTATGAACAAAAATATGATAACAGATGATTAAATTAAAGAATTTTGACATATTGAAAGACGGTACTAGTATAGCAAAGATGAATGTTACTTTCTTCTGCAATTTCATTCAAACTTGAAAAAGCTTGATTCAGATAGAAATCTTGTTATTGAACTGCACACTGATGAAATAGGAAGAAAAGGGTGTATTTGTTTAATTGCTAACTTTTTCAAACTTTATTCCCCATTTATTTTTATCCAAAATAAATATAAATTACATCTTTTTTAAAAAGTCATTGCTTTTGTGCAATTTATAGGTATCCACTACTTTAGAAATTCAAGTCAATAACCTAATTTAATAAAGATTAATGCAACTAATATTAGGTGTATGTATGTGATTGCAAGCACTTGTTAAAGAAGTCTAAAAGAAATTTTTGGGAGATAAGCTGTAAACTGATACAAACTTACTAAAATAACTGTTTCTTCTTTCTAGGAAAAAGTAAGAAAAAAGACAAATGCAGAAATTCTCAATTATATCCTCTGATTGAGAATCAGTTTTGTCCATGTGACAAGTACAGTGCTCAGCCTGTGGGAAATTGGTCAGACTGTATTTTACCAGAGGGTAAGATGGAAGTATTGCTGGGAATGAAGGTACAAGGAGATGTTAAGGAATGTGGACAAGGCTATCGTTACCAGGCCATGGCATGCTATGACCAAAACAATCGACTTGTGGAAACATCACGATGCAACAGTCATGGTATTTAGAAACCTATTTTCTTTTATGTGTTTACTTATGTGCTTTATTTAGATTTAACATAATGTGTGTACAAGTAGAATTAGCAGATTAATATTTATTGGTTAGGCTGCCTTTTAACCCAAGATGCCTTCAAACCCAGCACATGTGTTTGCTGACTTGTGAAATAGTAAATACAAATTAAGTAAAATCATGTTAAGCTATTAACTAGGTATTTTAATTGAAAAAATAAAATCTTGTTATTTTTCCTGATAACTGTACCTAAAAATTTGAAAGTAAAGCCATTTAGAAGGGACAAATTCTCAAAAAATAATCAAACAGAGAACTGTTTTGGAAAGGCTGAAATTATTTCCACAGATTCTTTACATAGCTTTAACTTCCTAAATAGCCTTGTGTCTACCATTTGCTCTTCAGCGCCTTAACAAACAGGCATGCATTGACCTGAGTTCAACAACACACAGCACTTTTTCTCTGTATAAATCCATCATGTGTAAAACTAGGATGGGTAAAGACTTTATATTCTATCTCTTTACATTGCTCCAGGAAGGAACAGTGTTCATTCCTAAAGGGGATGCATCTGTAGCATTAGGATCAAAACTGGCAGTTTCTGGTTTTCAGTGAGCCAGAAATGTGCCAATTGACATCACTGGAGTTTTTGTGTTCTTTTTTCTTCTGCTTGCGGTGCAAACTTGTAACTGAGCAATTGGTATGAAGAGCTGGATGTTAGTGTCATTAAAAGGTCAATGCAAGTTTAATTCACATGCGTGTTCTGCTCTCTAATGTTAAATTAAGATAACAGATACTTCATTTGTTTATTTGGATAAATTTAAAACAGCTAATCAGAGAAACGGAATTAAATAAGGAGATTTTAATTTACTCAATTCCACTTTAGAGCTGTTATAAACTAGAAATTCAATGTATCAAGTCAAGGTGTTAGCATATCTTTGTTATTTGATGGAAAAGCGAGCATTCAGCTAAATTCCTCAAAGCAAAGCTGGGAGATAATTTGGTGGAGAATTTTCTCCCACGGTTTTTTAAATTCAAAATCATCTTTTGCTGTAGATAATTCCTACTTGAAAGATAAGTTTGTTTGAATACATCTGAATGACAAAGTCTAAATCCTAAGTTGTGATGGGACAGGAAATCTCTCTTTTTACTCTGAGAATGTTCTTTAAT
The DNA here is from genome assembly GCA_013397935.1 of Dasyornis broadbenti. Lineage (NCBI taxonomy): Eukaryota > Metazoa > Chordata > Aves > Passeriformes > Dasyornithidae > Dasyornis > Dasyornis broadbenti. The sequence goes on from VZRN01005529.1 coordinate 775,433, forward strand.
TCTGTTCTCAGCTATTTGCTCAGGGGTGAGGTCTGCAAAGATCTAGTTTTGCTCTGTATAGTCTAAAGAGGATGTGCTATACTTGCTCTGCCTGGTCATGACCACTTGCCATCTTTGTAGTACCAAAAGACGCATCTACTTTTAATAACCAGCAGTCGTGTGAGCAAAGATCTGCCTGGGCTGGGTAGTTGTCCTGAGAGAATTAAAAACCTCCTCAGAAACTACTCAAAAAGAAGTTGTGAAATAACCTGATTTGTTCTGAAGCACCATTATAAAACACAGAACTGACTTTTTTTCCTATTGATTTGCTGATGTTTTTTTTTAATTTTAACGGTATTTGGCACTATGTTAGAAATTCATGGGTTTTCAGCATTAAGTTCTGAGTGACATATGAAAAGTGGAAAATTGTAAAACACTTCCGTATGTAGGAACCTAGGGGAACTGATGGCCCACCACCAATCCGTTTGCAATGACTTAAAGAATGAGGACTGCCAGCTTTTGTGCAAGAAGAAAGGGAAGAAACTCACTGTCCAAGAGAAAATTCTAGGTGTCGCATGTGCTAGGAAACATGCTGCTTCTAGGAACAATTTTTTTGTGTAGAACAAGTATGAATGTAGCTGTTTTCATGCCCTGGCTTGGGCTTGAAAACTGGCCCTGGCCCAGCGCATTTTGAGGTGCAATTCCATTGCAAGAATCAAAGAGATATAAAATCATAATCAATGATCAATCATATATAATCAAAGAGGAATAAAAAATTATTAGGAAAGGATATTCTCAACCGTCATTGTTTACCCTGACATAACTCTTTTGATAGTAATTTCTGATCCAATAGATTTTATCTATGGCCTACATTCACAGAGACCAGAATGAATAATAATCCAGTGGAAAAGCAGCTAACAATGTATTACTGTTATTCCTACTATAGCCAGGGCTAATGTTTACATGCTCTTAGCACTCACAGGCATGCTTCCAAAAACACAATATATCATTGCTTTGTTGTGCTTTTTCTTTCTCCAGTTCCATCCCATTTTTCTCATGGGAGATTTGAAGTCTCTTTTAACTTTGTAAAATGGAAGTGTTTTCCTGTCATTACTGTATTTATTGTAGGTTACGAAGCCTGAGCCCTTTGCTTGTAGGTGTTTTTTTTTTTTTTTCCTTTTGAATTCTTTCTTTCTAGATCAGTTCATTAAAGGGCCTGGTTTCTTGATACTCGACCACACCAGCCCCCCTCCTCATCCCCCTCCCCATTTGTGTTTTCTCATCAGTTCAATTTGAGGGGGAGAGTACATGTTAACTTGGTCTGTGGTGTAGTGTTTGAGCAGATGAAGCTTAAAATTTGTGTTGAACTAATCCTGTATTCCTTCTACTTTCCTAAAATTGTGTGACATGAATTTCCTGTGTACAGGGAATGAAGTATCTAACGTGACTTTGATGATAAGGAGTTAAACTGATGCTAATGAATATGTCACTAAATGTATGGTTTCTTTTCCAGTAGATTCTCTCTTAATGATACGTGTTGTGCATACACATAGTATAGGCTTATGTAAAGCTTACCCAAATTATTGTTTGCCTTCAACATTTTTCCAGGTTTAGCATACTTTTGCAGATACAAGGGGGCTACAGCAAATGATATAGATTTTTCAATCTAATTTCAGTGTATGTTTACTGCCTTTTCTGAATAACTGCTTTGTATTCATGGATTGCGTTCTGAAGATTTGTTTTATTTTTCTCAACATGTTGTTTTGCCAGTTAAATCTTATTTTATATCTTCCCAGTATTTATTTACGATACTTTTCTTGTTATCCTCGTGCCCTTGTTGTGTGACAGTTCTTCAGCTTGGCATCTTCTCTAGGTTTCAGTGCACTCTTTGTTTTGGTTTTGGTTTTTTTTTTTTCCTTTAAGAACAAACATAAAAGCTATATTATGCCAAATCAACAAGGGACTACTGTGGTATCACAATAGTACCCCACCTGCGAGAAAATAAAAGTGCTTTGTAGCTTCTCATCAATCTGCATTTGGCTTTTCAAGCAGAACTTGACAGGACACATAATTCAAGCTTGCTTGGGTTGTTTTGTAAATTTTAACAGAGGTGCTTATTTCCCTACAGCAATGATTTTTCACTAATTTTATAGTGATTTTTCACTGGATTTTTCACTAATTTTATAACTTATCCAAAGTATCATTAGGTTTTTCTGCTATGTTATCTGTTTTACTCAGAAATTTGTTTTTTACTCTTAATTCTTGTGGGTCTGATACTTCTTTTCCAAGTTATATATTATACAACTGTAGTTTTTATAGGATATGGTTTGTTGAATTATCTTACACTAGGAAAGAAAACAAGACCAACATTTAAGGGAAGATATTTCCTGTGTGGTATCCAACTTCTACTTGAACTTTTGTTGTCTTCTCACTCTATGAAATCCTGAGGTGGGAAATGTTGAATAATGTAATTGATAATTGAACTTCTTCAGCTGTGACAATAAACTCTAAATCTGACAAGAGGAACAAACCACACCCACACTGATGTTATTAATACATCACGAGATACGTTGTGTGATATATTCAAATGACACAAGAAACTCAAATTGTGGGATTTTCAAAAGTTTTATGTAAATATCTCTATGTAAATTTATGAGGCCATGAACAGGTTGGTATTGCAAGTCATGTTGTTTTGAATGGAAGGAACAAGAAGACAGACCTGTTCTGCAATGCCAAAAAATTCATAAGCTGTTTGTTTTGCAAAATGTTGTGTGCTTATCATCACAATTCAGTTGATTTATTCAGAAAAGAAAAGGTAAACAGGAGCAGAAGAATAAATACTTCAGGGCTCCTTTGCCTGCCTGACACATCTCATGTTCGAAAGATGAGAAAAGTTAACCAACAGAAAAATTGTTTCACAGACACCAAGGAGCTAAAGGACAGGTGTGACCCAAGGACCACCCTTAATTAGTGTATCCATCAGAGGATTCTTGTGATAATTTTTGAAATTCTGGGTGCAGTTATAAAGTCCCAAGTACAAACAAGCTTCTCTAAAAGACAGGAGAGACTGTAACAGAAAAACAAAAACCCAAAATATAGTTAAATAAATCTGTTGTTACTGTTGGAGAAAAAGGAGGCAGAAGCCCTTCTGAAGAGGGCCCTTAGCTTCCTGTAGTGTAACAGGTGCTTCAAGGAAAATCCCAAACAAACAGCTGAAAGTAGACCTATGTTTCAGCTGCAGAGATACAAGGTGGTTTGGTTTCTTCCTTACTTTGTTTTTGATTTGTGGTGTTATATATGCCAAATATTTTGACTTCTATTTTCAATTTTTTTTTTCAAATATGACTTAAATTTTCTGGTGAAAGAGTTTACAGGATTCAGCAGCCATTTGAAATATTCTGCCACTGGTATTTTTCAGCCATTCCAGTTCTGCAGAGTGTGGGCAGGAGCTACCAGCTGCCAGCTGTCAGCAGATGTGGTAGCATCAGCTAAAAGTGGTAACTGAGCTGTTGTTTACCTGTTTTGCTTAATGGAAGACACTTAAACTGCCCTTTCTCTGCTTCCTGCTTTTTTTCAATACAACATAGGTAGTTTTATTGGAGAAATACAAAAACATATACTTCATTTGTTAGTCAAGTGTGAGAGTTTTTTTTTTTCCATTAGAAAAGCAGCAGTTGTTTTTCATAGCTTTATCCCTGTCATCACTAGTCTACTAGAGCTCTGTGGATAATAACACACGTCTGCCAACAAGCTGTTTCAGTGTATTTGTGAAAAAAATTGAGAGAGGTTCTCTTAATTGTCCCTTTAAACTGTACCTTGGAATGTTCATGGCAAAAAATCAAAAGCAAGTCACTATCACGCTTATGAACTACACTATTTGCTCTTCAGTTTATAGATTTTCTACATCATATATCAATTATGAATCGTGACCCACATAAGATGAGCGGTGGTTGTGTTTGTGTGCACCTACCAAAGGCAAGCAGAGTAGCGTGGCAGACAGATGCAGCGTTTTTATATAGGTCGTATTACCCTTCTTAATTCATGTCCGTTTACTGTTAAGACCTTAGGCACAGTCAAGCAGTCAGGATAGTTTGTCTGCTGCCTTATTAGTGTGAGATTATCTCCCCCTTTAGCATTAATTAAATGAGATGCATTGATTTGTGCTGACTCTACAAAGCCCTCTGTGGCTACAAGGCTTATGTGGAGGATTAGAGAGGAATATCTGTGTATCTGTGAATACTTCTGCAACAGCTGCTAGGAGTATCAATGTGAATCGAGGAATTTTGTATTTAATTGCTTGTATGTGCAATAAAATAAAATCTTGTCTGATATAACAGAGTCTATAGTGTCCAAGGTGTCCCTTACAGCTTGCTTTACCCACTTTTATTAGGATTTTTTTGATCGCTTTTTTCACTCTCAGTATTCTAACCTGAAGCAATGCAAATGTATTGAGGAAAAAAAAAAAAATCAGTGTTAAAATTTGAGACTTTCAGTTGAATATTTATTAAAAAGTAAATATATCTCCCATAGGAAACTCTAATATAGTATAGTAGTAAGCTTAGGTTCTCAAATTGTTATTAGGATACTTTGCTGTTTCATAGCTTATCTAATATTTTTTTTAAAAAATATATATGTATTTATATAATGTATTCTGTAGGAACATGCTGCCTATTGCTCTGCACTAGAAATCCTACCTTATGCCTCTGCTTTCTGGTGCCTCCATATCTGCCTTGTCAACAGGACATCAGTCTTGAAGCAGTCATCCATCAACCCAAAGACCTATAGTTAGTTCACCAGAGACGGAATTACTGACACGGGAGATAGTTAAGCATGAACAATTGCTCTCAGGTCTTGAGGCTCTGTAGGGTAATCCTGAAAAAAAAAAAAAAAAAAAAGAAAAAAACTTATGGTGTTCAATCTATCTTTCCATGGATCAGAACATAAACCATTTTGACATTGTAGGTTTTTTTCTTTGAAACATAGCATGACATTTAGTCATGAAAGCAAAAGCATAACTCTGTCAGTCCTAGGGACAAAAGAGTTCAAGTAAACATTTTGTAAGATGTTTGTGTTTGCACCCTTCAACTGGAGTAGTCAGTCTGTTCCTACGCATTGCACATGCAGTTTGTGAAGAAAAGTCATATATCCACCTACTTATCCTGCTTTGTCATTAGAGAAAGCATGAAGTCCATTAAAGTCCTCCCCTATAAATTATCCATCACATCTGTTAATGACTGTGCTCTAGGAGTCCAGATTTTATAGCCAATTAGCAATGGAACAGTAAACTTTTCCCTTTTACTAATGAGTTCAGTTCATACACCCAGTGGTTCAAAGCCGTTTGTTAAATTGTGGTTCAGTAATCTTTAATGCTAGAACAGCCGTGTTCTCACTCATAACAGACAACTGCCCGTTTCACAGCCTTACAGGAGCTGAAATGATTGAGAAACTACTGCTCTGAGAACAGGCACAGACCCTCAGATATCAGCAATTCTTTCTAAAACCTCTCTGGACCACGCAGGGCCTGGACCCTGTACCACAGTACACCAAGGTCCATCTCTCCAGCATCCCTGAGATACTATGCGGAGAAGGAAGAGATGCAGGAAGCATTGAAATGCAGTGAAAGACTTCAGTCAGGATGAGGAACAGCAGGCAAAAAGTGAACTGCTGATGTCCAGAGACTATACCTTCACGTTTACAGTGTTGGTCTTCTCTTTCACTGTCCCTCCCCTCACCTTCTCAGCTCTTCTTCATAGCCATTTCACTGCTCTCATTCTGTCCTTCTCTCCGCATCTGTTGTATCTTGCCTTGGTAATTTCTTGCTTGTTCTTTAAACCTCAAAGCTCTTGCATGGCTTTCAGTGTAATTATATTAACCAGCCAGTCTGTGTGATATAATTGGGTAAGACTCCACACTTAACCACACATTAGAGCTATGTTTCTGTCATCAGGTTCTATACTAACATACACTGGGTTTGTCTAACACAAGTGGCACCCTTTCAAGGATAATTTGATCAGATTGAAAACAGCACTGAAAATTTAAAAATGGCTCATTCATGTCCCTTTCCTGTCAGAAACTATGTGTCTGAATGACCAGTCCCATTTGTATGTGGTATTTCTGGTTTCTGTGTTTCAATGGGGTTTTTTACATATTTTTTCAATATAACAACATGCTGTCTTCTCACTTGCTAAAAATTTTATGGTGTGAACAAAGTTTACGAACACAAACATCTGAAATTTAACAAAAACAACAACAAAAGTATAAACTTTTCAAAGTTTCTGAATGTCTGCTTGCTTGGATTTGAGGGAGGATTGCGATGAACTTATGGAGATCATCCTTAATCACCTTAAAAGATATGCTGAATTCATACACAAAGGCATCTGAGGTGATGATAAGTCCAGAGAAGCTCTTCCTGAGAAGTACCATTTGATAGGTAGTAAGTGGAGTGGAATAAGTAATTCACAATGAGTAATTAATTTTTTTAATTCACTCTTCTTTCTTGACTAAAGTGATATCTGTAAACAATTTGAAGTCTGCTTCTGCCTCAGTTCTAAGGCAGTCCAGTAGCATAGCTAAATGCTAAATAGTCTGTGGAGCAAAATAGTGAGGGCCCTGAGAGGAAATATGCCAAGGGATGAATATGCCAAAAACTTTTTGAGGTCAGATATAACAAAGTCGTTTTCATTCTTACATATGGAATACAAATCAGAGGGCACAGTGTTTATATTTCTTCCCTTTGTCCTCTATTTTGATTTGTGAGAACATTCTTTGTTACATTCACTGTCTGGCCAGAGGATACCAGAGTAAGCTCTTGAGAACATTTTGTTCTGTTTGTGCTTCACCAAGATATTACTTTTGGCAGGAGATTTATTTCTTTTCTCCTCTTTCTTTGTTTTCTATCCCTATGCAGTGTTTCCTTACAATTCTCTTGACTCTACATTCTGAGCCATTTACTTCCTCTTCCCTCTCCATGTCTTTTCTTACCCTCTCCTCTGTTCCTACTTAGTCTCTTGTTTTGCATTTCCTCCGTTGTTTTGAGTTCTGACTCTTTGCCATAGAAAGTAACTTCATAGACTCATAGAATATCCTGAGTTGGAAGGGATCCACAAGGGTCACTGAAGTCCAGCTCCTGGCCCTGCACAGGACAGCCCCACAAGTCACACCATGTGCCTCAGAGCATTGTCCAAACACTTCTTGAACTTTGTCAGGCTGGTGCTGTGACCACTTCCTTTGGGAGCCCAACCACCCTCTGGGTGAAGAATTTTTTCCTAGTATCTAATCTAAACTTTGTGTTCTTCACTTATTTATTTTCTTTTCCTTTTGTTTGGAGAAGCTGTGAAATTCCTTTCTGGATACCTTGACTCTGTTCATGTCTTTGACCTGTTTTTGTTTCCAGTGTTCTTAGTCTACCAGAGGCTAGGAGCTTTTTAATGCTTGTCTTGCATCTTACAAAATAATAAGTGTTTTTGTCTCTGCCCTCCAAAAATGTTCCACATTTCCAGAATCTCCAAGCCTTCCTACCTTGTTAGAGTTCCATTCTATGCTTTCATTGATTGACTCCATTCTTGTTCTCTTCTTAGCATGTCTTTTCCATTCTTTTTGTTCGACTGTTTAACTTTCATCTGTGGAGTTTGGCTCTTGAAGATTTTCTGAGAAAATAGGAAAGAGGGAGAGGAGAACATCATGATATCTCAGATATCATGGAGATGGCATAGGAAAGAGCTGTATGGTGAGCAGTAGCTATTCCATGAAGCTGGTAGGGTTAAAGACCCAGTATAAGATTGTAGTTCAGTATTATTTCATTATAAGGTGTGTGGGGAACGTCAACTGGGCCATTGCATCCTCTACAAAACGCATTAACATATCGGCGAGGTTACAGTTTTCCACGTTATAACTCTTACTATATCTCTGTATCTCTAATGTGATCCTGTTCTGGCTTTTTTGCATTCTCTGGTAAGGCAGTTTTAGTGGTTGACTTGAATGTAGATATTTCATAGATAGTATAAAGGTTGCTCTAGCGATATGGTTTCATTTGATATTTTATGGAATCACTTGGAGTATAGCTCAGTGTAATTTAAATGTTACCTGGAAATTGCATATAGTACAATGTATTTGGTACAACTTCTGTCTGCAAGATTCTAAATATGTTGTTAAACGTTTTCCCTTGTATGGATGAACTGAAGGGAAAGGAAATAAAATAGTTTCTAATTTTGGTTTAGTATGTTTCACACAGGCTCCTTTTGGTAGGCTATGAAGTGCTATCAAAGTCCCAAAATACCATGGTATCCTGGAGAAGATCTTGGCAAAGATTGGAATGATCCCTTTGAGAGTTATTAAGACAAACTCAGAGGTCTGTAGAAGTCCTTAAAATAAAGTCTTCCTGAAGCAGCCTGTACCAATTAAAGTTACCTACTTAAGGATGTACGATATATTTAAAACAACTTGAGTTGGGTTCTTTCAGACCTTAATTACCAGAGACAGAAATTTAACAAATGGTAAATGGCATAACACTGTTATAGTAAAAAGATCTCTCTAGAAAAAAGGTATTTAGAAGTTTGCTGAAAGTAAAAGCTGCATTTTCAGAATCAGAAGAAATCATGAGTAATAAAATCTTTACTTAGTTCCATCAGGCAGTAAATATCACTAAACACTTATTGTTTGGAGGAAATTGTTTCTTTTAACTTCCTTTGTTTTTTTCCATTTTTATTCAGTAGCTTCCTGATTGTATGAGTACACGGTTTTGTGTAGCACCTGAGAGGGCTTGTTGAAAGCTCATTTCTGGTGAAGATACAGACTTTGGTATTTATGCAGTCAAAGTTCAATGTAGGATGGAGCTCTGAGATAGGGTGCATCGGATTTCTGAGACTCAGAGATGTCGGGTATGGTGAAATGTAGTCAGTTTTGCATCTACTACTCAGGGCAGTCTATGTCACCACGACATATGCAAGGATGTGATCTTCAAAAATGTATTTTGTCTAACACAATGTCCCTTTCATGTAACATCGCTGAACTGGTTGATCAACTGGCAACAGATATTTAATAAATATACTTCCTATTCAAGCTAATAACATTCTAGGCATTTTAAGGGAGATACATTTGGTGAGCAATAGTTTCTCAGTGCTCAAGTCCAGGAGGTGCTCTGTATATTTCCTTAAATATTTAACTCTTCTCAACAGAGTAAAACCATCACTTACAGGATAAAACCATCACACAAATTTGACCATAAAATACTCCGAATGCTACTGTATGTTTTTAAAAAAACTCTTCTTTTCTTTATATCTAAAACAAATTAACTAGATTAAATATTAAAACAAATTAACTATATCTAAAACAAATTTAAAAATTAACTAGAAATAGGTATATAGAATTGAAATCTAAGCGGTTTGATTCTTTAAAAACCTTGTGATTGATTGCTGTTGGTTGCTTTTAGAAGAGACAGGATAGCTTTACTTAGAAGCATAGGTTAAAAACAATTCAGCTTTGATGAAAAGACTGATAGCATGCGAATTTCAAAAATTAAATCTGAGAAACAATTGAAACATTTGAAGCCTGACAAACTGTGCCAATCTTGTGAGAATGATCTTACCCAAGTATATGCTAATTGTGCAACTTTTTTCACTAAATATTTTAAAACAATTTTAAATGCACCAAGATTATTTTAATCTTTAAAGTGAACATTTGCTAATGGTAAATACTTTGCAGATCTGATGCAGGAAAGGGAAGATGAGAGTTCAGGATATAGTTGTAGTAAAAATTCTGTAAAGCCCACTTTTTTATTGGATGTTTTATAGCTTCTCCATTAAATTTTGGAATAAATTACATTTATTGTAGAGCTATGGCATATGTTGCTTTTGAAAGAAAGATATTTTCACTTGTTCAGCGAATTGAGGCCTCATGTTACTCCCTGCAGACCATGTCATACCCCCTTCCAACCTCTCTGGACCAATGACTTATCCAAACCAAACATCTGCTTTTCCATTCAGTGCAATTATTCAGTGTGCTATTGGGGGCAGATGGTTGTTAATCGGCAGATCATTAATGTGGCAGGCTGCTCTCTGTTTCTAGCCTTAGAAAGGTCACGAGGTGTTAAGTTCCCTTGCTCCAGGCTGGCAAGATGCATTTCTTCTCAGTTGGATTTTTGACGTATAACTGCAATTGAATTACTTGATACAGTTGTGGAGTAGCCTTTAATTAAACTTTTTTTTTTTTCCTTAAAAAAACCCCAAATTGTTTATACAGAGTAAGAATGATGCCGCCAAGAGATGTTTAGTGTCAATTACACTGAAGCTGTCAGAAAGTTTGAATGCTGAAATCTGGAGAGTGTGAATCCTAATCAGATTGGATGATGAGCAGGGAGGATGCTCAGCTGCTACTCCAATACTGTCTCCAGCTATATGTGTCAATTTTCTGCAGAATTTAATTTAGCCCTAATGATGAAGAAATCTCTCTACTCACACAGTCCTGTCAAGTCAAACTTTGGAGACTCTAAATGAAGTAGATGAGGTCTTCAGGGAGAAGTGGCAAAGTGACATACTGAAGAGATTTCACTTTCTTTTGCATTCATACAGGGTATATTGAGGAAGCCTGTATTATTCCGTGTCCCTCAGACTGCAAGCTCAGTGAGTGGTCCAACTGGTCTCGCTGTAGTAAATCCTGTGGGAGTGGAGTAAAGGTTCGGTCTAAATGGCTCCGTGAAAAACCCTACAATGGTGGAAGACCCTGTCCAAAGCTAGATCATGTCAATCAGGTAATTTGATTTATATTTACATTATTGATACAGCTTTATCCATACCTAAGATAACTGTTTTATCTGTATTTCTCGTTGACGTAGAAAAACGATGTAATATAAGGGGCAGATATAGGTAGAAGGAGTGTGTGTTAGCTTAGAATTTCTCAGGCAGCAGAAGATCTGCCTTCATTACTTCCTCTTCTGCAAGATTTTTGTATATTTTCTGAACTTCAGATTAGATACAGTAAAAACATGCTAACATGCAGATTTTGAAGACTGTGTTTCTGAATATCTCTTACGTGAAGGGATCCTCCAAGAAAGATGGAGAGAAACTTTGTACAGGGGCATGTAGTGACAGGACAAGGGGGAATGATTTCAAACTGAGAGTGGATTTAGATTAGATATTAGGAAGAAATTCTTTGCTCTGAGGGTGGTGAGACACTAGAATAGGTTGCACAGAGAAGCTGTGAATGCCCCATCCCTGAAAGTGTTCAAGGCTAGGTTGGATTGGACTCTGGGCAACCTGATCTAGTGGAAAGTGCCCCTGCCCATGGCAGGGGGCTTGGAACTAGATGATCTTTAAGGTTCCTTCTAACCATTCTATGATTCTGTGACAGTGGGTAAAACGTCTCATTACAGTTGCTCAAACAGACAAGATTATTAGTGTCACTCCCTGACCATCTTAGATCAGAAAAAAAATTAAAACTCTCAAACAGTCACACAGCATCATCCCAGTGCCCCTTAGTGGGTTCTCGTCAAGCTGGAGCTTGACCTTCTTGGGTACACTTGCCCTGGCACTACAGTTCCAGTCACAAATGCACTTCTGAAGTCAGTCTCCCAGTTGTCTTGCTCACTGCACTTGATATTGCAGTATAGAGCAGTCTGACCATACAGTCTGGATCCTCTTCAAGCGAAACTAATCCAGAAAAATGTGATCCAAGAGTACACTGGGAATGCATGGACTCATGGACTAAAGCATTTAGTCTTTGGGACCAAGTTTAGCACTAGCCCAAGTTAAACCCCTGAAGCTTCTTTCCTTGGAGTGTTTTAGAAAGGAAAAACATTCCTTGTCAATTAACTTATGCTCTTCAAAGTTGATTTATATTCATATTACTGTTGAATTTAATTTAGTCTGCAGAGGCAAATTAAACAGCCACATGGTCTCTTCTGTAAATATTCAAAGATTAAAAAAAAATGTTCTCTCAATTTACATTTGAATAAAAATGCATGTACTTAATATTATCCTATTGACATTTTGCTAGCACAAAATGAAATGGCTTGTTGATCTAATTTTCTACTTTAGGAGATGTAATTAGTTCTAATTTAGAAAATCATAAGTGTTAAACTGCAGCTAATAAACTAAGTTTGTGATCTACTTTAACAATACAAACTAGAATGAGGTTGCCAGATTTGGGTCAGCATGTAAATATGCCTTAAATTAGGAGGAACATGTTTTAATAGAAGCAAATTATAGTCTATACAAAAGTCTTTTTCTGTCTTTAATATTCATGTAGTACATAATAGGCTTGTATTTTTCTGCATCAAAGGTGATTTTGCTGGAGGTCTGTTCACCACTTTTATGCAACACTATTGCCCTCTGCTGGTACTTTGACTTATTTGATTTGTGGTTGCATGGTACTTGCCAAATAATAATAGATGATTCAATGTACAATTATTGTAAAAATAAAATTGAAATGTAGTAATTTCATGAGAAGGAAGCTCCACAGAGAATATAAGGATGTTGAAGAATACAGAGGCAGTATTTACCATTTTTAAATACATTCCCTGTCAACTCAGAAACTTGCAGAGAAATACAGACGTTCCAATTTTGAATTAGTTATTTAAACTAAATGTGGTCCACCATTCAGCTAGAAAAGTACTGACTTTTCAGAGCATTCATTTCAATCATTAAATATAATGTGTTTTAGTTACCTATTTATTACTTACATATATAGCATGCTTATTTGCATACATATGACCCAGAGTGGTAAGATTGGATCTTTGGTGCCCACAAGTATGTGGACTATGATTTACAGAGGGGCTATGCTGTAAGATGCCATGTAGGAATTGTGAACCTGGTGAAAGACTACAACATGTTGTCTAGCCCAGGGAAGAGGAGATGGGAGGGAAAATGCTGGCAGTCTGCTAGTACATACGTAACTGTTGCAAAGAAGGAGGCAATAGTCCATTTTCCATGACCGTCATGGATAGGATAAAAAGCAGTGGGCTTACACTGCTGCGAGCAGATTTGGGTTAAGCCTTGGGAAAACTTTCTAATAGTAAGGCTAGGGAAACACTGAAATAAAATGCTTCAGACTATGTTAAGAAGTCATTCAATGTCTCTCAGGGCTGACACGAGTGCCTGTAATATGAGGAAGGACTGAGCACACTGAAAGCTAGATGTGTGACTGAATGTCTTTCCTCCTGGCCCACGCATGGCACGGTGGCTCCCAAACCACACTCCAGCTGAATAAAGCTTGTTCAGTATTCACTTCATTAGGCTAAAATACATCGTAATTACAGTAATAAGAGTCAGGTTTGTTATAAAAGCATGTCAATGTCCATCAGATAATTTCAAATTAAGAGACTAATCTGAGACTGTTAGAGGTGTTATGAATGGAGACAGGAGTTTGATAAGTTTCTGTCTGTTGCCAAGGCCTTTGACAGCTTGCAGTTAGCTTATGGCGGTAGCCAGCGCCCCCAGATCCAGTCTTGTTCGCCAGGTCTTTAAATTGTGGCTGATTAGGTCTAATATAAAATGAACTATTGTTTATTAGACACAAGAAAATAACAGGGTAAGGAACTAAACAAACTATACTACACAAAAATGAAATAAACAAAAGAAACAAAAATACTAATAGATAAAATAAAGCGTGGAAAACGGTACCTATTGTTACAGCTAGCAAAGAGATAATATAGTTTAGGAAACCAATATATCTTACCAACTCCAAATTGGTGATGGAATATACATCAGAATCCTCCCTCAATCCTCAACAAAGTTACCGCAGAATCGCATCCAGCTCTGGGGAGAGGCTCCTCCACACCTCAGAGAGTACGTGTAGAAAGTTTCTACCTCTGTCATATTTTTTGTGTCTTTTATAGAGTAAAAGCAGTGATTTCTTTGGTCACTGTAATGTTTTCTTTCATCTCTTTCCACATCTGTTTTCCCACACCAAGATGCTGACTCTTGGTTGGAATTCAGACCTAAGGGAACCAGGAGATGACCCTGTGCTGGGCCTTTTTGACCCCACACTGGGCCCTTCCATATGTCAGCTGTCTGAGAGAGAAAGATTGGCGGGGGGTACATCCTGCCACAAGAGAGTGTTGATTCCCCTTATCAGGAGTAGGTGGGTATGCACTTCTTATACCACCTAGCTGCTGTGGCCTGCAGGCATAGCTACAAAAATGTCGGTAGGGTCAGGAGAACACCACTAACATGTGCAATGCAATACAGAGTTCTCCTCTGGCTTTCTGGCAAGATATCCAAATTTTATGTTACTGCAAAAGTTGTTGAGTATGTGGGGTTTATGTATGTCTTCTTATGCTAACCATGGTTACAGACATTTCCCTGAATTAAGGCTTCCCTATTCTCACTTTGGAAATTCTGGAGAATTCTAAAGAACAATTTCTCAACAGAGCCCAGTACCTTCCTTAACATGCATTTTCACCACCCAGTTTTTATGCCTTTTATTGTGTATGTAGTTCAAAGAAGACCCAAGTATGCTGGCTGTGCTGGTGTTCTTGTGCATGGGCTGATCAGCTGCACAGTGATAGGATATCAGTCTCTACACATTTAGAGTACAAGGCATGTTTTCTGTGAGTGGTGGTATTTTGTTGCAGGTTAACTCTCAAACCATCAGCCCACTTTTTCTCCACAAACAGTGCTGCTGAAAAGAAATCAAGGACTTGTTTAAGGCAAGTCTTAGATTGTCCAGGAGTTTTAGCTGTGCTGACTTCATACCTTGAATGATGTAATTAGATACCTAGAATGATAAAATTAGCTTAATTAAGATAATTTTGAGGCAATGGGCTTTAAGTAATTTATGCATAATTAAGATATTCCATGAAAGACTTAGAAACTTTGGAAGGATGAGAACTGCCAGTTCCATTTATTCCCTTGACTCTATTGCACTTAATGCTGTCAGGAGAATTTCAATTAAGAGAGAAGCCCAGTGTCCTCCAAAAACACTGTGGATTTTCTCTCATCTCAGGGAAACTGGATTCCCTACTGTGTGAAGGTTTGATGCTCATTATAGGCTAAAAGGAAAAACAGTTCTGCTATCTAATGGGAAAAGAGACTAGGTAATATACAGTTTCTTCCCATCAGTTGTGATTTATAAACTTTTATTTTCTTCCAAAGGTAAACTTTTTGCAAATTACCTTATGACAGCAAAGGAGATCCAAGAGAAAAAATTGATGTTTTTTGCTTTGCAGAAGTAATAGAATATTGTCTATAATAAAGCTATATTGATGCCATTTAAAAGCTATACTTCACTCTAATAATTCTAACTTTTTCTCTTTGTGTTTTTTTTTTTTGGTCTTTTTTTTTTTTTTTTGTTTTTTTTTTTTTCTTTGGCTTCATGAAAATACTTTCTTCAGGCACAGGTAAGTGTTTCTAAAATAGAGATATAAGCTCAACATGTGCTTCCTGATTGTGTCTATGCTGTCTGTGCTTTTTTTGTAATGTATGTTTGAGTCAGTACGTGGAAAAATGTGCAAATTGCTATATGAGATGCATTTTTAAATTATTCAACTCTAAACATAGAACCAGTCCTGGTACACAAATATGTTAGAATTATTTTAAGCTTACACAATGAATAAATAAAGTGAATCAATATGTATTGGAATAATTTCTCTTGATGCCACCTCTCCTTAGAAATACAAAAACCCCACAACTAATAACTGGGATAATAATATAATAATAGTGGGATGGAATCATGGAGAAGAGATGAGAAGGATGGAGGTAACATGCTAGCAGGGTTTTAACAGCATTTTTTTTAAAGTTGTACTCATGAGCTAACCTGATTACAGACTTTATCTTAGTTGTGTTGATGTTTTTGGTGGAAATGGCACAGCATGGGCTTAGTGGCAGAGAAAACCAGGGAATCCATTATTTGATAGCTTCTCTCTTTCTGTTATTTCAGTAGTTTTGTATCGAATATTTAATCTGTATGATTACTATGGTGCCTAAATCAGCAACTTCGTATTTGTTATTCTTACCAAGAAGAGCATTAACTCTTTTTTGTATGATCTCTTTTGCATGCTTATCTTACTTGTGTGCACCAAAACTGGCACTGAACATGCATTCCAGGTGTATGAGGTAGTCCCCTGCCACAGTGACTGCAGCCAGTACATATGGGTTACTGAGCCCTGGAGTGTCTGCAAGGTGACCAACGTGGACTTAAAAGAGAATTGTGGAGAAGGTGTTCAAACAAGGAAAGTCAGGTAAAACAATATTGCTTCTCCTTCACGTTAAAGAGCCTTCACTTTCAGTTTTGTCTGTATTTAATTTGATGTAATTCTATGCAATGCCTAGTATTGAGTCCAGACCTGGACTCTGGCTGATTTAAATCAGAATAGATTCAGAGAGTGCAATATGACTTTTTCTACTGGTTATGGATATAGACCTTGATTCCTAATTTAATCTATTGGTAGTTAAAAGGCATCTGTGTAAATTAAGGATTAATATTAGGAAAATAAAATTATTAACATTTTAATAGTTCTGGATTTAAAGTTATCAGCTGAAATATGAGCAAAATATGTGTAAACTATAGATGATTTGCATTATTCTGGCTTAGAGGTAAGCTAATGTCAAGCAAATCACCTGCCCAGGGGCTCTTAGCAAATCACTGATGGGAACTGTTTAAATTATATACATGTCTTTACATGGCTCTCATCTGTAAAAGCAAGGATTATTTTTGGCTCTTCAGCTTTCCTTGGATATTCACAGATCCATACTTAATCCATTTATGTGCTGACAAAATGTTAAAATGCCTCAGAATACTGTCGAATACATACCATACAAAATCCAAGGCAAATGCAGTTTATGTGCAGTTCTTTTTTCCAGGTGCATGCTAAACACTGTGGATGGCCCTTCTGACACCGTAGAAGACTATCTGTGTGACCCTGAAGAGATGCCACTTGGGGCTAGAAAATGCACGTTGCCATGTCCTGAGGACTGTGTTATGTCTGAATGGGGATCCTGGTCTCAGTGTTCTTTGGTAAGAAGTGTACTGAAGTGTCCCATTTATAGTTTGGGGAGGATACTTTAAAAATGTATATATGATGTATTGTGCGGAGATGCTGAACTGATTATACCTGTAAATATATATATATATAGTGTCATCTTTAGGGTTGTTTTATGTTGTCTGCAAATAAAGTGTGACAGTATTTTGCATTAAGATAAATTGCTCCAGAGCACAGACTATAATGTCCCCAGTGGTCACTCTTCCCAGTGTGAGGTTCCTTCTGTGTGGTGGAATAGCTTTGGCAGTGGCTTCTGAGTCTGTCTTTGAGCCCAGCTCTGAGACTCTCTGTAGTGGTGCTGAACTGAAAATGTCACTATCCTGGTACAAGTGAAGTCTGTAGATCAAGGCTGAGTATAGAAAGGTAATTTTGGGTCTCATTTCCCCTTCAATCCTGACAGCAGTTTCAAAAAGAAATGTCAAGAAAACCCAAACCAAAAAATGAAAGTGTTTCAGGACCTCTGAGTATTGAGGCTTTGGTGCACTACATTATAGCATTTGGAAAGTGGGCATCTCAATCTCCTATTTATGAGTGAAATAGTTCCAAAGCACTAATACTGAAATGTGCACTAGTTAGGAAAACAGAGAGGTGTTACCAGTTTAAAGGATATTTCCCTTCGGGTGGTACCAAGGTGAAAGAGCAGGCTAAATGTCTTTGAAGTAACAAGGAAAGGGTTTCTCTTATATGGTAGTATGAATCTGTTATTTCACACTTGTGTTTTGTGAAGGGATTACTTGAAAGGTTGTTGTAATGCTTCATAAAGTGGTATCAGGGTGCCAAAATATCAAAGCTATCTCCAATCTCCATTTCAAGCCATGCAATGGAAGTAGTGTCCGTGTAAGGTCAGCTGAATCCCTGAGACAACCAGATGATGGAAAGCCTTGTCCTGCTGCCACTGAGACGGAAGCCTGCACTTTGAACAAGAACTGCTACCACTATGACTACAATGTGACAGGTATTTGTGGTGTTATGCTCTAGTGACAGCCTGGGACTACATCTTACAGCTCGCTTCCACGCACCTTACAGGATGGATTTTTCTGCTTTCTGTTCTAACCCAGAGGCAGCTGTGGAACTTGTACTGGAAACTGATTCAGGCTATTTGATCCAGATAAAATAATAAATGGAAAATTTGCAGGTGAAATGGGCATGCTGTAACTCCAGGAAAAGTATTTCTTATATAATTTTGTGATTTACTCAAAATCCATACAGACAAAATCAAATATGAACTTTTCAGGAGGTGCCATGGCATTGACTATTTGCAGTAAAGGTCACTGTTTCCAAAAATGTGGAGCAGCTGGGCTCCGTGAGGCTTTGCATGTGTAAAAGTTGCTTGTGAAGGTTATTTCAGGCCATCAGAATTAGGTGGGAGACTGGATCGTTATGCATTCTATCTGAAAGTCTGCAACGCTAATGAATTCCTCTTTTGCAGACTGGAGCACATGTCAGCTCAGCGAGAAGGCTGTCTGTGGCAGTGGTATCAAAACGCGGATGCTTGATTGTGTTCGCAGTGACGGCAAATCGGTTGACCTGAAATACTGTGAAGAGGTGAGTGTGTACCTGTGAGTAAGCTCCCTTCTAATGGTGCTAATTAATACTGAGCCAACTGAGCTGTATGGCATCTTCACCAGATGTTTTGCAACACTATTCATGGATTGTTAAGTACCTCTGAAATGAACTGAGCCATCAACTGATTTTTATACCGTTTCCTTTGGTTACCTCTAAGTGCCTCCATGAACATATACTAATTATTATGTCCTGAAGGAAACGACTTAGAAACAATAATTAATAAATTAGAATAAAGGTAATAAATCTTAATCAGAATACTAATCATAATTCTAATTTGATACAATTTCTGCATGGAATCTTGGACAGCTGCCAGCATCAATCATTTACTCAATGTGTCGGAAAATATTTCTCACGTGCTGTTCTGCAGCTGGGCTGAATGCTAACTTCTTGTATCCAGCTGTGTGATTCCAAAGATACCCAAGACAGTGTGAAAAAATGTGCAGCATGAATGTAATATTAAGTAGGAACATATATGAAGAACTAACTAGCAGAAAGGAGCCCTTAAGTTTTGTTCAAACTAACCTCCAATTTGACACCACTGGTTTCCTGGCATTTTGTGTGTCAGTCTTAATGCTTTCAATTGCTTGGAGGTAGCAGTATGAAAGAAAACATGAAGATAATGCAAGTACTACATTAAGGGCAATCCTTAATTTCTGATGGAAAGTAACTGCACTTGTTTCAGCTGCCATTCCCCCACCACCATGACATCAGAAATAAAATTACTTGCAGTGGGGGACAAAGGTGGAGAAGTCTCCAAAGCAGCTTTGGCACCAATAGCTTTTCTGTGGGACCTTTCTGGCTACTAACTGCTCTCCAGGATGTGCCCATAGAAAAGAGTCTCATCAGAAGGGGAGGGTGTCAGGAAACTCATCATTTACTTTAGACTATAGTTTTGTAATGGTGTATCTGATCTACTTAAACTTCTCCAATATCCTCCCACATCCTGGATTCCTGAGTCTGTAAGTTCTTATCAAAGGCAGAGAGCTTCAGCTGAGACTTCTGTCCAATCTTCCTCCTTCAAACATAGTTCTTGGGTTTATAATCAAATCTAATAATTTCATAGAATCATAAAAATGTTCAGGTTGGATGGGACCCTAGAGATCATCACCTTAAAGATCAAACCCTCTTCCATGGGCAGGGTCACCTTTCACTAGAGCAGGTTGCTGAAAGCCGCCTCCAGCTTAGCCTTGAACACTTCCAGGGACGGGACATCCACAAAAATTATCTCTCAAGAAAAAACTCAGAATCTGACTGCCTACCAGCAAGTTGCTGTGAAGTTAATAAGGCAATGCATTCATGCATTTTGTTAATGTTTTAATGTGTTAGAAAAAGAGAAAAAATGTCTGTCATTTCTGTCATTTCTAAGAGACTTGCAATATTGATTAATTAATACCAAGATGGCATGTAAGATATCCATCCGTATAACATTTCAATAGAGAAAATATATTTATTTGATTTTACAGGAAAATGTATTTCTTCTACCATAAAGCCAAGAAATTATTCCTGTTAAGCAAAGATTTAAAACAACATTTAGAACTGATTACATTTTACACTGAAATCTCATTTCAGAAAACCTCTGGAGCTTTCCTGCATTTAAGAAATGAAAGTTTATTACTCAGAGAAATGATTAGGGCAAGAATATAATATCTCAAAAGCTACTTGCTGTAAATGACTGGCCAACAGGCATCACTGCAGTGGGGTCCTGGATTTATCAACAGCCACTGTGCTATGTTCTTATTTGCCCTTTTGATTTGCTAGACCATATAGAGATACATCTTCTTGTAGAAAGCTCTGATACGCTTCCTAGTCACACTGTTAAGACTATTGGTTGAATTATGGATTTGTAAGCAGTGGTACTACCAGGTCAAAGGCTGATCCAATAACTGAGGACTAAAACCTGTTAACCTGATTAACAGGAAAGCCAAGCTGTTCAAATCTTAACAGACCCTTCACTCTAAAGATGTGAAAGCCAACTCTGACTTTCCAGGTCACGAGAGGATAGTATTCAAGAAATTATCAAAATGTGAATACATACTATACACTTCTTGCTAATGATCCTTCAAGGTGGAGATTTCTGCTGTGTTTTTGCATTATAAGGGCAGTGCAGAAAAATTAAGTGAAAACAAAGTGCATATGGTTGGAAAAGTTGATGAATAGGAGAAATACAAAATAATTTTGTAATGACCTAGCTAATGAATTTTCCCTGGGCTATTATAAAACTTTGTACTAGATGTATGAATAAAATTTGCTTAATTTATGTGTAGGTACATTTACTGAATTATGTTTCTTGTTATTATATGCAAAGAAGAGAGATCATAATAGATAAACCTACAGTGATCCCTAAGGAATTAAGACACATTATTGCAATGTCTGAGTTTCTATATAACATATGGTTCAAGAAACTAATAAAGCCATATGTAAAAGAACCCTTCATGCTGAATTTTTTCTATCACCATCTCCAGGTATGAGCATCAGCATAGTTAAACACTAACATTCCATCTGAGCCCCTGTGTTCTGGTTTCCTCGTGCGTCCCATATGATCTTGTGTTTGTTCAAGTCTATCAGCTAAAGATGGTAGCCAGTTATCCTGATTACTGCCAAGATAAATTAATTTCTAGAGCTTATTTCCAAGTACTGGTTATGTTAACATAGTTCTCTTCAAACTCTCAGGGCACAGTAATACCGGATTACTTGATTTCTACTTCTGCAAAATTATCACATCACAAGAACTTCTCTTTCTTTCTTTGAATATTTGAAAATCGAATCACCTAAAGCAAGCCGGTCCTCGTCATATACATATTTATAGACTTATTTTCATTCATTTACTTTTAATTAAAGATGAGAAAAGCCTAGAAACCAGCAGTTGTGTCTGCATTAAAAAGCAGACTTTGCTGGTTTATTGGTGAATAGTCTGCTTGTCAGATTATATGATTAACCTCCAGCAGCAGGGTTTAATCTTTGATGCCAAACATTCCTATAAACAAATACAGATACTTCTTGTGGATCACAGGATTTAAAGAGCATGCTGGTCTGGCAGCCTTCTGACCCTGGCATGTGTGACCAGGAGCACAGAGCGCACAGGGGTAGCTTTCCGCACTTGGCTATTGTTGAGTCAGAAACCACAGCTCACCCAGAACAGAGGCTTTAGGGTAAGGGAGCTACTGAACACTTTTTCGAATATTTTTTTAAGCCCTTCAAGTTGCATTGTGATTCATCAGTTCAAGGGAGGAGAGGGACGAGAAAATAATTTGTGAATACTATCAAATTGCAGCTTGTCAGTTGTTCCCCAGATTGATTTAAGCAGCACTTCAGTATCTAAGACATGCAAATAGAAGGTCACTGTGGGTAATCTGGCCTTCAGCTTTCTCCTCTTCACTGTTAATATCTTTCTTCGGCTTTTCCCTCTTGAGCTGCTGAAGTCCAGCTGAGAAGACCAGTCTTGAAAGAGAACAGTCATGTTTCTATAATTGGCAGGAATCAATGCAGCAGGATTTAAAGCCTTTCCTCAGAAGGTTTGACCTTAATATGGACTTCAAAGAGGGTTCTCTAGCTTCCTAATCATCCAAATTCCAGATTATCCAAAGGTTTCAGGTGTTGTCTGTGTGTGATAGCTGTATAATCAAGGCTACGCTGAACACTGAGAAAAGCCAAGAAGTCATTCTTTGATGTATAAAAGAGAACAGAGGTCTAAACCCTCATTTGTCTCAATAAATGGTACTGCAAATGCAAATTTAAAACTTGGTGAGTCTATCAGGGGAAGACATTTTCAGTACTTATGGTAGTTTATTTATGGAGGACATGTTAATATTGTGCCTAATTATTGCTCTATGCTTGTATTTAGTAGGAAATAGTGGGTTTATATCCTTTTTAAAGTCTTAGGTGCTGGTTTTATATCATTAACCTTTCCAGTCATTAAAAGTAATAGGTTTTCAAATGTCTAGTTTGCTTTTTTTTTCTTTCTTTTTTTTTTTTTTTAAATTATGTGGGGATTTTTTCTAGTTAAAATTATTCACAACTGCCTGGGATTCTGAAAGGCCTCAATGATGATTGAGGCCTGCTGGTGAGGTCCAGTGAAGAGGACAGTCCTTTGTGCTGGATAGCTGTAGATCTGTTCATACTGGCAGTATTGATTTTTTNTTCACATTTTATATCATACACCCTATAACTGACCTATCCTTCTAACTCATTCTGAAGCTCTGCAGGATGCAGGTGTTATTACTGTTATGCTAATATTTTTTCCATCAGTCGTATTTCATCTTGCATCATATATTCTCAAGTGTGTTAGTGAGAATATTTCTTTCCTTCCATGGATGGGGAAAATCTGGAGCATGGGGGTTTATAAGAACATAGAAATGGCTGTCTAGGATCAGACCAAAGGACCATGTAGTTGTTGTGCCATGTCCCCAGCATGATCATAAAATTCTTCCTTCCCTGGGGCTGGGCATTAGGCTAAATGATATCTGGGGAAGAATTGAGTACAGAATACATTTTTGGGAAAACTTGAGTCTGATTATTTTATCCGTCCCTTTCTGTCATACTCCTACAGCAATTGGAGTGTTACTGTATGGGTGTTAGAGGATTCTAGTTTTTGCAAAGCTTTTCAGAAAAATATGCAAAGATATATTTTTTTGGGACAAATTATTGCCCGTGTCATGTCAATATTTTTGAATGGATAGGATAATATATAGGATAGAATATAATAGAATATAGAATATAGAATATAGAATAAATATAGAATATAATAACCATGCACAATAATATAGAACATTAGGAAGAAAATAAGAAAGCCAGAAGCAGATGCCTAAGGAAGAATAAGAAGCACAGACATACAAGAGTTTCTGTCTGCTCCTTTCATAGCCTCCACCGGTTTTCAGCTCCTGGACTGCATTTGCCTGGTGGGGTTTCTGTGTGTTTAAACCTTCAGATTTCTCTTCCATCAACTCGTTCAGTCTCCCTTGAGCTCCTGTAAGCATCTGTGACATTTTCTGACTGTCTAAGACTTGTTCATCCTCTTCCTTTTGCTAGTTTTGAACTTGGCTTCTAGTGTCACTTCAATTCAGTTATTAATAGCTGTTCAGTACTTTTGCATTTGTCTCTCAAAACACTTCATAGATTATTTTGGCCTTTACCTGTTGTAAAAGATAATACTGTAGAGATGAAGCCCTCCATTTATAGCTTCTAGTTTAGAAAATGGTTGATGAAAATCGGATTTAAGCATGTATATAAACATCAGTATACAAAGTAAGAATTTTAAATGTCCTAATTACTTTACTTTTTTACCTTGTACTGATGATACAGGCCTGGAGTTGTGTGCTGACCATTTAACATTTTCTTTCAGCTTGGTTTGGAAAAGACATGGCAAATGAATATGTCCTGCGTGGTGGAATGTCCCGTGAACTGTCAGCTCTCTGACTGGTCCGCTTGGTCTGAGTGCTCTCAAACATGTGGCCTTACAGGTCAGCACATACCTTTGGCATGTTTTAAAGACTGAGTTCTCTTTCCTTTTCCTTTGATAAATGTAATGATACCTCTTTTTGCAGAACTAAAAAATGCAGCGTGCTAGGGAAAGTGACAGGGATCTAAATCAGTCTTATTCATGGAAATAATATGCTTGAGTGAAATAGTGCTCACTGAAAATAAATGGGAATGTGATCAAAAGATTTTCTGATCCTGGGAAAAGAAGTGAGATATGATGAATGATATATTGAGACAAAAGTAAACATTGATTTGAGTATTTATTTTTCAGCTGGTGGGGAGAGGAAGAGGAGGGAGGGATTTTCTCCTAAATTTCATTATTAGTGATGAGTTAGAGAACTGAAGTTGTTACAAAAAGAAGTTGGAAGTACCTGGTCTTTTTCAATAAGTAATAGCCATGTAATAAATCCAATGACCACAGATCTTAACTGCATTTGTGCACCCATGCAAATATACATATAGTTTAGGAAGAATGTTTTGTGTAAGAAGTCTGCGCTTTGCTGTTTTTTGGAGTTTTTCCTCCAGTACTTTTCAAGCAAATCTCTTTTTCTCCTGTGACATCTCAGTTGGAGCAGCTGTGAATTCAAGAATGATGAGGCTCCACTTGGCAAACATCTTTCTAGCTGTCTGCAGTGAGCACAGCTGTCTGGGAGATTGATATTGTTCTGCTTATGCATGGTGGCTTGTGTAGCTTGCTCTCAGCAAAAGATTCATGTCATTATCATTAGAGTACTCAACTGTAAGATTGAAATGTGCAATTAAAGATTAATTCTTTTGGCCAGCTACATCAGGTGTTTTATAGGTAAATCTGTGTAATGCCTCAGTTTATTATAAGCCTCACTATACAAATTTAAATATATACCTTTTTTTTCAGACTTGGCTCTAATATTTATCTATATATAAATTAAAATACCACAACTCTGTTGATTTTGTGGAATCCTTTGTGAGGTTACAGCTCTAGAGCAGCCATTTGACCACTACTTCTGATACAGAAGGGAATTTCTGGTTATGTCATACAACCTCTCTGTAATGAAGCATAATGGTCTAATGTCCACTGCAAGATGAAAGAAGAAAGAATTGCTAAAAGGATAAAATGTCTTCCTCTTTCAGTTTATATACATATTTGAAATAGAACCTGTATCTCAGTGAAGCTAGGTAGCATACCACTCATGGTTGAAGAGGAGATTATTGTTGGATAAGCTTATTGTACTTTAATTTTCTTTGGGCCTGAGTGAAGAATCCTCCATCTCCTGAAAAATCTACATGTAAAGTTTTTAGACAGCAACAGAAAGTTGCAAGTTCTTATTTGCTGGAATCAGACAAGTATGGGACACATGTTTCTATATTAACTCAGGGAAGAACAGAACGTGCTGGCCTCTTCTAGCAGCAGTGAGATGCTCTTCAGATGACGAGCAGGAATCTCCACTGAAATGCCACAAACGGTGTCATGTTCATAAAGAATAATATTCCTCAGACTTCTGAACTAGGAAATTACTGCTTTTGTTTGCTGTTACAGGAGCAATCCTAATCAGGCATCCTTCTGCAATTCTTGCTGTGCAAACAAATGACAGAATATAAAGTGTCTGACTAAGAAAATATGAATCCACATAACAGACGAGAGCCAACAGATCTGATTTACAATACAATTTGTCAAATCTGGAAAAAAAACCAACTTTATTCAAATACAACAATTTGCAGCAAAATAGAACCATCTTGAGGAATAAATCAGTCTAACCACTTTGTTGTTCATTATTTTGCTTTTTTTTTGTTACAGGAAAAATGATCAGAAGAAGGACTATAAATCAGCCATTTCAGGGTGATGGGAGGCCTTGTCCTTCTCAGATGGAGCAATTCAAACCCTGTCCAGTAAAACCTTGTTATCAATGGCAATATGGTCAATGGTCTGCATGCAAAGTAGAGGTAAAAGCCATGTTGGACCGTGAAGTTAGGGACTGTGCAGGTGCAGGCACATTTGTGATACTTCCTTCACAGAACTGTAAACAATTTGCTTCCACCTCTCTTATACAAAAACTAAAGGTTTTTTTTTTCCTTACATTTCACATTTGTCAACAGATACAATAGTGTCCTACAGATATTCAAAGTATAAATGTGAACTTTGGTACCAAGAAGCATCTTTGCTAATAATTTAAATCTTTGTATTATAAAAGAATATCAGCAGAAATAAATTCATATATTAGAAGATATCTTCACTTGGCATACTGCTGTGGTTGCAATTTAAAGGCATGACTAGCTCCATAATTTAGGAAGCAAGTAACAGCGACCAGAAATTTTGGGTTGGGTTGTTTTTGTTTGTTTCAGAAGTAATGAACCATATCTTTTGTTTTTGTTTTAATTTTTTGTTTTCTCCTTATTGGAATGAATAAGCAGTATAGCAAAAATAATAGGAGACGGAGTGACATGTAACTCAGATCTGGTCTTTTGGTACTTTCTTCTGTCCAGGATTAATCAATATATGTTCTCCTTCCGTAGGATGCTCAATGTGGAGAGGGAACAAGAGTGAGGAATATCTCCTGTGTGGTTTATGATGGATCCACAGAAGATATTGGCAAAGTAGTAGATGAGGAATTCTGCGGAGAAATAGAGCCTATTATAGAAGGTGATAAAAAGATAATACTTGAGGAAACCTGCACTTTCCCTTGTCCAGGTAACAAAGCTGTTCAAATAAATGTTGCGTTTCAAGATTGGTTGGGTGTCATTACAGTTATTAGTGCCTAGCATTAGCCACAGGCAATTAAATCTTTTTCATCTGCTTTATTGATTGGATTCATCCATCAAATGACCAACAGAGTTACTTTCTAGGAGTGGCTGTATGACAATAAATCAACTAGAAAAAATACTAGATTTTAAATTTATAAAATATATGTCTCTGTCACAGATTGTATCTAAGATGTATATATTTTTTCACAAAATCTATTGAAATAAAACTTGTGTTTAACTCTGTAAGAAAGAGTGTTGGTTTACAGCTAAATCTTTGTGTGAAGTGCATAGAGTACCTAACAACTTTATTATTACTTTTACCACTGGCTAAAAACTTGATGCCTTTTATGGGTGTCTAAGGAAAATAAGCTAAGGCACCTTATTTTTTTTCTTTAAAGGTTCTATTACAAATGAAATTAAAGTTCTGATCTCTGAGAAAACATGAGGGCCTCTAGCTCTTCAACTGTCTAGATATGACATGCACTATCATTGCCTGTGTGAACTGAATCAAAAGAAGCTGTTATGAATGATCAGGTCCATGATGCTCATACAGAGAAGGATTAAGAGCATATAAGAACTGTTTAATTCCCAGTAAAACCCCTCCAGTTCAATCCAAACACTTACTTGTAGAATTTGAAGAATATTGCTGTTGTTCAGTAGTCATTAATGATCCTTCTTCAGAAGAAGTGATAAACTCCTTCAGTTCTAGTGTAGCTATCATTTCATACCATATTCTATTTTCATTCTCTTGAAACGCTTTTGTTTCTCAGAATTTTTTTCCCAGTTCATTTCATATTGAACTGAAGGTAAAGTTCAGTCTCAATAAATAGGAATTAATAAAAAATTGAGATATTTCCATCAATGCTTTGTATATAGCCTTCCAATTGCATGATTTTCATGTACTTTTACTTCTTAAATAGGAATTGGAAGGATACAAAGATTGTAGTTATGTTTTCATATTAGTGAATTTTATAAAAAAATTATAGCCGCTTACTGATCGCATGAAAAATTTTGCTGAGCAGGGACCTGTTCCTCAACAATCTCAGATTTAGCCAGCAAGAATAACTGCCCTGTGGGGATGTGCTAATGATACGCTCCAACTAATGTTTCCAAAAATCACTACTTGTTTTCCTATTATGTATACATCAGTTCGTCAATTATTCATTTCCTTGCATGCTTTCCTAAGGTTGGCAAATAAAATTCCTTCATTAATCAGGCATCCGGTCAACACAGTACTGATTATATCTGTCATCAGTATAATGCAAGGTAGCATGAATTTTTAATAGCTTTCTCACTGAAATAATGAGAACTAAGAGGTTTATTTATGAGTCTGTGCACAGTCTAGTCCCATTTTCAACTGCAGTTTTAACAAAATGGTTTCTTTGTGTCATGCCTCAGATCTTCCTTAAATGTTCTTTAGCTGATAGTGCTAATTGGCATCATTAGTATAATTTTATTTTTCATTTTTACACTATAGCATTCTACAGATCTATTATCCTAATATGAAATAGGGAGAGCAGACATTTTAATCACGTTTCCATTTCCTTTTCTTGCAAAGAATGTTCCAGCAGTTGCTTCTTTGTTTAGAGAAAATCTGCATGGGGATAAGCAATAATTAATCTTTTTAATACTAGACAATGTTTTCTAAGATCAAAGATGAACTGAAAAAAAGGATGTGTAAATTTAGCATAAGGCATACAATATATTAAAATGCTCAAAAATCCGGACATTGGGTGGAGCATTGCAAAGAGATTCACAATGAGAGGGATATTTTGGGAATGCTACAAGAAACTACACTGCTTTAGATCAAATAGGCCATTGTATAATCTTTCTATAATATTTTCTATGACACAGATATTCAGATAGTATCAAAATATTATCTTCCCTTAACTAAGAGTCAAGTTTAAAAGAGGAAGGAAAGGAACTAAAAAGAAGGAAAAGTAGGAAATTGTATTTGAATTTTCTTTTAAGACATATACAGTGCAAAGAAATATTTACGTACAATGATCATTCATCTTATAAAATTGCTTTTGACAGGGGACTGTTACTTGAGAGAGTGGTCAGAATGGAGCCTTTGCCAATTAACCTGTGTTAATGGTGAGGATCTTGGTTTTGGAGGAATACAAGTCCGATCTCGAGCAGTGATCATTCAGGAATTAGAGAACCAACATCTGTGTCCAGAACAGGCTTTGGAAACAAGACCATGCAATGGTAAGCACCCAAAAATTTGTAAGGCTGGTTCCTGTAAGGAAAAAAATATAGCAAAATCATAATTTTGTTTGCTTTCTGTCCATGGTATCAATTTTAGGCAACTGTGAATTTGATAGACAGAAATGCACTGAAGTTGTTGTTTTCCAGATATTAACTGTAAGCAGAAAAAATTTTAAATGGTAAATACTACATGTTACCATTTTAGAATTATCATTATTTTTAATACTGACATTTCTTTTTATATTGGACAAACAGTTTCCTTATCTGCTTAGTAACACTAATAAAAAAAATATCTGAGTTTTTATGCATAACCAGATTTAGATTTCTCTCTACCCTTCGAATTAATTATTTGATTGCATGGCAATGTCATTAAAATGTCTCAGCCATGCTTACCACTGGTAGTAGTTTCCTGTACAGACATTTCTTGTCCATTCAGAGGCCAGATCAGGTGAAAAGGAGTTTTACATTTATAATAGAGAGGTAGGGTGCAGAAGGACTTCATGGTTCATCCCAGAAAATGTGAGATGTACACAGAAGAGCTGAGACGTGAAGCCAGATGCAGCCCTGGTCACTTTACCAAGCACTGGAGCACTGGTTGAAGCTCAGCGTTACCAGGAAAGGAACCTGACTCCTAAATGAGTTTTGCATAACAGAGGGGCCACAACCATTATGAGGTTATTGGAAACATTTCTTTTTCCCGTCAACTACATTAGGCTTGCTCATAACCATAGTTGGTGTCTAGGACACATCTGGTCTATTCTCTCTGTGTCCAGTAAGTGCAGGAGACACTGGGGGCTCCATGTGTGCAGGGCACGCTTCTAAGTTGCTGACTGAAGGAGAGAGGGGCCTACTTAGCTGTACAAGCCAATAATCATAATGAGTGTGGCCACATAATGAACATGGTCTGCTAATGAGTGTGGCTGCTGCCAGTGGTAGCCTAAAACCTTGTCATCAAATTTCTTGAAATGCGAATGTTCTCTGTGCAGATGGCCAGTGCTACGAGTACAAGTGGATGGCTAGCCCATGGAAGGGATCTTCTCGGACTGTGTGGTGCCAAAGGTCAGATGGTTTAAATGTCACAGGTAACTACTCTTTCTATATACACAAATAAATCCTGGAAAACTGGTGGGTAATGTGTTTTCCCAACAAATTGAAAAAAAAAAAATTGAAAAAGGGTCTGCTAAAAACACTTCCTGATGTATGAATCAAAATCATCATCTTTTTGCATATTAAAGATGTGGTTTCTTTTCCAGAATTATGCAGCATGTAATCCTAAAACTAAATATAAATATTATCTTCTCTACCAGACCTGAAAGGTTTTACATTCTATGTGTTTGTGTTTTTTTACCGTAGGGTTCTTTACACTTCTAAATGTAGGGTTTCAGATTTCAAGCCTTACAACAAGTAAAACTTTTATGTATTACATGTCATTTCAATGCCTATACAAAGACAGAGAAGTTTGCAAAGCTTGATAGTATCATCCATATATGATACATCTCCTTAAAATTACAAAATATAAAATTTTAATAAATGCGCTAGTAAAATTTTATTTCTTTACTTCAATGTCATAAATCTGTATCAGGATACTTCAGTGGACAGCTATGGCATGTAGTGACTTTTTGTGCAAACCAAAGCACAAAAAACATGCATTAAGAAGGATGATCTTAATGAGATCTCAGAAGAAAATCTTCTTATGTATCTATTGATATGGATTTATTTATTGGAAATAGGGATTCATTTAAGCTAAGAGTTATGCATTTGTTTAAATAATTTTTGTATCAGACTGTGATAGTAAAAGGATCCCAGAGATTATAAACACATCCTCAGTGCCAGCCAATGTTGGGTCAGTCACAGGAGGGGACCTGTTATTCATACATTGCAACCACAATACTTCTTGATGATGGAATCCACCACTATTGTCTGTTGGAACAGTAGAAATAAAATGTTTGTGTTATTTTTACAAGGTTTTGAAATAACAGCTCAAAGCCTCTTGCAAATCTTACCTTGTGGTGTAAGACTATTAAAACTCATCCTGTTCCCAACAAATGCAACAGGACATTATTTATGCACCTTGATTGCTTCCTGCTTAGATAAGATGTTTCTGTGGTAAGTAAAATTCTAAGTAAGAATTCTTATTGAGATTCTTATAGGATATTATCTATGAAAGGTCCTGTAGGATTTGAAATAGCACCTTGGAGATTATGGCTCTGAGATGTTAAAATCAGAATGTATTCATAAATCACAGTCAGTTACATGAAAATAATAATTTCTTCTGATGTGACTGAATATAGCCATGAGATAAATTATAGGAAAGACAAATGTATAACCATGTGCTCTTGGCAGATTTTTCATAATGGGACCTCCAAAGCAGACAAATGTCAGACCTATATTGTATTTCCTTTTTTTCAAAGTTTGTTTGTATGTGGCTTTAAAGCTGTGGTAACTTTCTGATTTGAAATGAAGACTAATGGAATATTCCAGAATATGCAATCACTGGTCTCCATGCAATGCAAAACTGTAGTTTTCATGGGTTTTATGAGTTTCAAACACAACACTTAAATATAATATCCTGTGGGAACTTCTCTACATTAAATATACAGCAGTGATCCAGATTTTAATTTACATTTGTACAATTTTTGAAAGTGTTTTGTATAAACTACGTTATTTAAGAGCTCATAGATGTGATAGATGCACATACATGATTGATTTAAATTGAGATTACCTGTCTTGATTCAGAAGCAACCCATATCTCTGATTACTGTATCTTGTCTGCCTTATTCCTGCACATTTGGCTCTAACATAGTGTATTTTAATTCAGACATTATTAATTAATTATTGTGAGTTCTGTTGGTATTTTAAGGTCTTTATCTATTTACTTACTTGCATAATATAATTGTGCTGAATAGTTCTTTTTTACTTGAAGGTGTTATTTCCCATGGGCGATGAGGCAACTCTTTCCTTCTGCAGCTTCCTTGGATGACTGATATTTTATTACATAGATTCCCACAGGCATGTGATTTGTATGCTAGGATGTACGATTTTCTTTTCTGGGGATGGGTAAAACCTATGGCAACCAGCAGGATTTTCTTTGTTCTTCATCAGCCATCCCGTTAACACTTGGATCTACGTAACCACATCTAACTGCATCTGCTATAGTTGTGACCAGCATCAACTATCAGGATTTCATCATCATATCACACCAGTGTAAAAATGTTATTAATTTGGGAGATGCAAGTTAAGTTGTTCTGTAGCAATATCAATTTTAAACAACATGATGTATATCCCTCTTCTATAAGCTAAAAGGAAACACGGGTAAATTCAAAATGATTCTAAATGTATTTTAAAGTCATTCTGGCTGAAATGATAGTGAAAGCCTGATGGTATGTATTGGTCCATAACAATAACTGCACTATATATAAAGACATAGAAATGGAAACTAGGTCTGTATAAAAAGAGAAAAGACTGAAACCCGCAATATCAGTATTGTAACATTCAATTCATGCTTTACTGATAATACTGCTTTCCTTTCATAAAATCTTAGACTAATATGAAGCCTTACTTCAAAAAGGCAAAGCTATAGCATGTGTAAAAGCGACCCAGTAGCAGCAGAAAACAGGTATCCTTTCATAAACAGGATGAGTAACTTGTTTTCAGTTTAACAGGAAAAAATATAAATAAAAAAGATGCCTTTATTTCTATTGTGGCCACAGTTTTAATTTTTAAGTCATAAGGAGGGCCCTAGAGAACGAAGTCTGTTCCCTTGAGTACAACAAAGTACTTCAATTGGTTTTTAGGGCAATCCTCCAAAGCAACAAAAGGGAAAATAAAAAGCTCCATTGCTAAATATTAGTTCTCTAAAATGCACATGAAATCAAATACATTTGCTGTATTCTTACTCTACATATAAGAAAATACTTGATTCCAATTATCCTGCACCTTGGAATAAAAGGAGTCTTAAATTCAAATTAGCAATAAGATTGTCATCCCGTAATATACTGCAGCAAGCAATGACATCAGTAATTTCATCAGTGGTGAGGTATTACCGTGTCAAAATATGATTTTCTGTCCTACAGGGGGCTGTTTAGTGATGCGCCAACCAGATGCTGACAGGTCATGTAACCCACCGTGCAGCCAACCCCACGCTTACTGCAGTGAGGTATGTGCTACTGCATTGGAGCATAGAACACCCCCACATAAGGGCTTCCCACACATCTCTTGATTACAAAGATTATGGCAACAAAAAGTATTTTCACAGATTTTACTAGTCATTAATTTGTTAAAATCCACCTCGCACCATTTTCTACCTTTCCATTGAATGTTAAATAATCTCTGTTGATATGGTAAGAACTTGCATAAAATATATGAAGAGGTGCTCTCCAGACTAGCACTCATCAAAACAGTCTTCTCTTCCAGTCATTCATGTTGTTATGCTCACCGAAAACCTTGTTTTTCTGCTACACGGTGTAAAACACTTGTTCCCTACAGACTAGAACGTGCAGTTGTGAAGACGGATACACTGAAGTTATGTCCTCTGATGGCACACTTGAACAGTGCACTCTCATCCCAGTGGTGGTGATCCCCACCATGGAGGACAAAAAGGGAGATGTGAAAACCAGTCGAGCTGTGAACCCTACCCAGCCCTCCAGTAACCAGGCAGGACGAGGAAGGACCTGGTTTCTACAGCCTTTTGGGCCAGGTGAAGTCATGCAATGAGCAGTTCTTAGTGCTAAGTACAGCTGCAGGGTCTGGCATTTACATTTTTGTGATGCCTAGGAACACAAGAAAAACCCTTAGGAGTTCATTTAAGAAGGCAGGCAACTGCTCTGACTGAAATCAAAGGAAGAGACATGAGTAAACCCCTAGTCTTCTCGCTGTCCATCAATATTTTTAGTGAAATCTTATAATCCTTTTAAGCCATTCTAACCTGTTAAAATTCACAGAAGCTATTTGAAATGTGACTTAAGAAGCAAGTTTGCTGCAAAGGTGCAAGCCAGTATATTAAATTATGGTGTCTCAACCAATAATTCTGTTGATAGAAGAATGAAAAGGTAGCACTGAAGACTGCAAAGAGTAAAGGCTCCTTAAAATTTCCAGCCACAGCATAAATTGCAGGAAAATAATCAGTATAGGTGCTCTAATGCTTTTCTGACATACCCTTGTTAAAACTAATCCATGCTAGTCAAAAGCTAACCATGTTATTGGTATTTAGCATAGATATGCTCTAAGTCTCTACGAACAGTATTTGCTTTTATGATGGACCATATTCTTTAGAGCTGAGCAAAGACTTATGTGCAAGAGTGGCATGAAATATACAAGAGTTATTTCATTAAAAACACCTTATAAAGTCCATCATGTAATCAGACATCGGTAAATATTTCCTAGTGCAATTAAATATTTGCATAAATAAAACTTTAATTAGCAAAATACTTTCATGTAAAGAGATATGTTGCTTGTCCAAAATATTAATAGTATCGAAGAGAGCAATTGGTTATCATCTTAAGTGTCTCTTAAATCACATAGAGCTAACTATTCTAAAACACTTATGTATTAGGGTGTTCATTCATTTCTAAAGGGGTTTTGGATGTTTTTAATTGCAGAATTGAAAGCACTATTTTTACATGCATAATGCATAAAATATTTAAAGTTGAGATTTATAACAATATTTCTAATAAGCAGATTAAATAATGTTTGGGTTAGAAATTAGAAATACTTATGTTAGATCCCATTAGTCCTACTAGTATTTACTATTATTTGTACTTTGATATTATATTTGATGCCTGCAATAAAATGGTCTTTACTCCAAGTACTTTAATCAACAATAAAAAATAGAAAATTAAACTTTTCTGGTCCTCTTTTAAAAAACAGCATCTTACCAAATATGTTATCATACACTCACTTTAGCTAACTCCTCCTGAAAATGCCAGAGGGTGTGTTGTAGCAGCCAGAGTGACAACAGTATGCAAATATCAGTCACCTTCAACTGTTTAGGAATATGGATACTCATGTGAGCTCAGGGGTGGTTTTAGAGCAAGGTACAGTCGAGAAACTTCATGAAAACTCACCAATTTTCTGTAATTCAAGACAGGAAGGAGACATAGCACAGATAATCCCAAACATTCCTAGTAGAACTACTTCAGATAATCCCAAAAATACTCAATAGAACTAATACTTTATGCAGTGAAGTTATGAGCAAGCATAAGAGAAAGTGAACATTTTCCAATTCAGATGAGATTTAGGCTTGATTGTTTTAATTTCGTCACTGGATATCTATTGGAAAGGTTTTGATTTGCCCTGGCATAGTTATTTCTTTCCTGGCAGTTTCTATGTCTAGATTTAAAATTGTTCTTTCGTTTTCTTCCACAAATTATATTGCAGTTCCAGAAATGAAGAAATTAAAACTATCCTCTTCAGTTGTCTGGGCTGAGGTATTACCAGAAACAGATGAATCTGAGATGCCAATTCCCTTGTATACTTAGAAATAATCTGTCCAGAGGGAATTCAGAAAGCCTGAGTTAGATGTCAGTAGTTGCATAATAGGAATGACCTCATTAACAGAGTTCCTTGCTTTGACAAAAACAAATAAATCCGTATACAAGTCTTTTTTTCAAGGAGATGTTACTATTTTAAAAGAAGCCAACCTGGAAAAAAACCTAAACCCCTTATATTTACCAACAGAAATAAGCCAAGGAGAGATGAAACTAACCTATTTAGCAATACTAAAGTCTGAATTCCTCTCATTGATATTATCATATCATAGGATATGTCAGGTCAAATCTACTGTTCCATTAATCTTTAATGGATCAGTTACTGCAGTTATGTCAGTTATTATCAGTTATAATGTTTCATTAAGTTGATTAAGGTAACGAAGGTAAAATGTTTTGATATTGATTAGTCTTGAACAACTCATCCGCATGACTGTAAGACTTTGCATTGCTACAGACCAAAAAGCCTGAGCTTAACTGCACAGCAATAGAAAGCACTGCTGTGTAACTGAGCAATCTTAGTGTGACTAACTTCTGCTGTTATTAGTGTGGAAATATAAACTGCATTGATGATGTCTTTTGGTTCTGCAGAGCTAAAGAGAAGCACTAAGTGTTTGGTCAGAAAAATTTTATCTGTATTTGCTTACATTGAAAATATACACAACTTCATGAAATAAAAATTGTACCACTTGTAAATGAAATAATTCAGTTTTATAATGATTTTTTTTTATTTTCAAGGAGATGCAAGAAGGCTAACTAACCTCATAGAAAACACAGTTTTTGAAAAGCCATTTAAAAATTTGAAAAATTAGTTGGATAAAAGTAGTGAGTTGAAAAGCATGCACTCACTTTTAATTGCGACATGCTCATTTGGGGGCAGAGAAAAACCCCCCAGACAAAGCCACATAATTTTTCCGGGTAGACATGGGTACATCTGAGGCAAGAAGGAGAGTGGTGTGTATACCTGGGCCTGCAGGGACATCCTGTCCAAAATACAAACTGCGCAGGCTGCACATAAATACAGTCCTTATTAACAACAGTTGTTCTAGTTATGAGTATGGGTTGTCTTTTTGTGTGTATTTTTATTCTACGAGGAGAAGTTATTTATTACAAAAAAACTTGCATTTGGTAGGGAAAGAAATTTAAAAAATATTACTTTACACAGTAATAAAAGTTGTGTACGTGCAGTTAAGGTATGGATGAGGAACAGCATGCTAATGGTATTTAAAAACATAAAAGTAAATAGGAACAAGAATAAAAGTAACAGGCAGATTGATTTACCAGAGGTACAATAGAAAATTGTGCTAAATGAGTGCCAGGCTTATACACTGCCCTGTGATCACACTGAGGGATTGCTTCCTACCAGAGGGCCCCAAAGCTGAGTTTCTGGGCATGTCACCTGCTGCCTCTGCCCCAGATCTCAGGTCCATTTGAATTATCCTGACCAACTAAAAAGCAGAGCATAGAGAAGTCATTGCTCAGTTATTTGACAATATTTACTCTGATTACACTGTAGTTACCAGTGAAGACATTTATTTTTGATTATTAAAGTATTTCTATGCTATATCAGAACTAATAATTCAACAAGACTAACTCAAACACTACTGACTAACATTCATTCCTTTTAGATGGGAGGCTGAAGACCTGGGTTTATGGTGTAGCTGCTGGTGCATTTGTTTTACTCATCTTTATTGTTTCTATGATCTATCTAGCCTGGTGAGTTCTTTAATTATTTATAAAAAGCCAGTCCCAACACAGACTGTAATGCAAGTATTTAAATCTGCTGCTGTAGAAACTGCAGGCACTTCGGTGAACTGCAGTGTTGAATTTCCCATGTCATGTTGCACAAACTCAGGTTAGCAGATTCTGGTTGCACTCTAGGTGATGGATAACCACATGCTTTTCTGAGATGAGAAGAACTTACAAATATGAGGTACCTTAGTGTACAGTTTATTTTTGCTCCGTTTATCTCAGTTGTTATGTACCGTGTCCAGAGTAATTTTATTGTGTCTGTATCACAAAATGCTGATAGAAATAGCAGGAAGGAAATTTATTAATCAGGCAAGTCATATTTTATATTTGACAAGATACAGAGATATACAACCAGAGAAATTCAGAAAACTTTGTCTTCTTTTTAATACATGAAATAATATTTTTTTGAACAAGTCACCTTTGAGAACATGCTTCCTGAAGTTTTCTAGGTCCTATTTGGAATTTCTGTTCCAAATGACTGTACAGGTGAAAGGTGAGGAAAGTGTGGTAATATACATGAGGCTCTGGGCTATACTGCATTAGTAAGTGTATGGGGGGCCTCTGGGTATGTTTGCCATTCAGTAAACTTTGCCCAAAACCTCACTTCTGTCTAGGTAAGATTAAAATTTGTTTGGGGTTTTTTTGTTTGATTTTTGGGGGACAAGGTGGGTTGGGTTTTTTTGAGGAGAAGAAAATCCATTAGCATTCAACTGCACTGCAGATTATTTGGACTGGAATCTGTGGCTACTGCAAGTCATTGTAATAAATGGTTTTCTATAAAAGATTCAGGTTTGAGCAGCCTAAATGACAGAGCTGAGATAAGATTTTGGACAAGACTGAGGATGCACAGGCCTGACTTAAAGAAATGCTTATATTACACTCTAAAAGAGGACAAGTATTAAAGCATGGATAAACATTCATGCTCCTTCGGCCTGGTAATTTTTTAAAACTATATCAAATGGATTGGAAATACTACTGGATTAAAATCTAATTCAAAGCTAGACAAGGAATGTTATGGCTAACAACCATACCTCTGCTATTAATGACTGGTTTGATTATAATATCTAGAATTAATTGTAGTCATTCAAGCAAGTATAATGAGATAAAACCAATCAAAAGATGGATCTTTCCCGTAGAAACCCTTCATGTGTCAAGAGCAGTTTAAGATTTGAGTCACGTAATTTAAAAGAACCTGATTGCAGCTTTGATACATGACCAAATATTGCATGGCAGGTTCTGAGTTCTTCTGAAAACTGAGTGAAGTTGCAAGAGTACCTGCCAAGGATTTCATCAAGTCACATCAGCACCATAACAGCTTGCTTCTGAACAACTGAGCTTTGAATTAAATACTGCTTTGGGTTGATAAAGAGATAATTAGTGATCCCAGTGAAGGTTTTAGGCTTATATCTTCTATAAACAAACAACTGAATGCATTATCAACATGCCCATCTTTCATTTAAGACTGAAATGCATCTTCGTATGTAATTAGTTGCTTGTTCTATTTACAAATTATCTTATTGTTTCAGCAAAAAGCCAAAGAAGCCCCAGAGGAGGCAGAACAACCGACTGAAACCTTTAACCTTGGCTTATGATGGAGATGCAGACATGTAAAATACAGCTTCTCATGGTGACAAATGGAGTCTAAACTATAGGAATGAAATCAGAAGGTGTCCGAAGCCACAGGGATTTTCTATGGAGTGGATTAAGTGTTTTGACTTTTTCTTTTTTGTAACTGCACCATAGATAAAGAAGGATGGATTTCATGACGCCTACTGATATTCAAGGTATTATTGCTTTACTTTAGACCATCAGCACTGAGAAATCAGGCAGAATCACGTTGATAGACACTGCAGTTGGAGATCTGTGGTGTTTCCTCAGTCTTAGGAACTATAAGCACCACTTCTGTCTGCAGAACACTGTAGCTGACATAGTATTAACACTTGGAAGCCCCTGCATCATTAACCAAGTATAATCCCTACGCATGACGAGTTTGTACCAAGCTGTCTGTGACTCTTTATATTCAAACAATAACATATATACTCAGCTGAACCATATGTATTCTATCAGATTATATACTTGATGAAGAGCATTTTAGTGCTTAGTACAATATTAACTTTTAACTGGGATTTACCCACTGAGCAAATTCAACAGTTTGCCAGTTGATGATAACTTGTGTTAACCTGTGTTTCAGAGGGCAATGGCTCACTTGCAAAATTCTGTCCTGTTACCACTCCAAAGTATAAAGGCCTCGTGTGTACATCCAGAAAGGAGGCATTCTCAGATTCACTATTTTCTAGTGGTTGCTGTCTGGAAAAAGAATACCTGCTGTAAATGTTACAATATGTTTCTACTTTCTCTAACTCAAACTGTTGCCTGCATCTTTTTTGCTACATGTAAGGCAATTTTTTGCACTATATTAGTGCAGCATGATATGCACTTAACTAGTATTGCCATAGAAACTGCCTCTTTTCAGAAAGGATAATGATGTATCTTGAGCAAGGAGTGTCAAGTAGACAGGTCTTGAATCCTGAAGAGAGTAGTGTTCAGTTTGGACTGTGACGCGATGGACTCAGCTACAACGTGTACTGTACACAGCGTTCCTCATCACAGCAGCCATTCGTACTCTACACCATGGCAGTAATATAAGTGTCTAGTTTCTTGCCCCATCTACCTATACTGGTATAGATTGTCCTGCTGGTTTCTAATTGTACTTTGAAGGCTGTTTATGACTAGATTTTTTATATTTGTTAACTTTGTTAGAAAAAAAAGAAAAGAAAAAGTGGTTGCCCTGTAATCCTGAGTGACATACTTCTTGTCTAAAAAGGTGTGCCGATTGTTCAACTAAAATAAAATGGTTTTGGTTTTCTTTCCTTCTGTTAGTGAGAGCTTGTTCACTGTTGCTGGCAGTGCAATACTCAGAGACATTTTGTCTTTTCTAATTAGGATAATTCAATAGACTCTTTTAATTATTCAGTTTAACTCCTGAGTATACTGGCAAGTAAACAATAAGATCAATAGTTCTGCCATTTTAATACTCATGACTTTTTAAAAAAACTCTGGCAGTATGAAAATTTGTCGTTAACTTCTTCCGTGCTTATGGCTTTTCAGTGTCACACTTCCAACATGAAGCTCCTTGACTTGCCACTGTACATGTGACATGCGTGTTACGGATGTGATCCATGACCTGAGAAGGGTTATTCTCCTCAAGTGGCTTCTATGTGTAGCCTGAACATACAAGTGACTGTGCCACTACTAAGCAATACAAAACTTTATCAGGCAACCTCTCAAAAATAATTGTTATATAAAGTTCAGTATTAGGTTCTCAGGTCTTTTTTATAACCTAAACCACTTCTGCCTACTCATCATGCAATTTACTCAAGAAGCACCAGTTTTTGCACACTGAATGAAACTAGCTTTGCAAACTTTGGCCCAGATCCACTGAAATCAATGACAAATGGATGTCAATGGGTAATATCAGTTCTTAAAAATACACACCTTTGTTCTGTGTAGAATAATTCTGGAAATCAATGAGCATTTTGTCAATGTTCAGGAGAGATTATGGTCCTACTTTACCTTAGCTGGCATATTACCAGTATGGTGTTACTGCATCAAGAAAATTACCTTCCTCCCACTGTGTATTCCCCAAATGGGAATGATTAGCAGAGGAACAATGGTAACGATCTTTGGTACAGGTTTAATTTCTCATTTCATACCTTGATCCAGCTGCAGCTAATGAAGTTCCATGGCCCCCTGCCACAGCAGTGGTTCACTCATATGTGTTTCAGGACTGGGGTCTTCAGTCTTACATCACTTTGTAAAGATCCATTGGATAAATACAAATCTTGATAATTTTAATTTTAAGCATTCTTGAGTAGAAAACAAGAAAAACCTGGTTGGTTCCTCTTT
This sequence comes from Dasyornis broadbenti, assembly GCA_013397935.1. Lineage (NCBI taxonomy): Eukaryota > Metazoa > Chordata > Aves > Passeriformes > Dasyornithidae > Dasyornis > Dasyornis broadbenti. Next base: position 816,494 of record VZRN01005529.1, read on the forward strand.
TGCCAGACATTCAAAAAAACATGGAAAAATTATAAAGGAAAGATAACTACATGTGGAGACATCAATTTTAATAATGACTTCTGTTCTTTTAAAAGTCTGGTTCTGTGTTGTCAAATAGTTTTGGACCAAGAGGGCATTGAGGGAACAGGGTTTCTTTCATTGGCAATGAGTAATCTTTATTTATGATACCGGCTGGTCTTAGCAGGAGATGTTGCCTAGTTCTTACCTTGAAGAATTTTATGTCCAAAATCTAAGTATTCAATAACTTAAAGTTAAAAGTATGACTTCTCCTTTTTATTACCATATTAAATGGACAAACAAAGAGATACGAGGATTTTTTATGTATGTTTGGCCTTTGCAATCCATGCAAGTATTTTAGTATGTGTTACATTTTATATCTGATCAGTGAATATCTGGTGCACATCTGCATCATACTAGTGCTGCATTTGAAATCTAGAGTGCATTTTTATTATTATTTTTTCTACAAACAAAGTGCATGGAAATTTGAAGCCAGAATGGCTTCCATCATTATGAAGAAAAAAATGCTAGGCTGTAAGGAGGGCTGAAATTTTATGTAAATCTAAGTTGCAAAGGTGATTAAGCCCTCTAGCATTGAAACAGAAATAAATAATAGGTGAGTTATCAATATAGAATGAAAAGCAATTTGCTTTAAGAATCAGAGTGCTTCTACAAATCCAGTGCCTAAAGCAGCCACTACTGTAGATTATTAGTTTGTGAAAGTAATGTTTCCAGTGATCAAATAAACCGTTCAGAAAATAGCAAAGTAGACATTTCCTGTTGATGTGGTCGTTTATGTTTTCCTTTTTAAAACTGTAGTTTCTAGCTTATTGTGTCTGCTTTGAGTCCTGGAGCAGTTCCTTTTTGAAGCTTTGATGCAACTTCACAAGCTTGTTTATATTTGGTATAAAGCATCAATTTTGAAACCCCCTTCCTCCTGCCAAAATGAAGTAAAGTTTTTTTTCCAATCTTAAAATTTGAAAAGACCAATTTAAAAACTCTATGTGTAAATCACTGTAAAATATACCTTGAATTAAATGGAAATCTGTCTTTTTACCTTTATGTAAATTGTTAAGAGTTAAGAGTTTATTTTGCCTAACTTAATTTACTTGAATATTTATTTTGTAGAACGAGGAGGCAGCTGTCTGAGGAATGTTTACCTTTTTTTTTTTATTAATGTTAATTTGTAAATTGTGTAATGCATTTTTATTTTCTAAATTATGTATATTTCTTTTTTAATGCACAAAATGTTTACGTACAACTACTACTGCAAATTTGTGTATATTGTCACTAAGCTTTATTCAGTTAATACAGATGATGTGAAAATGTAACAAGACTTACATTTTCATCTGGGTTATTTTTACATAACTGATGTATTGCTGACAATAAATATAAACACAAAATCATTTAATGTCTTTTTTTAATAGATGTAGTATACTATGCTGGGATAGAGTAACAATAAAAGCCAGATCCATAAAATATGACCAGCTTTTAAATAGTCTCTTTTTTTTCCCTGAAAGACGTTAGCAAACACATTGTTAAAAATTAATCTTTCTCTTCAAAAAGAGAAAAATACTTTCTGATGCCATGGTAACAATCAAGTCTGTTGCTACAGTCCTAGTTGACTTGGAAATTTAAAAAAACATATTTAGTTGATTGATCAATATCCAATAAATTAAACAAATCAATAGTATTTAAAATTTTCTTCCTTAATTGCCATTTTTTTATCAGAAAAAACAACCCTTCTATGGAGAATAAGGTATCGATCAAGATCTCACTAAAGGACGTCTGTTCACTTTAAGTGAGGCTGAATCTGTCACTGTCCCTACACAAGAAGAAAGAGAGAAGAAGTCACTTTGCATTTTGTCTTAATTGCTCATATTCTATCTTTGTGCTCTCCAAAATTCATTTTTTTTTCATTCCCAGTTCTCCTGTGTAATTTACACACCAGATCATGGGGGGTTTGTCCTGTTTCAGTAGTTATTACATCCCCAGTAACACATCCAGGCTAACTCCTAAGAGATTTAAACACAATTTTGAGAGCACACAGCTCTGATTTTTGAGGCGTTTCAGGATTTTCACAAGCACCTCCTACCTACATTTTCTGCTGCTGGAATCCACAGTAAAATCGCAGAAACATTGGTCTTGAATTCCAATCTACAACTTAATAGAGAAATAGAGGAATTTTTAGATCATTTAAATTTGCTTAATTCAATATAGGCAGAATTTTATAACCAGTTAAAGAACATCTGAGAGAAGAAAATTAAAATTCTCATTTAAATTCTGCAGAAGAGGATTAGCTGTGGTTTACTAATGAAGATTATAGGGCCTTCATATCCAGTAAAGAAAACATGGTAGGACTTTAGCAATTGTTTGCAAGACTTATAGATTAATGGGAAAGGTAGTCTTTATTTTAAAAAATCAAAATATTACAAGAGAATATGATTTTCTAGTACAAATGTAATGAAATAACATAAATTGAGATGTAAATCAAGAGATTTAGATGAGCCTTTTAAGTATTTTAGCATTCTAGTAATATGAAGACCTACAGCATTAGATCTATAAAATTATCCTGCTGAAATAGTAGTGAGCTTTAATGGCAGATGCCATTCCTCTTTCTGCTGTCAGGCAGCTCTGCTCTGGGACAGGACTGAGCCTCATGAGAGCACAGCAGTGCCAGGGTGGCAGGTTGTTAACATTAACCGGTGGCTGAATCTACATGTGGAGCTGCTGGAAGTTGACTCTTCCAGTCTGACGCACAAGCCCTTTCTGGTATTGTTATCCTGGCCTGCCTTGGCAAGCTGATGCTGTTGGATACTGCCTGATGGTGCTTGTCCTAGGTTAGGTAACAGCTCTGCTGAAATGGGGGTGGCTGGACAACATGCTGCCCGTGGCTCAGCTGCAGACCCTGGCAGTGAGGGAGGCAACTGCACATAGGCTGCATGGACAAGAGCTTGAAGGTCATTAGTCCCCACCCTCAGCCTTCTTAAGGCTCTGCTGGGAGCCTCAGGACTGATCTGTGTCCCCTTTGGGCAAGGGAAAAGGTCCTTCAATTTGTCACTGCAGTGAAGGTAAAACTTAGCCACAGGATCATAATCCATGATCATACCTGTTGTTGTTTTCCATTTACAAAGAAATCGCATTTCGATCTGTTCAAGGTTGAACCTATTTAATTATCATTATGGATTTATGTATCTAAAAATCTTTGTCTTTTCAGAGAAAATAAGATTTGGTACTTGTCCATTTATAGATGAGAGGCTAGAGGCTCCCACATACATTTTAATATTTTGTAGGTTTTATTCAGAACCTAGACCTTAAATTTGTTAGAATTATATTCTGAAATTGAAATTATGACATGAATGAAGTTATTTTTATTTTCAAAAATATCCTTCAGAGTGTCATACAGTCCTTTAAAAAGGCAGAAAGTTGTTTCTCAATCAGTTTTGTTTAGCTTACAAATAAAAAATGTTTCATCACAATTTTAGTGTTGATAGCAAATCTAATTTTTTCCTTCCCTTAATAATTATAAACCCTCTTTCTTACCTATACATGTCAAATTGTGACTTAATTCTGAGCTTCTTAATTCTTCCCAGTGCTGCTCATTAAGATACCTATATGGAAATAGCAATATGATTTGAGCCTGTGACCAGATTTAGTTAACAGTTCTGTGATTGGACATTCAGTTTCTTGGTGGTCCGGTACTGACAGACTATTTTTAATGCACTGCCTAATGAAGTCCTACAAAAACCTGGCCCAAACTGAACCCAAACTAATTTACACAACTTGTGTCAGGTAAAAACTATGGAACTGTCATATAAGACAAAGGGTGACATATTGTGTCTTGCTTTCATACTCTAACGCAATTCCCTTAACAGCTTTCTTCTTGTGCCCCCATTGTATCTTGGTGCTTGACACAAATGCCAGATTTCAGCCTTATGTGGAACTTTTCTGATGTGCTCTGAGTGCTATCAGAGCTTTAATTCTCTTTTGATGTGTCTTCTCACTCTTAAGATCACAGTGAGACAACAATAGTTGCCAGTTGACAACTTACAAGCATTTGAAGACATTGTCAAAAGCAAAAATATGCATATAGAAAATGTGAATTTTGAGGCTGAAGTAATTTTTTCCTCTCTTCCTGCAACTAAAGATGCAGCTATGTATTTAGAAACCTTGAAGATATCTAATTCTACACATTTTAATCATGCCATTCCATTGCTCTTACTTCACATTTTTCTCTACTGTGCACTTTTCATACTCATTTTTTGTAAATTTTAATTGTAAAATCATAGTAAGGGCTCTTTCCTCTGTCTGTACAATCATAGCAGAAGGGAGAAGTCTCTCTTTGAAATCCTAACTGTAATATGATAACAAACAATGATTAACAGAAGTTCAAATCGTCAGTATCCATTAGTTTTCCAAGGATTCCGGGATGAAAGCTTGGTGCACTACCTTGGAAATTTTTTTGGACTGTAAAGTCCCTAAAGAGTAAATCACCCCAGGAGTCAATCAAAATCCCTATTCCACGAGCAGTTCCATGGCAGAAGGTTATTCAAATTTCCTGGTTTGGAATGTTATTCTAAACACACACAGATGTTCTGATTTTAGCTACTTTCTCCATAAGCTATACCAACTACTTAAAGTCCTGAGACGATCTCAAGGTATGATTGCAACAGATTATAAGAGGTGTGTAGCATCATCCATGTATTAATGGAGCTGTGTTCAGGTAGAGATTCTGTATGCAAGGTCAGGAGGGACATCTCTATACATGTATCTTTCAAATTTGGATCTCATTTTTAGCTTTGATGTTCCACAAAATGAAAAAATTGTCATAATTTAATTTGATTTGTACAGAGATAATAGAGATTAAAACACCCTGTGTACTCAGTACTGAAGAAAATTACTTCTCAGCCACAGGTCTGCTCCTTTTCAACCAGAAAGTTGAATGCGTGTCAGATGAATTTTTGATCTGGTTATTAGTCCCTGAAACATAAACTAACAGTTACTAATAAAGGCCCTGTGACCTACTGGCAAAGAACCAACACCCTATACAGAGTCTGACTCCCAAGCTAGCCTGACAAACTGGTGGGAAATAAAGTTCCACCAGTTCAGTCTTACCTGTTTTTATAAGAATTATGTTGGTATCTTCCTCACTGCTTTGTTTCTTCAATCTCTAGAACGAAGAATTCTGTAGCTCCATTTTGTGAGTGGAAATTGGTGGCACCAGGTTTCACTCAGCCGAGGAAAGAAAAAAATAATTAGCTGGCAATTTTGTGACTGCCTGAAGTTGAATTTAATGAACTGCAGCAAAAGCTTTCTGCAACATTAGAACAGCAGCTGGAGCTAAACCCTACATTTCTGTCTTAAATGGCCTCCACTTACTAGTTGATGAGCAAAACATTAGTAGCAGCCATTTGTTCAGTTTAACAGAAATATAAAAAGGAAGCTTTGCAGCACAAGTGAGAAGTTAATCTCAAACTGACTCTCCAATCCTACTACACAATTGCAGTGCTGAGGAAGCCAGGGCAGAAGTCTAATGGCCTCAAGACTGCAAATGGGCTCTTTCAGAAAGGCGAAGCATTATTTACATTAAAAAATTGTCATACTCCCTCTCTGTAAATGCATTCACTTTGAAATGAGGTGGTACTGCAGATGACAAGACTTTCATCTGCCACCTTAGATAAATGAAATGGCAGTACAGTATGTTTCTCCAGAATACTTCATGGGTCTCATCAAAATGCCATGCCATGACATATTAAAAATTGTCTTTATGTTTAACAAATTCTTATAAGCTATGAAGCTGTCTGCTATTATTTAAGGATTTATAAACCAATAATAACACTGTAAAGATTATAAGAAAATAATGTAAGTGATAATAACATTCATTTTTACTTGATTTACATTGTTTAAAGCTTTTTAAGTTCTACTTCAGCAGTTGTCAATTAGCATGCAAAACAACCTGGGCACTCTCTGCTTATCTGTATTGAATTATGTATATAACAAGAAATCACACATGCAGCAGGATTGGGAGAATTGTTGGTTTGTTGAGTTGTTTTGGGGTTTTTTTTGCAGTGAGGTCACAGGACAATTCAATAAAAGTGCATTAAATTGCTTCTAAAGAGAGAAAAAATATTATTTTAAAGAATTCCCCAGATCAGTGTATGCAAATTGCTTTTCAAAAAAGCCTTCCAGGTCTACCATTTACCATAAAATCCCCAAGGACAAGGCAGTTCATTGCTCTCGATTTCCCTCTGGAGAGTTTGCACAATCAATTGCTTGTGCACATCTTCATATTCTCATAGCTTTTCCTTTTTTGGTTTTTTTT